>JACXIP010000011.1:883338-962668 GCA_014737485.1 Bombus picipes | reverse complement strand
TTTTTTTTTTTATATTTATTTACATTTTACAATTTGTCCAGTAGGACATTTGGTAAAATATTATAGCTTAGTGGTATAATAATATGACACGTGGGTGGCTACTCCCAGCGGGGTACCATCTTCGCGTTTGTTAGGTTATATCCTTTGTGAGATCTGTTGGGTAGATCTCACTGTCTTTTTTTTTTTATATTTATTTACATTTTACAATTTGTCCAGTAGGACATTTGGTAAAATATTATAGCTTAGTGGTATAATAATATGACACGTGGGTGGCTACTCCCAGCGGGGTACCATCTTCGCGTTTGTTAGGTTATATCCTTTGTGAGATCTGTTGGGTAGATCTCACTGTTTTTTTTTTTTTATATTTATTTACATTTTACAATTTGTCCAGTAGGACATTTGGTAAAATATTATAGCTCAGTGGTATAATAATATAACACGTGGGTGGCTACCCCCAGCGGGGTACCATCGTTGTCTCGATGGAAAAATTTAAAAGGAAAAAAAAATTAAAAAAAAAACTTTTATTCTATATTTTCGACTTCTTCTTTCGCGCTTGTACCACCAGTTACCAACCACCCTGTATATCGTATTTAATGGGCAAGAAACAAACATCGAAGCTAGTCATCTTTTCCATTTATTTAGCAAGTTGTTAACTTTGCTGCCACTAACTTTAATTATTCGTTAACATTAAACTATGGATTACGATTCTTTATGATACACTTGAAGCTATGTGAATATAGTACATTATTATAGAACGAAATGTAGAAAAATCCAAAAAAGAAATTACACAGATCCGCGTACGATGTTTCTTGGAAAACGTAAATAAACGAGAGAAATATATCGGAATCGGAGAATACGATTTTCGCAGCGTTTAAGAAAAATAACATTTTATAAGAGTTATTGCACACTCGAGTACGCGATAAATACGTAATAACTTCCGTTCAATTATAAACCTTTAGTCACAGTATCGATCTCGGTATCAAACAATACGAGTTCGATAACGTCTCGTCAAAATAAAATTACACAATTAAATCACATCTCTTTCCCTGATTTTCATAATGTTATCTCACATTCGACATCGAACCTCTCGGTTCTCAACCTTCCGTTACACGTACGTGTGAACATATTCTATCGTAAAAATACTTTGTAACTTGCAGAATCGTTCGTTAAATATGAAAGAACAACACCGCTATCGCTATATAATTGATACAATATTCTATGCAGTAATTGTAAAAATATATATATATATATAAACCGCGAATATTTTATTTATGCAATTTATGCAAGTTATTTTTACGAACATAAAGGAACATAATTTGGATAGAAGTTCGTTTCACCCGTTACAAATGCGGTCGAAACTCGATAACTCGAGCCTCTGTAATTCGGAAACTACAATTTTGTTCGTTCTCTTGGTCCGCCGTGGAAACCTCCGCAAATCGAAATACAAATCTACTTCGTCCGAGAAAAGCTGAACCTCTGTGAGTCAAAGTTTGATCAAAACTACCAAACTCGACGATACTACAGGTATATATCGTTATTTTTATTATTATATCCTGTTTTTCGACGCGACTCGAAAACAAGGAACTCGTTCGGCCTGGCTTACAGAATGAAAAAATAACAGGTATATACGCGATGAAAAATCGTATCTCAAAGTCGTTACGCTTCTGATCCTTGCACCACGTTCCTCGCACGCAACTTGCTACGAAAGATATTCGCACATATCCGTATCCTTATGCTTCGATAAAGCGTCTTTCCATTAGGTTCCATATAGGTTCCGTATACGCGTTTCACTTCCGTCGTATCAAATTTGTCTAGTTGTACGAATGTTCGTCAATGTTAAGTACGAGGGACGCTATGATGCGTAAACTGTCATTTATTTGTCCAAGTACATAATATCTACGTACGTCTAAGTGCATATTCCAGAAGTCGAATTTCTTCTTCTTCGTGCATCTACGTTAAGCCGTTTCCGTCTACCAAACGTGGCTTACTCGAAAAACACGACGCGCGTTTTCGCATTTACGGAGAATCTCACGACGCAAAAATACAGAAAACGTTAAAGCGTTACAGTGCTCGTTGCGATTAACGATCGAACCGGATACCTTCCGTTTGTTAATCGTATTAAAAATACGACTGTGCGCGCGGGTCGAAGATTTCGATCGTTCCCTTGGAATTCGAGTTACCGAGACTCGAGATCAACCGCTAAAATAAATCGTCTATTATTGCTTCTTACTTACTTATTCGTTCTGCTCGTTTTTCAGCTGAAATCACCGGTACGTAGCTCGGAGAGAAACAAGAAAGAATATAATTAGTATATCACTATCGATTCGATGCACAGACACACTCGGACGATTTAACAGAGTTAGAAGTATGCTTGTACGTGGCCGATCGTATACACGGAGATGGATCCCTCCGAATGCGAGGGATGGAGCACTAAATGAGAAACGAGCCAGTGGACAACCTTCATTTATAAGAAAGTGTCCAAGGATCGAGCCTTCCGCGGACACTATCGAGGAAGGGGCACCTCGAGCTCGTATATTAACAGGTAAGTACTGGCAGTACTTGGCTATGGTGGGAGTACGCGATACTCTTGATCTTTGATTTCCAAGGTCCCTTCTATCGATCGCTCGTATCTTGTTCCTTTAGAGTCGAAAGTTCAGGCGCAGACTATCGATACGCGGCTATCGCGTAGGTAGCACGGCATGCTGCGGGATTAAGAACGAAGGATCAATATCGGTCACTGAAAAATAATAAAACTTACGTTTTGTTCAATAGCGATATAATTTTTTCTTTTTTTTTTTTTTTAATTGTTTACATTCACAATTTGTCCAGTTTGGACATTTGGTAGAATTTCTTAGCCGTTGGATCGTCATGTGGGTGTTACCGAAGAGTCCATGCTAGCAGATCTTGGACCAAACACTTCACTTTCTCTCTTCTCTCGTTGCGTCTGAGGTATAGGTGTGTTAGGCGAGCCTTACCGAAGAGTCCATACTACTATCACGTGGGTGGCTACCCCCAGTGGGATACCGTCTTCGTGTTCGTTAGGTTGTGTCCTTTGCGAGGTCTGCGGCAGCAATATAATGTACGGAATATGGAAAATGTGCGTGTACGGAATTTTTGCACGTGACAACAAGAACATAAAGAATCTCGGAATCGTTCGTCGCTTTAATCGCCTCGTACTGTCGAAGAATTAATTACACGCAATCGTACGTTTAAGTCGAAATGCGCATAATTCGATGAAAAGATAAAGACAATGGCGAGAAATGAAAAAAGATCGAGATGAAATCAGTTGGCACATGGAATCGTGTAACGAATCACATATGGAACGTTGTTATTACGATTAGGCGATCCTTGAACAATGACGATTATCTTTTTAATGAGAGACAAAGGCTTGATGTTCGTTTTCGAGGTGATTAACCCGCACGATTAAAACGATATGTATGGGTTTCTAGTCGGTGCATTATCGTTGTAACATTGACACACTTATCCAACTGATTCTCGTGCCAGGTAACGCTGTAATATGTAACAAAGGGAGTTCGAAGACTCTCCTTGAAACGTGCTACCGCGATACGAGAGTTTCAATAGTAGGCACTGTAGGAACTTGTAGTTTTTTTCTTTTCTTTATTTAATTGTTTACGTTCACAAATTGTCCAGTTTGGACATTTGGTAGAATTTTCTAGCTGTTGGATTATCATGTGGGTGGCTACCCCCTGTGGGATACCATCTTTGTGTTTGTTAGGTCGTGCCCTTTGCGAGGTCTGCTGGGTGTTCCCTTTTTCAGTCTTCTATCAATGTTTCAGGTGTTGATCGTTTCCACGGTTAGCCGGTTTGGAACTTGTAGCGGCTACAAAATGTACATGTACTCTGCTGTAAATCCTACACCATACGACTTTTTCGCATCTTCTCCTCGCACATAATCCAAACAAGGCAAGTGAAACACCTAGGACTCCACTAAGATACACGATTCACACGGGAACAGCATATTAAATCGATGATAGACAAAATACAGATAGCAAGGAGACAAATGTATCGGCTAACAAGTCGAAAATCCAAACTAAGTATAGAAAATAAACTAAAAATATATCACTCCAAACCAATCTGGACGTACGGAATACCGCTATGGGGAACAGCAGCAATTTTTTCTTTTTTTGTTTCGTTTATTAAAATTTACAATCAATTCTGGCATCGAGAATTTTCAGTAATTTTTTCTGGCGTGGCGCAGTGACATGGCTAAATATTTATTATATTATATATATAATATATTAATATATATATTAATATTATATATTATAATATATATATATTAATATAATATAATATTAATATTAATATTATATTATATTAATATATAATAATATATTAATATTAATATATATATTATATTATATATATATATATTAATTGAATCTAGCGTTTAGGTCTAACGGGTAGTGTCCCTTCAGCCTGCGAATCTGGTCCGATGTATCGAGTAGCCCAGTGATTAGGGGAACAACAGCAATGAGCCATATAACCAAAATAGAAGCAATGCAAGCTAAAATTCTTAGAACAATAGTAAACGCGCCATGGTACGTTAGAAACGAGGACATTAGGAAAGACCTGGGAATACCAACGGTCGAGGAGGAGATTAGCGGATCTGCAAGAAGGTACAGAGGAAGAATAGCGACGCACCCGAACCGGTTGGCAGCGGAAACGGTCAACGCATCAAGCATAGAAAGAAGACTAAAAAGGAAACACCCAACAGATCTCGCAAAGGACATAATCTAACAAACACGGTGATGGTAGCCCACTGGGGGTAACCAACCGCATGTTATATTACCGCTATAATATTTTACCAAATGTCCTACTGGACAAATTGTAAAATTTAAACGAATAAATAAAAAAAAAAAAAAAGAAAACATCTTCTTCTCGTAGACTCGAGGCACGCGATATTTCTTCGTTCTCTCGTTATTGTATCAAAGACTAATCGTATCTTGTAGTATACGACGAGTTCGATCGTTCCGTTCAAAATTCAACATCTCGTTCGAACATGTGGAAGCTTAGGTGACTCACGATCAGGTAACTTCGACTTGCCATAATTTACAGTAAAACAAGAAGGTAACGCTATTAAGCGCATATTATGCTAACTACTGCAATTCTTTACGCGGACATAAAGAGTTGGAGAATTTCATTGTCGTATCGTGTACGCATACTACGCTCATACGCAGATACATCGTTATTCGCGTGTTCGATCAAACCCGAGGAAATTATAGGGAACGCAACTCTTCGAAATTAAACGGTGAAGGAAGTATTAATATGGAAGCGATCGTGAAAGATAGTCTAAAAGATCGTTCTAGTAGCATAGTTACTTCTTTACTGTTCCCTGTTCTTTAGAAAAGATGCTGACGGTTTTGCAATTTCCTCAAACTATCTTATCCACCAACCTAGTTTCTACCGCTATTATCCAACTATCTCGCTTCCATTTATTATTTATTTATTATCGTTTAGTCCGTGCCTTTCGGCTTTGGACGAACTTCTCTTCTTACACGTCTACCTCCTCCCTTTTCCACTCTATTCTATCGCACTACCTTGCTTATTCTACCTCTAAAAACTAAGCATCAGGAACTATAAATTATCGACTAATGACTAAAAACTACTGCCACTTTGGTCCTTAGCCTCCTTGCTGTGCCTCCTGCCCTTCTCTTCTCTATTATCGCTTTCGGTTCTGCCAAACCTTCTCCGGTCTCGTTCAGCGTTTTTCCCGTGTCTTTTGGTCCTCCCGTTATTTCACATTCTTCTATTACACGTCTCGGGTCTTCTTCTTTCCTTCCGCATAGTCTGCATCTCTTTTCCCCCTCTTCTTTCCAGTATTCCCTTGCTTTGGTCTCGTTTCCGCGTCTGAATCTTGCCAGTATTCCTCCGTCCATCCACTTCATCCTCCCTTCCAAGTACTTTGGTAATTTCTCTTTGGCTATGTTTCTGCAGTGTATGTTGTACTTGGATTCCCTTATCCTTTTCCCCCTCTCTTCTGTTTCTCTCTTTCTTCTTTCTTCTATAATTTGGTCCGCTGTCGTCCTTTCTTGCTCCTCTCCTGTTTCTATCTGCGTCCCTCCTTTTCTCGCCTCTTCTAATCCCTTCTTTCTCTTTCTTGCTCTTTTCCCTTCCTGACCATTCCCCCATTCTCTCTCTCTCTCTTTCCTTTATGCACTCCTTTACTAATTCCCTTTTTGATTCTAGGGCTTTCTCTTCGTACCTCGCTGCTCTTTTTACTGCTTTTTCTTTCATTTCTATCGATTTGCATTCCTCCACCAGTATATAGTTTGGTGTTGATCTGACTTCTAAATTCGTCATAGTTAGTCCTCGGACTGTCAGTTGCGTACAAAGCAATATAATCGACAACCCGAAGACTAACCACGATAAACGCAGAAAATGATCGTAGAAGTGCTAAATCAGTCGTTCTATTTCGAACCGCTGGAAATTCTACGAGCTTCGAGCGTTTCCAGGATCACAATTTCCTCTTACCCTCTAGTATTTCGTGCCGATCCTGACTATACTTATTTTCATTATATCCCTTATTCATCGTTTAACCCCCCACTGTTCGATCGCCTCTCGACTCCTCCATGTTCCTCGACTATCTTTTTCCTCGTCTAATATTCGTTTCACCCTCTCTTTCGCCCCTGTCGCGAGCGCCGCCTTCTCTCGCGCCCCTTCTCAACACGTGTGCCAGCATTCCGACTCATAGCAGCACCGTACTCCACGCAATTTTTCCTGCTCCTTCGTCCTCGTACTAAATCTCAACATTCCACTCCACCTGTTTAGAATAATCGACGATACAAGTAAATAGACGTTACACGATGTGAAATATATCACACCAGTAGACGCTGTACGATAGTGAAAGGAGATCGAAGAAAGTAAATCGTAAATGACAAAAGATCGCTTTACCTCTGAATCAATTTGTGGCGGATCGGTACCAACAGGACGCCGACAGGTCGGGGAGGCATCAACGGGAGGCGATCCGCGGGTACCAACCGCCAACACCAGAGGGCTACTACGACGACAACGAGTCTGTCCGTCTCGCTAGCGGTCGAATATACGGTGTCACGATACAAATACCGCACCTAACGAGACTCCCTCTACTTCTAAGGCAGGGACTACCAGGTATAGCCTTATCGACGAGTCCATCGGTAGTCCCGGGACAATACGCGAGAATTCTCTTTCCACCTGGCAGCAACTATACCCCTATATTTCCTACAAATTATTTTCTGCTTCAAAGTAACGAGCAGAAAATTTGCTTCGCTCTTGATATAACTGTTTGTGGTTATTCGATGTGTGTAAACAGAGAAAACTCGTGGATAAAAATTGTAAGGCAGAAGAAATACTATTTAAATAGAAGTGTTAATTATAAGTAAGAATACAATTTCAGCTGGTGCAGATCCGCACGCTTAGCTAGAGCTCTCTGTGTTTACCCGATAACTGAAAAACCCCGAAACCTCAACGTCGCCTGTCTACCATTTATGGTCTGACTTCGTCGGCAGTCTTTCGTCTACGCGCTGTCGATGGCTGCTTCTTCGGTGCTTGAGAAAACTAAAAAGACCAGATGTGTGTGTAGAGTTTTCTTAAAAGTGATATGATGATGACCACTTCAACAATAACCTTATTTCTCTATCATCCAAATATTTTCAAGTAATCTCGATTTATCGCACGGCTTTATATTCGTCAATTTCTTCGAAACGTTATTCCATGAAATCATAATTTATTTCTCCTTCTGTTTCGTATCTCCTGTCAACCGAGAGTATTATCCAGAGTATCGAAGATCGATAGTTGCGAAATACACATTCGGGAGAAATTGTTCGCAATATCGTGCCGTTTGAACAGGAACTAAGTGGCATTGAGCCAAAGCTAAAGAATTCGATTCATAGACGAATGAACATTAACGTTTCGACGATCGAGTCTCATCTTTCGTTAGAGATTATTCGTCTCACCTCGATCCTTACGTAACGACGTTATTTTTACGATTAATCATCGAAATGGAAAACGAAGAAGAGAAAGAGATGATCGACGAAGAAGATTATTTCAACGAAAGTATCGATCGCGTTGTTACAAAAATTGGAATATTTTCAAATTATAGATCGCAGAGTTAACTCGAAACGTTATCGTGGCTTTTTTTTAGCAAAGCCAGTTTTCAACGGAGGAAGACAGCGCATTATGTAAATCTACTTCCTCGTAATTAACAACGCTTGTCCTATCGATAAAATATTGGAACGATAACTTGTCTCTGTGAATTACAATTAATAATAGTTACTATGTATGTGTCATATTCTAAGATTATTAACATAGCATAGGAAATTCTTTCCACGTATTCGAATATCACGACTGTAACGTTACAAGTAGAATCACACCATAGAGAATTAATCTACAATTATGGGAAAAAGCACCACGATATATAGCATACTATAATATAGCATAAAAAAAAAGAAAGCATAAAATAGTGTAAAAAAAAAAAAAAAAAAAAGCGCGAGTAAGGGGTAACTTACAAAGAAGTATCATTTATAAATAAACTTATTGGGAATGAACTGAGAATATAGGTATATGAATTTTATGAAACGTGTACGGAGCATCTTGTCAACATCTTTTATGCCTGCACCTGTATCAGTCGAATAAAAGTTGACAGTAATTTTTCAACATTCTGCTAACTATTTTATTATTTATATTATTTTTGAATCGATCGTTTACAGTTGTACTGTCCACTATGATAATTGATTAGTAACCCGATGGAAATTGTAGTGAAAAGTTTCGTTATTTTTGGGAAACTCCCATCCGTATTATAGATTTTAATGATTTTAACGTTGGACTACGATTTTCTAAATGATGTTTTTAAGACAGAGGACGGGTTAATAAGTATCAGAGCGTTGTTCGATTCGAGCGTTATTAAAAATGTATAGAACAGGCAGATCGTAGGCTGCACAACGATCGATCTTCGTTTATTCTAGATATTAAAAGAACATGGAACGATATCGTTTTAATTGTGTTGAAAATTTGTATAAAATTCTCAGATAACTCCTGTACCAACGACAGTAAAAATTCACCGTAATCAATCGAAAGATTAATCTCGTATCGAGGGGATATAAAAATAGAGAAGATATAAAATATAAAAGCAACAATTACACGCTCGAAAACGTTTCAACAACTTGGCTGTTTGTATTAAAAAAAAAAAAAAAAAGAAAAAACTTGCCACGTAACAGCGATCGTAAAAATATCAAACGATTCTACGTATAATACCAAATGGCTACTCGGATAACATTTTCTCTCGAGGAATCGTTGACTGGACAAGATGCTAAATGCGTTTGATTTCGTTCAAACTGATTCTAATTTTAACGCGTTATTTCTTCCTTGCAGAATCATCGGAATGGAAAGAAGCTGAAACAAAGGTAAATGTATCCTTCAAAGATCGATCGTAGTCATTAGCTTTTACGATAGATTTTGTAATTTTTTCAATAATTTACAACGTCAGATCCGCAAGATGATCTACCCGACCGACTGATCCTCGTTCAAAAAAATATTCTCAAGAAATTTCTGTCGATACGTCGATCTACGATACCGCAATTCTACCACCGATATACCAACATACCGATACAACGTGTACGTAGGTTGGTATCGCTTAGGCTACACCGGCATCTCCACGCAAATTTACATCTTTGCCAACGTAAATAAATAAAACGGATCGTGTCGCCTGTCGTGTCAAGCGTTCTACGCCTCTGTCCGCTGAAACGTAATCGAACGTTTGCAAAATAACGGTCGGCGCGGCTCGTGCCTCGAGATTCGCCCGAAAAGTTCGCAGGAGAATCGAGAAACGGAAGGATGCAATACGCACTCTCGCTGTTATCGACCATATCAAGAGTATAGCGAGAATCAAGGGAGAACGAACGATGGCGAGCAACACCGAGTCCAGCCGAGGGGTGAGTCGCGCTCCGTGTTTTACTTTCCCTGGACGAATAATACTGCAACCCGTTCGCACGACCTCGGCACACCGCAAACTACCAGTATCTTTAATAATATCGGATATAAGAGTAAATTAACGTTTGTTCAAATTAAAACTAGGTAATCGAGTGTGAAGAAAAATTAGAGATACAACGATAGATGGGAATTACAATCTTATTGGAAGATTATTCGTCTTGAGAAGCACGCTATTGGAAACGCGATAACAGAGTATTTCTTCCTTGGTGTTACACGGACAATGAGAATCGTTGTAACGTGGATATAGTAAAGTGACACGTTAAAGGAATCAGGTACATCAGAAATTATTTTCTTCCTTTGAATTATTTCGATTAATCTCGATCGTTCGAATTAATATTCCAAGGAATGTCGATTAATCTGCGCCGGAGTGAAATACGTGTTCAGCAAAGTGCTGGAAAGTTTATGTAATTGGAAGATTCCGGGAACAGTGGACGAGGATTTCTCGTCGTGTCGGTTAAGCACGTTAATTGTTCGAGGATTCGTAAACCGCCTTCGACGATGTTCCATATAACGGTGAATTAATCAATTAACGAATTAAATCAAGTGATTCGGAGGGCCGATTAAAAGTTGAACGTAAGAATCTGTCTCGTGAAATTCGAAGGTTATTCGAAGGTATTCGTTCGAAGCGTGACCGACGATCTAATTTAGCGTTATTGAACAAACTCGAACAAGCCGGATACGATAGGTTGATAGTTTCGTACCGCGAACTACCTTTCTTTAAATTAATCCGAATTAGTAAAAAATAATTTTAAGTAATTTTCAACGGCATCGAACGAATAGTCCAAAATTTGATTAATTCTCGTTCGAAGATCGTTTGGTCGAGAATTCGGAATACTCCGTTTGATCTCTCAAACGAAAGATGAAAATTGTTATTGCGCATACGAGGCAGCGATGATTCAAAGAAATGGAATACGCAAGAAACTGGTTGGTTCGTAACGATGTTTAAAGTAATTTCAATAAATTCTCACCGAAATTAAACGCGTTTTAACGAAATTAAAATTACATCGGAATTTCTCTTATTCGAATATTTAATCGAAGAATGGAATAGATTTATGAAGATTGTCGTAAGACGAATATAACAAAGCGACGATTCAAGCGATTCGAGACTCGTTACTTGGAGTATAATAAAAAAGAAAAATTATCGCGTTATAAGGTGAATCTGATAAAGCGATTTAAACGACAATACTCGAATGTGCATCGTATCGCTAAAAAGAAATATTATAAAATAGACGTGGTCGTTACAGCGTGAACGATTCGAGGGAAAATCGAAGATCGTAGAGAAGTTTAACGCTTGACAGTGTCGATTCAATTAATGTGCGAATAGTATCAGATTTTCCTAACGATTTGCCTGGTTTGCGTTCGCTCGATGTTGCGGTTTCTCGCGTTAATGTGGTTATCGATCATCGCTGCGATACACAACGGAAGTGATATAAATACATGGTGAACGATGAGAAGAGAATATCCCATAAAATATATCGGAATTTTTCTCCTTTAAAAAATTATTCGTAGCGATCTGTGTCGGATGGATGTTGCAAAATTTCTTACTCGCGTTCGCTAAAGGTAGAAAATAAGCATCGTTGTAAGTTGACGAAACAAGCTTCGTTCGAACGAATTTCGATTTTAACTTTCAACTTTAAAAAATATTCCCATCGATACCGAAAATACTATTAAAGATTCCTTCGATACGGATGGATTTTAAGTTGATGCAAAAATAAGATCGAAATTTTTGTTATTCGAACGCTCCATTTGGAAACGCGGGCACATCTTCTATTCCGAATTACTCGAATCAAACGGTAAAAATCATTGCTGCAACGTGGATGATTTGAAGAACCGAGTACGCCATAAATTGCTCCTTTAAACGATATTCGCGATCATCTCGACCAATTTGCAGCAAAATGAAACGTCCGTTCGAGATATTCGTAATACGGTAGAATTTCAGTTTCAGAATTCCATTGGAGAAATAAAGATCGTATTCGAAGTATTTGAAATTATTGAAATTAATACGCGAAGCAATATTCGACGTAATGTCTTCGAAATTTGATTTCGAAAAATTCGAAGATTGCGCGGAGTTGAGAATATACTACTTAACAAAATTTGTCTTGTTCCAAGGTCCCATTGGAACAGCGATCGAGGATTTTCGATCGTGTTGGTTAAAAGCGGAAGATAAAAATTAAAAATTGTCGTAACGATAAGACGGCAGATGATTTCAAGAATTCGAGTAGACCACGGACCGTTCCCTTAAAAACTAATCGGTACAATTCGAACCAGTTTTCATGGAAATTGGATTTCTTACGCAGCGTTGCTGAAAAAGATAACGAAATTAATACAACGTCGATCCGATAAAGTATACTAAAGGAGTCGAGCGAACGATATCGAAAATAATCTTGGCTGATTTCCGATAAACTCGAACACGTGTCCTTGAAACGTTTAAGTTTAAATTCTAGAAATTAATCGTCTGCTCAGTTTGAACAGTGAAGTGAAAACCTGGGACAACTGGATATTCGATAAAACATTTTTATGGAGAAAATCAAGCGGACGATTAAAGTATATGTGTTCGAAGGAGACGAGTTGGTTTACGGACTGGTTTTCTGGTTTTATAGTGGAAAAATATTGATAGTTGGTGTTTCGTATTAGCAATTGTACGGTGGTTCGAGGATCGAGCATGAGTTTGACGGAGGTCCAACTGCTAATCGGTTTGTAGGTGAAGGACCATGGCGAACGTTGGTCGATGGAGCAACACGTCCGTGGAAAAGTAAGTGTCGGATGATTTTTTCAATTTCTTTCCTTCCTTCCTTCTTTTTCCCCGTTTTCATCGCACAACCTTTTCATAGCCATACGAAGGTATTATCGAATGATACGAAATTGAACACAGGGCAGAGTTGCGAGCTATCGATGGCTGTAAGCTTTTCCCTCGTATCTTGGAGCGCAGTCGGCAGAAATCAAAATTCGAAGAACGAGTTTCTGGACGAGTGGAACTTGATACAGACAGCGAAATTAATTTCCTGAAATTCAACGATAACAATTGGTCATTTTCAAGGATAGAAATGTTGCGATTTGTAGGAAAAATTGTCGTTCAGGACCGACCAATTATTTCATTGGTAGATTTTTCGGTCTAAATGATTGATAAAGTTAAAAAAAAAAAAAAATCACTCGGATGTCAGAAGACGCATCTCTCTGTTCAAATTGGACTTTCACGTACATCACGAGTAAAATAAATAATATTTTCTTGGTCTGTGTGCATTGGACGTGTGCTCGACCTTCGCGTTTTTGTAACATCGCGGTAGCCTCAGCGGCTTGTCTCTGGCCCATTTTATCTTCGAGAAGCAGCTTCAAGGCCGCATTCGTGTCCACCTCTGTCACCATTTTCCTTTTTCCTGCTTTGAAATTTCGGACGTCTTTCTGAAAAAGTAGAACAAACGTCTTCTAATTTAACTTCCGTTGCAAACTGATCGAACTTACAGATGAAAAAAGATATTTCGTTTGCGCTGATCCTCGTCCGATTGTTTGATGCTGAACGACAGTTGGATAGTCGGTACTGCGCGACAAACGCGTCTCATATACAGCACAAAGAAAATTACAAAACTACGGCTAGCAATTACGCTTGATCGTTATATTCGTTTGTTTGTATCGCAATATGCACCTGGTGAAAAAAATCAAATTTTTATCTTTTTTAAACAAACGGTTGGTTCCACTATACGCGTACATCAAGTCTAATCGATAGACCGCAGATTTTTACGCGATTTGATATTTCTATGAACGTAGCTAAAAAGGTGAAATTTATATACAGCTTTTTTCTAATATTTTACTTTCCATTTAAATATTACCACGATCGCTGCTTTACTTTAGGTATTTTATATATCCTTGCGTGTTATATGCATTCCGTACGTTTTATATTTTTAGTTGTATATTTCCCGTAAATGAACAAACGTGCGGGACTCTACTTATCGATATACGGTACAGTGGATAATTCACCGTTCCGATATTTCTGTAGCTTCCGAAGCGTCACTTCCTACGGCGAATATAACGATGTTGTTCCTTGCTGTGTCGCCACGATGAAAACATAATTTTTCAAATGTGCTTGATACCAACCTACGAAGAACTTATCTGTTACTATTTGCAATGATTATTTTGCTAATGGTAATTGTAATGTAACGTAAAAGTAACGTTTGCTAATAATAATATTTTATAACTTTCCTGCCAGATGAATAATCATACATTGCACGCTCCTTAAAAGGCGTAGAAACATATCTCGTTCGAATCCTTCGTTGACATCGAGATCCAAAATAATTTGCCGTTTGATTCATCGCTTGTTAAACAAAATATATATGCCACTGTTGTACGTACTTGAACGTACAGAAAACGGATTTATCGAACTACGTAATTTACATTGTTTTGCATTTTTCATCTAACGATCCATCGATCGACGCGTCATCACGATTCGTCGAAATCCTTCCACAGACCGATATATCAAGGTCAACGCGGATACGCTCATTATACCAACAGTTCCTTCGTTGTAAGTTCTCGTTCAAGGTTCCGTTAGCAGCCACGGCATTTCTATCTCCGTTCGTTTCATCTTTGCCTCGTCTCTCTGTCCTCTTCCCATCCCTTACATAATTGACGAGTCTGCACTCCAAGAATTGCCAGATAAATCATGCAAAATCCTGCAGTGTATCGCCATAAAACGAGAAACGTGAAACGGCTGATCGTTTTATAAACGAACATCTGCAACGACCTGTACGGCATTAAGACGTATATTGATTCTCTTAACCAAAAATCTAATCAAATTATTTAAAACAAATATGTCTTTTAAAAAATACCTTTTAACATATAGTAAATCGTATTAATACTCGGACACTTTATGAAATTTCAGCTAACTAACTTATCGTTTCTTATTTTAGCAGAGGTATGTGTATAATTTCACGACCTCTGTTTTATTTTATCTCCTTCCGTCTTGTTTCATCTTGTTTCATCTCGCTTCATCTTGTTTCATCTCGCTTCATCTTGCTTCATCTCGCTTCATCTCGCTTCATCTCGCTTCATCTTGTTTCATCTTGCTTCAATTTCTTACCAATATACAATTACCGTGTATTTTACACG
This sequence comes from Bombus picipes, assembly GCA_014737485.1. NCBI lineage: Eukaryota > Metazoa > Arthropoda > Insecta > Hymenoptera > Apidae > Bombus > Bombus picipes. The sequence goes on along the minus strand of JACXIP010000011.1, from coordinate 947,584 downwards.
AAACAGCACGAAATTCATATACTTTGCGCATAAAAGCATATACTTTGTGGTATTTGCTAGAGTTCATTGTATTGTCAAGCCTTAATATATTTAATGCGATAACATTTAGCACTTATAGGCGCGTTCGGGGCGACTACTTAGGCTATATGTACTATTTTCTTTTTTATCAGATGTGTATTAACAAGTTGTTTTGTATTTTCTACGTACGTGTTCCAGTTGGTTTTATATTTTACCCGTACAACCGTGATAATCGTGTCCCATTACGCTACTGATACAATTTTAAAAGGTTTCGTATATAATGTATTTCGTAGATAATATGCTGATAATATTCTAATACCTTTGTGACCGCATTTTGCCTGATCGTAAAGCGCTTCATTCGTAAAACGACAGAATTAGAGGCTTCGAAGGTATCATAACCTAACGAAAGACAATTTCATCGTGATTAATTTGTCACGCGAATTATTCTGAATTTATTAAATAATAATATCAAGTGTAACGTAAGAGCGAAACTTTATCGGCCTACGATTTACTATTTTTTGCAATTCCTCTTACCATATACAGTTTCGTACAACACGCATAATGCATTCGTAAGATAAACTGGCCGAACGTTCGAATACTTTCATTCAAATCCCGATATACCCAACATACCTGGAATTGCTGGAAGACAAGTTTCCACATACCCTTAATTTTCAATTCAGTGCCATTTTATTAAGGTCTGTAGGTTTCGTTTCTACAGTTGCAAATTTTCCTAGTCGTATAAACGTACGTACTACCGAACGATACGAAACTCGATATGTTGTTGCTGTGGCAGATAGAACGGTGTACGATTACCTTTTGCAGCCACTGTTACTCAACGAGATTTTCTATCGTTTCAGGTGCAGGTAACCAGCGGGTGAACAAATGGAAGGCGGAAGAGCAAAAAAGGAATTCCAACGATGGTAACGGTCGCGTGTTTCCTTGGCAATGATTCTCTAGAGAATCGAAAACGTGTCGATGCGATTTTAGAGAGATAAATCGAACGGAGTAAAGTGAAAAAACGGACGAGATATCGCGATCATGGGCTCGTTGCCAAATCTTCACGAGTTGTCGAAGGACAAACTCGAAAGTCCTGCTTACAGACCGGCTCCGATCGGTGGTTTGGGACCCATACGACTGCCAGCTCAGCCTCCGCCTTTAGCACACACACATAGACGCGCTAGAAGCAGTGGACACCATCATGCCTTGTGGGACAACGATGCTATGTTAGAGGTACGTAACACGTGACAACGTATTAAACGTATCTGAAAATCGTACAGGATATACAAAATATAACGACAATATATCACTTTCTTGATAGTTGACGATAATTGTTCGCTTGTCCTATCCTCGGTAAATATAATTTCCACGCCCTCCTGCTCTAAAACCAGACTAGTCCCTACTATGCTTGGCAACACGCATCGGTCGCACAGTTTATTTATCATTAAAATTCCGATTTACAGCATATGGCAGCGTATTCTCCCATCTCCTGTCGGTCAACGAGGACATCGGCATTATCGTGGCGTCGACGAGACTCGATGAATTCATCGGCAGGAGCGTCGTCCGTTCGTCGATTGATCGCCGCCGTAAGGGCAGCTCCTTCCGGTCCTAGACCACCGAAGAAAGCCATTTTGAGGCACTGTGCTGCTCTTCTGTTAGGACACGCGAGCTGTTCAGCCGCTACGCTGCCGATATTCCCATTACAAGCCGGCCTCGGCACCTTTAATCCTCAACTAGGACCGATGTTGCTCGCTCTACTTTACGCAATCGCGACGATTACCAGTTGCTTCGCGCCAATCCTCGTACAGAGATTCGGGACGAACCTCGCCATAAGCTCTAGTCACGTGGCTACCACTATTTTCGTGGGATTGCATTTATATCCAAAGTGGTACATATAGTAGAATAAATCCTGGTAGATAGCATAGAACTGTAGTTTCAAAACACTGCGGATTTTTATGCATTTATTTATATTGGGAAATATACATATATTAATGGCGCAAGAGTACACAGAATACGCGTAACATGGAAAAATATCATGGAAATATCAAGATATATAGTTAATATTTATCGTTTTTGGTAGATAAAACAGCTCTTTACGTAAATTTCATTTTTTAAATCATATTCACAAAGATATGAATTTGCATAAATATCCATATTGCATAAATATCCATGGTCCAGTCACATCATAACATTGTAGGAAACGTATTATTTTATATATTTTATTATAAGTAAGGTAGCGCGATAGAATAGAATAGAAGAGGTAGATTGAGGTAGATATATAAATAAATAAATAACATATATTTTATCTGTTTGTTAATAGGTACATATTATTACCTAGTTACGCGATGCTCGGTGCTTGTATGAGTCCAAATTTCATAGCAAGGGTTTCACATGTAAATGCTTCAGCGACGAGTTTAGCTCTGGTGTGCGTCGATCCCGAGGATCCTGACGAAACAAGACGCGAGTGCCTTCTAAGAAGACTTAATCGAGGAATCAAATTAGCAGAAGACATAGGTCTCGCACTGGGTATGGATATTATCCAAATTAAATATATATTATACAAGACTTTTCTACACTAGTCGTGCAACCGTACTCTGTATATTGAAACGCACACAAATTTAAAGATACCGTAGCATTGTGTATTTAGAATAGATATGTAAGGTAATTAATTCGATACATCGTATCGCTAACGGTGAATATCCAAAATGAATAAATATTTTCGTTTCTTCTCATACGTACAAGACCAGCTGGATAATATCACGGAATATCTGTTTTATTATACAATGACCGACTGAAGGAATGTCTTCTTCGAATCGATTTTTAAGCAGATTTCAAGGTCGTCAGTACCTTTCTTTTAATGGAATTTTTTTATACGCCAATCGATGAGCTTTTTTTTTAATCTCTGTATAAAAGTGTCAAAGTACTTGTGTCCAAAAACGCATAGTTCAAAAGATATTTCAACGATAATTTTATAAAACATTGCATATGAAAAGCAAGGAAAAACGGATAGTTTTGTGTCTTCCACGAAATTATGTGCTCCTTGAAATAATGTAACTTTCCTCTGAAAAGTATCTTCATACAACAATAAATAAGATAAGACAGATATCTGGTTATTCCATTTAGCTGACCTGCTATTCCATTTACTACGATTAAATATAAGTAAAATTTTATATTTTTAGGTTGTTTAATCGCTGCCATACTTGTAAAATTAACAGACTTGGTACCTCTTAATACAGTAAGCAGTGAGATAAATGACAAGTGTGGAGCAGAGTATTGTCCAGAAGAAATTTATCTATATAATAGCACAATTAATTTACCTACATTATCATCTGGTACATCACAAATATTGGTCAGCATATGGCTGGGTCTTGCTGTATTAGGATTAGGTATATCGTGCGCTTTTCTCGACTCTCGAATGAAGGAACCACAGAGTGTAAATGAAAAGCACAGCATTCAAAATATTCTGCAATCTGTGAAAGCTGCGTTCCTAGATCCTAAATTACAGTTAGCTGCACCATTGACACTTTTCATCGGACTTGAACAGGGTTTCATCTATGCTGATTTTATAGAAGTGAGTACAATATATATCTCAATCTTTTGTTTCAACTTCGTTTATAATATTGCTTGAAAATTATCACAGAACACTGTTACTTTATTATCGTTATTTATATAAAATATATTTGTATATTATGTTACGATACATGGTGAATATTTAATTATTTCTTAACAGGCATACGTAGTCTGCGCCCTGGGAGGAGCTAGCACAGTAACGATCAGTTTTTTAGCGCTAGCTTCCTTACAAGCTCTTGCTGATGTCACCCTATCGATGTTACTACGGCATATTAAAAGATATTTCGTCGTAGGTGAGTAACATGTTATAATTAAATTGCAGATCTTTATGCAAATTCGTATTTTTGTGATTATAACTGGAACCAAAGATATAAAGATATAAAATAATCATAGAATAAGTGGAAAATGAAGCAGAGATTCATTTCGTATTAAAAAGATTATTTTGAAATTTTTTTATATCTTTGCGTATCATGCACGGTCTTCGCGTTATTATGCATCTAAACTTCTCGCAAATGCGTAAAAATCCATCTTATCGTTATAGTAAATCGTATTCATGATATTTTGTTCAACAGTTGTAGGATTTGTATTCCATGCATGTTTACTGCTGGTCTTGACCACCTGGAGACCATCTGGTGATGACCCAGCACTTTTTCATGTTATATCTGCTGCCTGGGGAGTCTGCAACTCTATTTGGGAAACTCTAATATACAGTAAGTTTTTTATTACATAATGTAAGTATCGATATTATCTTATTCAATTTTTAGCTCTGGTAATGGGTTTATACCCAAACTCTTGGCAAGGACCTCTATCGACGTCCCTCTTCTGGAAATGGCTTGGTCTTGCACTTACTCTTGGTTTACACGGACTGGTCTGCACACGACTTAGAGTACTTGGCCTGTCCGGTGTGCTAATTCTCTCAGTGCTTCCTTACGGATGGTTAGAGGTTAGACTGGCCAAAAGAGGGAAAAGCTTGGCACCATTGTGACTGGGAGATTCAACTACCAATGATCATGTATCAAATATCAAAACAGAGGCACGTTATAGAGATTGAGATAAGTTCGTTCCATTCGGCTTAAGAAGGACAAGAAGACACAACAGAAACAGAAATCCTTTCATACAACAAGCTGCAACTATGACAAAATTGCGCACGCGACGAAGAGCAAACAGCGTTGCTTTTACTTGTAATACTAAACAAAGTGTAAGCGCAAAAGATACTGAGCCTCAGCCTTCTTCCTCGACTGCAGATAATCATAGAGCGAGTGTCACAAATGAGGAAAGCAGCGTTCTTCCTGTCTCTTAAGGCTAAACCTTTTGGAAGTTTGCAATATCTTTCATTTAAATTTTATAATCTGAGCTAAAGGAACGATCACAATTCTGAATTTTACAAATTTAGCTATTTTCTTGTGTTTTTTTTTTTTTTTTTTTTCTTTAAGTGTTTTACAATTTTAACTCTGCAATGTAACCATAAATTTTAACTATAATTTGCAATAGAGATGAATGTACGATGAGTTTCTATACATGCAGATATTCTTTTATATAGAACGTTTAAAATGTATTATATGTTCCTACAAAGGATCACTATAGTTTTATATGTAACAGAAAAATTAAGGAAAACAGAAGAAAAATTAATAAGAATATTTTCATCAAAAACGTAATCAAAAAACTTCAAAAAAAGGGAAAATTTACACCTTACATTTTCCAATTTAAGTTAAAATCTGGGTACATTTCAATCATTTCACAAGATGTATTAATAACAAGTAATAATGAATCTGTGTACCTAGCTAAATTGTATTTCAAATACAATGTATCAAATACTGGGTAAATTAAAGTCTTTCTTCAAGTTGAATGGAACGAAGAGCATATTATACATGGAGTTTTTCATGTAGCAAAAGATATAAGTAAATAAATACTTTTGCGGACAATTTCTTAATCCGCCACGGTACGATCGATAAACCGGCATCGTACAAGACTGAGCGATAGCAGAATATAAATAATTAACGATCGAATATACTAATCATAGTAGTATCTTTCTGACAAATCATTATAACTGACGTTTAACCGTCGAAACGTACCTGATGTCTTTCAAAAAAAAAAAACCAAATTAATTTTAATCTTGCGAAAATAGAAAAAAAAGAGATTGTAAACCACGTCTGCCCTGTGTCACAGAATCGAAATGAAAATCTAGCTATAAGATATTTGAACGTAAGTACAGCTATAACATAGTTCGATTCTAATTCTACTACAATTAATACCAAAGTTTATCATTCACACGAGAAAATAAATTAATATAAGAATTCGTTGTACAAATGAAACGTTTTTTTTTTTTTTATTAAAAAGGAATATCTTAATTTAAAAAAAAAAAAAAAAAAAAATAATGCTTCAACGAAAAAGCCAATATTACTCTATTTATCAAGCTAAAGCATAAAGTATCACTGATTATGAACTTCAAAGGGAATCGAATAATCCTAAGTCAATAATTAATTAATTAATAACATTAAAAAGATAAATGTTAATGAAACTTTTTTCCAACATAAAAAATTTGTCCTATTTTTCTGTATTATAAAAATGTTATTTGTTACTTCGCTAATTATATTTGAAAGGATGAAATTGTAGCACACGTGATCCATTCTGTCCTGTACATAACGACCAAATAAGTGTAATACGTAAAATGCTCGATATTTATCGTATTTTTTACCACGTTATCTTTCAACGTATTCACCATATCATGAATGTACATTTAGTTACGCTTCTTATAGGTATCTTTTCTCTATAAAAGCTATAACTTGTATAATTCCATGAAATAATACAGAGTTGCATTTTATTGATAAATTTTAAACTAAGGACATTGTAATATTGATATATGAGAGGAACTTTAAATACAAATTAACACATGTTATCTTGAATAATTGTTACAAAAGTAAAACATCGACACATGTTTGATGGTAACTTAGCAGATAAGTATTTATATGAGAATATTTCATAATTTATAAAATTAAGAAGAGACACGAATAGCCGGACTATTTGTAAGTTTACCATGAAAGATTTTCAAGCGCAAAGTCGCTTTTCTTGTTGCCATAATTTCCGATTGTATGACTGATAATTTGTATTAATTCATGCATAACGCATTCAAACCAAAACATAACCAAATTAATTCATATAATAGTATCATATTTGTATGTACACCAATATATTTTGCAATCTTGAAATAAATTATATAATTAATTAAGAATCCGTATAAGCAGAGATATAAGAACAAAAGAACACTATATACTTTGGAAAGTGTGGAAAAAATACAAAAGAAAGAGATTTGTTAANTTGTTGCAAAGACTAGGACAAGAAACGCTACTTCCAAAACCAATGAGAAATTCAATATAAAAATCTTTAGCAATAAATTTGCTCATTTTGATTCAAATAAGATTTCCTAAACATTTGAACCGAACTTATGTTACGGTGAATTCTATAATAGAAGAAACCAAATGGAAGCGAAATGTTCCTGTCCTAGTATACAAGCATGGATTTAGAAATGGTACTGGAGAGGCATATATTAACTGTATTTCGTGAAATAATAAATATTATCTTATTTTATATCGATCGATGTTTTAATCAATCTTCTTCTTTGACAGGCTTATAATCCCAAAACAAAATTTCGATTTATATACACATACGTATATGTATGTAATAAAGTCTCTCTCCGAATGAAGGTAAATTGCATGAGAACATTATTAGAGAGAATATTATTTCTGCTTTTTAGATTACATTTATGTGAGCTACACATAAATAGATGCTAACAACATTGACTGTTAAAAACGACATAGTAAACACTATATTGTATTACTTTCATCATAAATATATTATTCACACACACAGGTAGGTATTTTTCATAATATTCAGCCAAGAGAAAGTATTTTTTATAAGTTCGTTCTGGCAGTAGAATGCATATCCTTGGTAATGAACGTTACTTCGTATAATTATGTATTGACTCGTGTAATATGTATCACACACGAGGATAATAACTATATCTTCACTTTCTTCACTACTCATCCCTTTTATTAGTCTCGTGTCATTGCCCCGTATAAATTCTACTTCAATGGTGATGACAAATGCGACCCATCATGGCATTATAGCTTTATACTTATAGCATACAAGTTTCTTTAATAACATTAACTATCTAAATTATTGTCATCATCACGAGACATATAGAAATTAATTAATGTATCGACGTGACAGCCGAACACTAAAATATAACAAATAGAATTATACCTAAGTCACTCGCATCCAACATACCATTAGCCACATAAAAACATTTAGCTATAGCATGTATAACTTTAACAATGCCCCTTTATTCATCGATTCAATTTCTTCCTCTTAGGTGTGTAAATATAACATCGTTTCTTCGAGACTTTTTGCTTAATCTCAATTAAAAGAACTGCCACACCTTAAAGAAATAACTGTCCTACAAAACATAATACTTCTCTTAAATGTTTGGAAAATACAGACTACATATACACAGTTTCGAACGCAATTACGACACAAGCGTAATGAACACAAGAGATCATGAAAAATTGTACGTTCGTATATATCATAAAAATGAGAGATAGGATCTGTTGAAAACAGACGTAAAGTTTAGCAAAATGGAGATGCTACAGGGCAAAAACATACTATTTTGATCTCTACAAAAAAATACTGATGAGGAAATATTGAAGTGTTATTCAACTGCGTGGAAAATTATCCACCACATGTCGAATTATTTTCATTGCTAGCGACGATTATGTTTCGTTCGAACGTTGAAATGTTATGGAACAAACAAATTTACTACTCAATTTGTGCGAACGTTGTTATACGTTCTTTTTTATAAATAAATTCGAACTGAGCGAAAGCACAGGATTCGTCATTTGACATGTAAAACAATGAATTGAAACTCGACAAAAATTTATTGTTTATAAATTATAAAGCTTTCTTGGTATTTAGTTTTCTTAAAAAGAAAATTGATTAAGAATTGTGTATAAGCTATATCAATGTTCATGAATATTATTATCTCGTCTGCTGAGAAAAGTAATATTAGGCTGAACCATAACGAATTAAAAACTTATACAACGTCATTAATTATTTATATATTTTCTTTCAATTCCAAGTTTCGCAGTTCATCGCTATTTCGGCCCAATATCACTTAACTTTCTTTCAACATGCGTAGTAATTGCACAAATAAAATGGCTCTTACATCATTGTTCATTCGTACCAGAAACTTAACAAAATTCTGCCAAATATTTCCAAATATTTACTTATTAACAAATTACGGGAGCTATTTTTTTCTAAATAATGTACAAACACTTTGTGATCAAATGGAAAACATTTATGACTCGTAATTTGCCAATACTAGCAACTTTGGTAATATCTGTTCCTGGTAACTACGCATAAAATATTATGGAACTATATAGTAGCGAATGTTCATCCCACGCGAGTATTTTAACTTAATTAAATACAGCACATGCTATATTAATTTCATTTGATGATTGTTCTATACTTTCATATGGAGAATCGTACATATATATATATATATATATATGTATATATGTAACATCAAATGAATAATAAAGTATGTCAACATATATTCAAACGCATTCGCTATAAATAATCGTGCACACACGCACTACGAGATTCTTAAATAAAATATAAAATACAGGACTATAATATGTTTCAGGCAAAAAAGACATATCTTGTTTCGATTTGCAATTTATCGATTGAGCTTTAAAAACTACTCTGTAGAAACTTATAAAAAAAGCAAAATATTAAAGGTCTTTACAAATGAGACTGTTCGATACTAATATCTCAAGTATCTTTCTCAATTTGTTTTTTGCTTTTTTTATAAAAAAAATCATTATTAAAAATGTACATATTCAATATAACATATACACGATTATGTGATATTGAACATGATATTTATTAATAAAGCGTAAAATGTGCTCCCTATTTATAAAAGTAATAACGCGTCGCTGAGAAGAGCCCTCTTCTTTCAATTAATATAAACATAACGAGCAATGAACATAGTTCTACCATATGGTGCGATATTGAGCAGTTTTGCACTTGATAGTATTCACACTAAGGCAATTTTGTATAATGAATAACACTGCATATTTCTTCCAGTCACTCTCACGCGCGTGCGTTTGTTCTGCATACCACAAAAGTCTTTTTTTTTCTTTTGAATAATTTACAATCACTACTTAAATTTGATATTTAAAATCTGTCTGTGCAAATAAAACGACCAGCTGCTCAGACGGGAGTATAATTTCCCTTCGGTTTGTAAAATATCTTCCCAGTCACGAGACGCCTCATAATTTCGGATAACAGCAGGCGTTTCTCTTTCTTGATTTTCTTAAGTATGCCTCGGTTCTCTTGTGCACGCCGAGACAAATATGGTAATACTTCTTTCACTGGACCGTAAGGGATATATTTGTATGCTGAGTATCCAGACTGACCTAAAATTTAAGTTTTATTATTAGACATTCAAAATTTATAATATTAGTAATATTTTATTCTGGAGAGTTAGAAAAGCTTTCTTAAATCTTTATTATTAAAGACTGCAGATTTTTATATAAATTCATACTTTTATGGATACAATTGGAAATATGTAACGTAAGCAAACATTTGTTTCAATTTTTATTATATCATTATATAAAGATTATAACTTTAGACATGTTACATATTTTTGCATATTATATGCATTCTGTGCACTATTATGCCTTAAACATTTTCAATGAATGTATAAATATCGACAGTCCATTAAGTACAGAAGAAATAAAGATACGTACCTAGTGGGAATGTTATGTAGTCGCACATTCCGAACAATTGGCCGAAACAAATCACCTTATCCTCTGGTGAGATTCCTATCTCCTTCATTCTATTTTAAAACATATTTAAAATACCTTAATAAATAATAGTAGCCTAAATAATTACATAATAAATAGTATGTCCAATTTATGTCTAACACATACATATACGCTATCATCCATAAGTATATATTTGGACACACATACATATTTCTAATTATTGCTAATAAACAAAATTATATTGCAAGTGAAACCCTTTAATCTAATTTTGGCCTTTAATCTCATCTTAGGGAACTACATATTGCCATCCTGCGGTGATACCTGAGTTAAATGACTTCAATGTCGGAATATTAGAGTGATTGAAATATGTGTCTTTAAGCACAAGTTAAAAGTTTATATAGATTTTATGAAGCGACAACTATCTATTAGCGATCTATTAGCGATCTATTAGCGATCTATTAGCGATCTATTAGCGAAATACGAAACTTGAGCAATGTAGGTATGTTCCTTGTTTCGGTTTAAGTTTAGCAGAGCATTTGGTCCCCGTTATGACGAAAGTTAAAGAACAATGGTACAGAAGTAGAGTCTAGAAAGCAGAGAAATGTTCTTCAATCATAACTATGACAATATGTATAATAGAAATATCAACTTTTTGATCAAATTGGACCAGGTGTCCAAATACTTGTGAATGATAATGTATGTAATTATTATTCAAGCTATTAAAAGACATTGGAAGTTGAATGAAAATAATTGTGTGTGTATATATTTAAATCAAAAACATATACTGTATATTTTCAAAATTCATAGAAAATATTCTGTAATACGTACTTTTCTATTGCGAAACGTACTGTATCCTCATTGTGAGATGCAACCATAATACCAATTTTCTTTGGATCCTCTCCTTTGTCTTTGTACTGTTTCATTCGCCTTAAGCACTCCATTAGAGTCCTATGATAAGACTCGGTTGTAGCTTCGAATGAAGGATTCGTTGGATCAGGGTAACCCATTGCTGCTGCTCTGGCTCTTTCCTACATTTATAATTTTAAGAAATTTATCCCAAATTTTTAATCAGTACAATACAGTCACTTTAACCTACTCACAATCACTGATTTAAAATTACGTCTTTCCCTAAGTTACAATCGATTATGTTTCTGTCATATATATTCACACATAGATAAATACATTACCATTTGTAAGTTTTATTGGACCTGCAAAAATTACTGTTCAAGAAATTGAAAACACAAAATTTGCTATTTACAGTACACGACAATTTAATTTCTACAAGCGTTTAAATACTTTCGTAAACCACTGTATAGCTTTCAACATGCTGTGTTTTTTTTTCTTTTTTTTTTTCAAGAAATAAATTATAATTTTATAAAATAAAATTTATAAATCATAACACAAATTTTAAATATTAATTAATTAGAGAAATAATACTTTAAAACAAATCGTCCTGGTCTGTACCGTTGTCCCAGTAAATCCTGCGGCAATTGAATTTAATTTTTCTATCTTATACAGTAATTGTACGCAGAAAAAATTGTCAGCTGCAAAATTGGCGGTGTAAATCACTCAATGAAGGATTACCTGTTCAATGTAAGCGCCACGGACGAGTTTAGCACCAAAGTAGAAATTCTGACGTTCAGCTTGTTCCAGATCCGTCTTCACTTCATTATAAGCTTCTTGCAAGTATGTCTGGTATGTGTTGAACACCACGGCCTAGAGAGTAGACCATTTGGGTTTAGACCACTGAAAATTTACTAAGTGATAATATCTCATCTACGGAAGCAAAACGTTTACCTTATGTGTATTGTACTTGCGCATCATCTCCAACGTTAACCGCGATATCGCAGGTTGGAAATACGTTTGTTCAGCGTCTATCATTATACGTACGTCTAATTTATCGGCCACCTGTAATGAAAGTTAGCAATTCTATCTTTGCTAACGAAAACTAAACTCTTCTAAATCTCCTCATTGTATTTTCTATAATAAATAATGGAAGTATCGGAAGCTTTCCATTTTATTGAACACAGGGTGTCTTATGCCAAAGTTAGTATATAGCTTTGAACTACTCCAAATAGATTTTACCAATTTTTTGGACCAAAATATCTTGGCAAATATCTTGCAAGATATAATTAATTCATGATTAATTGACCGCTTCACATTTTATATGAAATCACACTTATGAGAACATACATGCAATAATGACAATAAAAATCATTGAATTTTGCCTCAAAGTACACTTTTCTACTATTAATTATTCCAAAAATATAGCCAATTATATGGGACACCCTGCATTATTTAGTTGTTTTCATTTGTAAGTATTCATACCGAGACAATGTTATTCAGACGTCTTATCATGTTTCTGAACATTTCTTCTTCCTTGGACGTGAGCTGCGACATAAGCCTCACCATCTTTCCCGTTTTAATGTCTGGAACTTGGAACGTTTCGCTCAGCTCGTAGTTCTCATCCAGAATGCCACTCCATGGGAACAAGTGGATAACACTATGGGGAGAAATGAACTTTTTAATTTTATACTAATGGGAAAATATTAATGTACACATAAAACAAAACAAATTGTAAAATGTGTGCAAAGTGTTAGTACTAAATAAAGGAAGCAAGCAAAGATAGAATAGGCAATAGAAAGAGAATAAGGAGAAAAAATTGTAACTTATTGGAACAGTTAATAAAAAGTTAGAATTGGAAGTAAGAAGAAAAGGGAAAAATAGTAATCGATTAAAATGTTTTTGTAACCAATGATAGATTTTCATGAATTATTACCCTTCTTTATCTGATTGAATTTTTTCCAGAAACTTTTGTACTGGCGCTTCGTCTTTGATGTGAGCCTCTTCGAACTTTTTCATGAAATCATCAGCCGTAGCATGATGAGTTAAAACAGCGCCTTCACCACCAACTACATCCGACATGTATTGTCGTGCACGCATAATTACTTCCGACAATTGGAGCTATAAATAACAAAACATATAACTATTTATATAACTGCAGATATATGTTATGGATCTTTTTTACATATTTTATAGATTATTGAATTATTATTAGACTTATACTATGTATTGGTATAATAAATACTTACTTACTTACTTACTTACTTACTTACTTACTTACTAGTTTATGCTACACATATGTATAAGATAGACAAATTCGATTATTGTTCAAAGATTATACTTTATCTCAAATATTAATATATAGAAGCTACTATATTCTCTTTATTGTTTAAATATTAGTAGTATATTAGAATAAGAAAAATTAAAATAAAAAAGAAAAATATCGCAAAACTATCAGAAATACTTATAGAAATACAAATATTCGCTCAGCCGATAGCTTAATCAATTAACGTTTAAACAATTATACAAAGTTATTTCTTAAATTGTTTAATACTTCATTTAAGAATATTCACTTACCAAAAGTTGTGGACGGCCAAGAGCAGTTAATTTAATAGCGGTGAAGCCAACACCCATCGAAGCAGCTGTACAAAAATAAATAAATAACAATTAGAACAAATGTAAGTATTAAAGTCGATAGTAAGAAGATCAGTATTTCAGGAAAGACAGACAAAGGATAAAATATGGAAGGAGAGATAGGACTTGTTCTTCTTACCAATCTCATTCATCTCAATCACAGTGGAAACTTGGAATTCAAGAATTTTCAAACTCAGGGCTTTCATTTGACCCTGTAAAACGTTAAACGTTATTATTTTTAACTAAACTTTAACGTTTGTACTAAAATGGCCAGAAGAAACAGAATGATAATTTTTTGATATATGTGCAATATATATAATGTTTGAAATATTTTTAACAAGTAAAGTATTAAAAAGAATATCGTATTTTAATCTAAATCAGTGTTTTCCAATGTGAACATCGCAGGATTGAAATTTTAAGTATTTTGGAATAATTAAAAGATTATGTTGCATTCGTCATCTTCATCACTGATGCGGTACAAAAACCATTATTGTTTCTTATGCCAGCAGAAGCAGGCATTTTTTTATGTAACGTTTCTACATGTTGTTAGTTTTCTGATTAACCAAAAATTGTGCTAATAACATTGTCCAAGGATCAGTCGGCGTTCAGATCCGCTACTATACTTTTCTCATAACGTTTCTGGTACTAACTACGAATTCGCAAATCCACAGGTTGTCCTTCAGCGCGTCTATCTTTTGAGAAATTCGATTTTGATAAAAATTCGTATTATCTAAATTCAAACAAACTATACTATAAAAGCGTAACTATAAGAGATATTCAATTCCTGTTTACATCTGTAGACTTTCCTGGATACGCCGATATTTGTTTCGTTGTTGTTCCATATTATTTTTCCTTCGGAAAAACATCAGAAAATATTAGTTCTCGCTATTAACAATTAAAGGAAAGAAAATTCGATCCTGAATGCACTAAATAATTTTATATATTGGAAAAATATAGGACAATTATTTTCTAAATGACCAATTTGCAATTTAAAGAAGAAAAAAAAGAAAAAAAAAGAGAAATGACGTGGATTTATGCAGTTTCTGTTCTAGCATGCAAATAATCCAATTATCTCTATCCAAAGGGGGACTTCGTTATTCGGATAAATAGAAAATCTTTTAAGCGAAACAAAACACCGTTATGTCACGTTGTTTGGTTGCATGACTGAATAAAAGATTCTCTAGAGATCTTTATTTATAGGTGGAATTCGTTTTCAAGGTCTTATCTTCTTGCTGAATTTCTGAATTCCGTCGCTGAAAGTTCTCCAGGTTGTAATATTAAATTTTAAATAATTTCATTGATCCAAATTTCCAAGGCGAAGGGAAAAATAATTTTTATGTTAGTTTAATCAGAATTTTCTGAACCACGTAATCCACGACAGAGCGAGAGATTCATTGAAAAATTTATCCAAACATTTAGAATTGATTTGAAGATATAAATTAAAAAGTTTACTTAACGACATGTTAGTAACGAGACCTCTACGACGTGGAATCTCCTTCATTGTAAAGCAGTCTCATTAGAAGCATCAATTTTATTTTATAGTCTACAGTCTCCGTGATAGAGATTGATAATGAAGATTAAATTAAATAAAATTCCTAAATTAAGTAATCTGGTTCTAAATTGTTACGTTTCCCAATTGCCCGACAATGCTAGCTCTATGGCAAAAATTATGCTACGTACTATCACTGATACTACTAACGTTATATGTACATAATAACGTTACACTATTACATAAACTGGTGTTTCTCGTGGTACAAAAGAACTATTAGAAAAATAAACAACAACGGTTCACTAGAATTGCACGATAAAACCGACCATGTTTCAATATTTAAGTACTTGCCATCGATCAGAAGCTTATTTTCAAATTTGGAAAGCTACGTCGTACGTTCTTATCAGTCATATCATTTTTCTTTCCTGAATTACCAAACATTCGATATTTTACGGCCAATTCTTTAAATCGAACAATGATTTATTCCCGAATTCCCGATAAGCTGGAGAATTTACAACGTGAGTGATGAATTCGAGCGATCGATCTTGGAAAATCGGAAACACGTGTGAGGAAAATTGGAAAAAAAATGTCGCTCTGGCGATGAATAATCGTTTACATGGCTATTTTTAGGTCCAGATCTCTTTCGCGAGTTTGGACGAGATACGTATCCGTATTGCGTCGATTATGCAATATTATGAACGAAGATATCTTGCATCGCAGTATCGTTTACGCGATGCCATAGATCAAATATTTTATTTCCATTCTCCGGTGTTTACATACCATCGAATATTACTCATCGATTGCTTTGCACAACATCGTGTTCTCTACGTCTTTCTTGGTTCCTAAGTTCCTAGTTCCTACAGTTACGCTCATAGTTGCATTCGTTTAGAAGAACACAGCGTATACTTTATTTTATCATTCATGGCGCTTTTACATCAACGAATCGACCACGAAATCTTATCTTGTCCCGAAACGAAACGCCGTGAGACGGATATTTTATTATTAAATGCATATTCTTTTTTACAACCAGTGCTTCGTAACGTCAAAGTTTACTATCGCGAGTTACGAGCACAGGAACACGTTATCCGACTCTTCGTTAAAATCGTGAAAAATATACATCTTGATTCGCTCTATCTCGATCCAAAACGATAGCGCATCGTAATAGAACCAAAGAACGACAAGGAGGATAAAAGCCACATCGAGCTGTCTGAAACAACAGAGTTTTTCAAAGAGCGATATAACAGTGGAAGAGATACGGTGAACTCGTAACTCGCTAACAAAGTAGCATAAATAAATAATCGATTCTACGTATTATTGCACGAACGACACACAAGTAGCGAGACACGTAGCCCATTGAAAATTGCGAAGGAGTTAGAAGATCTTTATTCTGATAACCCACTCACCGGCTACAGACTCGAGGCATTTGATAAATATATCCATGTTTCGTTCGCAACTAGCTTCGTTAAGGTAAAAGTACGTTCTCGCCGAGGATACTTTGTATCGACGATCCGCGAATGGTTTTGCCACATGGTACTTCTTCAAGGGACCTTCCGCTGTCTCGTCTCCAGCTTCTGACACGGAACTCCTGTAAATTGAGATCGTTTATGTCACCTTATATTTCGCTTTCGTTTGTAATTGAGAAGCTTCTCGAGCAAAGAGCTTAGCCCGGTATGGCGAACCCGTGGCACGCGTCCGGAGTAGCGCGAACGAAAATTTTGCCGACGCGTCAACGATTTTTGAATCATTGACGATTGACGATTTGAATCATTCAAAATTCTTTCCTAATCGTTGCAGCACGTACGTAATAAATTTGGTTCGTGGCGGCACAACGACGAAGCGGCTGAAAATCACAGCTGATCTTAAGGGGGTATCCTGGTCTAGAGGCATGAATTTCGCGCGATATTTTGAAGTTCTGTACAAGCGAAACAACAAATATTTTTGCTATCCTTCTTTTTAGCGTTTGTTTATCGATATTTCGAGATTACGTAAAAAATTCATTGAAAAAAAGAACTCGATATTTAAAAAGTTACGAGCTGGCAAAGTGGGTGCCGCGAAAAAAATGGGGTGTCGTGGCGTGCATGGTATCGACCCTTCTGGTCATCCGAGACAAAAAATGCGGACGGATTCTTAGTTGGTATGGATGCCGCTATCGTCCGAACCTTGGAAAAGTCGATACAACATTTTTTCACAAAATGACGGCCGTTTGAAACAAAATTTCTTATTTCGCCGCACGTTTTTTTGACAATTCCGAACGTTTAAAAAATAGTAATATTAAAGATTTTGAGCTGAGCGTGGTCCGGGCGATAGAGCAGCATATAAGGAATATTCAGACCAAATTTAAAATTAATCGGTTCGTTGGAACTTGAGATATCGCGCACGCCAACTCGAAAAAAGTAGTTTCGAGACAAACGCGTTTAAAGTTTTGAGACGAGTTCGTTTGTTTCGGTCGGACCGGAGCAGATTCCGCGTCATAAAAATGGCTGTAACACGTGAAATAATTGAAATTTTGAAAAATCCTTCTAACGGCATATTCTTGAATGTCTAAACTTTGGAGACACGAAAAAGAAAATTTGTCGATCTTTTCAAATTTCTAGACCAGAATACCCCCTTAAGATCGTCCGCAGTTACAAACGTACGCTACGTGTGACTGCGAGTTACAAGTTCGTCTCTATGAAATTCTATGTTAATTTTTAAACTCGTTCTTAAACTCGATACAATTCTTCGACGATTAATTTTCTATTGACTTGAAAACTGTTATCGAAAACTGTTCGGCTCGTTAGCGGCTCATAAACAGCACATGAAAGAAAGCTTCGTCGCTATCTATCAGCCTATAGATTTATCGTGAATGTTGTAAGCGTCGAGTGTATTTTCTATTCAAATAGTCGAATTATCATGAAATTTTTACGTACTTTGTAAGCATGACAAGAATTTTGTAATTAAAACTTCCGACGCAATTTACTCTATCAATCGGTTTATCTTTTATCAGAAAGCTTCCTCGATTTTTCCGTTAAGTTTTCATTTACAATTTTTCTAATAAGCTTTCGTTTACAACTTCACCGTTGAGCCTTCATTTATCATCTTTTTCTCGAGCTATTTCTCGTTCTTTCGTATTTCTTCGATAAAATGAGTTTCCTAGGAATTTCTTCAAGTTTTAGCTACGTGTCAAGGATACCACGTACATGTAGGTAAAATTTCAAGGAACCTACAGTTCATAAAGGATATAATCATAAAGGATATATCCTATCAAACACGAAGATGGTACCCACCGCTGGGGGTAGCCACCCACATGATAATCAAACAGCCAAAAAATTCTACCAAATGTCCAAATCGGACAAATTGTGAATGTAAACAACTAAACGAAAAAAAAAAGAAAAAAACCTACAGTACCAAAGTCGTCGAGATATCGATCCTCCTCCTCCTCCTCCTCCTCCTCCTCCTCCTCGTATGTGTATTCATATTTAATACGTAATTTCTATATCAATTTTCTTAGTAATTATTCCATAATATTATCATACGACGCGAAATTCTATTAGAAATTTTATATTAAACAAATAGAGAGGTTTACTGGTTTTTCGGATAAAGAAGTACAAAGTGTATAATTCGATGAAATTGTGGACGAACGCCAAGCATGAATGTGCACAGATTTATAACACTGCGATGCTTAACCAGCGAGCACCAACGAGCTCGATTTTTCAAAAAAAAAAAAAAAAAAAAAAAAGTTTTATGAAGCAAAAGATTTATTATTATCGTACGTACTGTAATTCACGTCGTTCTGCTTCCTCTTGAGAAATATCCTCTTCAACGGAATAATCAAGAATGGGTTTTACACCAAATTGCCGCAACCTATTCAGGACAGGAGTGATCTGCACCTCGTCTTCGCCGGCGACAAAGTGACCGTAAAATGTAGCCTTCATAAGCTTCGTGAAAAGTTTCTCGCCAAGTAGTTGCTTGGATAATTTCATTAACTGAAACGAAATTTAACACGTACATTAACAAAGATATTAATAAAATATCTATGTATAATTTATGTATAATTTTCAACTCCGCCTCAACGTCCACCGTAATACCGCTGTCCTTAGCGATGAGTTGTTGACAAAGCGTAATAGCGTCATACAAAGTTATGCGTTACAAAGAGACCGCGGTTATTTGCGCAAATAGAACGTAAGCAGAAATTTATTTCTAACGAATATTACGGACGGATGCTCCACTTTGGATCTTTTATTTATTTCTCCCTATTACGCGCATTCCGTCCTGTCTACCGAAGTCCATCGAAATATTTTAAATAACCAGTAGCTGCCTTCTACGATTGCGTCTCAGATGACTAGGAAGCTGTAGAGAATATTTTCTGGAAATTAGTACGTTAGTCGAGACCCAACGTGCTTTGTCACTTTATTACTTGCGAATCTGGTGGAAAAATTGAGGTATTTGCTCGATCTAGCTTGTAAGTAAATATAATCTTTTGTTATACTTGATTTGACTTTCACTTGACAAAGATGAATACCTAGGAAGCAATAAACTATAGTATTTTTTACCTTCGTGCTATTATATACGTAGCATTTGACCGGTTGAAATTATTTTCTTTTTTAATTCGAGGAAAAGATTTCAACGTTGTGTGCTTTATTATCTGTTCTCGTTTTATAGTTGCTCGACGATGATAAAAGAATAAATCGTAAGTTGTGCAGTTTTACTGGATTTTTATAGAGACATCTGGTCTGTGCTAATATCTTTGCTCGTTATCGTAAGGCGCGTAGTATTTACTTTCCAAACTCTTGATTTAATATTTTGTCGATTGAACGATCGATTCGTATAACAGAGAATTTTTATAGAAATAATAAAAAGAACATAGAGAACTGAAATTTGATGTTACAAACGAATCGCTAGATGTGCGAAAAAGATTATAAAATGTAGTAAATTTAATTAAACCGAAAAACAGAAATACTTTCCGTCAGGCTTTTATTTGTTAAAAAAAAAAAAAAAAGCCTGCTGATCCGGTTTGCCATGTGAAACATTTGTTATTTCGTTTTACGAATGCGCGGATAGAATTGCGAAAGCAAAAGAGATTTTAAATGTGAAATAGAGAATGCAACGATAAATTCAATAATTCGAATTGTTCTTCGAAAGGAACAAGATCATGGAACGGTAGCAAAGTTGTTCATTGTGAAATTTTATAGAATTCACACTTTTTTAAAATTTTCGTTTCATTTTGAATCTAAAACGAATAAAAAATGTAACGGCATTGAATGTTAGAATCTTAATCTTACGACACAATTTAAGATTTTTACTATAAAAAGAATTCATACTTTTTTAAAACTTTCGTTTCATTTTGAATCTAAAACGGATAAAAAATGTAACGGCATTGAAAGTTAGAATCTTAATCTTACGATACAATTTAAGATTTTTACTATAAAGAGAATTCATACTTTTTTAAAACTTTCGTTTCATTTTGAATCTAAAACGGATAAAAAATGTAACGGCATTGAAAGTTAGAATCTTAATCTTACGACACAATTTAAGATTTTTACTATAAAGAGAATTCACACTTTTTTAAAACTTTCGTTTCATTTTGATATTAAAACGATTAAAAAATATAACGGCATTGAAAGTTAGAATTTTAATCTTACGACACAATTTAAGATTTTTACTATAAAGAGAATTCACACTTTTTTAAAACTTTCGTTTCATTTTGATACTAAAACGAATAAAAAATGTAACGGCATTGAAAGTTAGAATCTTAATCTTACGATACAATTTAAGATTTTTACTATAAAGAGAATTCATGCTTTTTTAAAACTTTCGTTTCATTTTGATACTAAAACGAATAAAAAATGTAACGGCATTGAAAGTTAGAATCTTAATCTTACCATACAATTTAAGATTTTTACTATAAAAAGAATTCACACTTTTTTAAAACTTTCGTTTCATTTTGAATCTAAAACGAATAAAAAATGTAACGGCATTGAAAGCTAGAATCTTAATCTTACGACACAATTTAAGATTTTTACTATAAAGAGAATTCATGCTTTTTTAAAACTTTCGTTTCATTTTGATATTAAAACGAATAAAAAATGTAACGGCATTGAAAGTTAGAATCTTAATCTTACGACACAATTTAAGATTTTTACTATAAAGAGAATTCACACTTTTTTAAAACTTTCGTTTCATTTTGATACTAAAACGATTAAAAAATATAACGGCATTGAAAGTTAGAATTTTAATCTTACGATACAATTTAAGATTTTTACTATAAAGAGAATTCATGCTTTTTTAAAACTTTCGTTTCATTTTGAATCTAAAACGAATAAAAAATGTAACGGCATTGAAAGCTAGAATCTTAATCTTACGATACAATTTAAGATTTTTACTATAAAAAGAATTCACACTTTTTTAAAACTTTCGTTTCATTTCGATATTAAAACGATTAAAAAATATAACGGCATTGAAAGTTAGAATTTTAATCTTACGACACAATTTAAGATTTTTACTATAAAGAGAATTCACACTTTTTTAAAACTTTCGTTTCATTTTGATACTAAAACGAATAAAAAATGTAACGGCATTGAAAGCTAGAATCTTAATCTTACGATACAATTTAAGATTTTTACTATAAAAAGAATTCACACTTTTTTAAAACTTTCGTTTCATTTTGATACTAAAACGAATAAAAAATGTAACGGCATTGAAAGTTAGAATCTTAATCTTACGACACAATTTAAGATTTTTATTATAAAAAGCAAACTTTATAATACACTCTGTAGCTGGCTATAAAACGTTGTTCAATCGTTACGTAATGGCCATATGAAATCACATTATGAATATACATATAATCTACTATGATCACCCCACTGTGGTCGCTTTCGGAATAAAGATTCGCGTCTCGGCTCGTTCAATTACCGCAAAAATTATTATTGTGGCCAGTAGGTTCGGGAATCGTGCGATTTCGAACGGTCGTTTTAAGACGTTGATGCAACTCGATGTACGTCTTTCTTCAACGAGGAAAGAAATCTGGAGCCTTTCCCAAGCGGTATGTAAATTATGCGAATCTCCACTTAGTTATAAGCGTTAGATATAAATTGGTAATTAGTTATTAGAGAGAGAGAGAGAGAGAGAGAGCAAGCAAGGTGCAATGGATAGATATAAGCAGTATATAACAATAGAATTGCTAGAGTAAGAGAAACAGATGTGATGTAAGGGCATTATAAGAGATGTAAACGGAAAGTCGTCGAAAGCCGAAAGGCACGGACTAAGAATAAATAAATAATAAATAAATAATAAATTACGCGAATCTCTAGCTTGTATATTTCGATAAGCTCAAGGTTCAACGACGTAATTAGAAAGTTACGTAAGTTGCATCTCTCTTCTTACGTTTAATTTGTAAGGCTTAATTTCGCGTTGTATAAATGAAAACGAAGAATTAATGGGTCATAGGTCGGATCAAAGTGGTATCCGGCTATTAGGTAGTCGGCAAGCGTGAAATAATTTTCGACCAGCGAATCGATACACGAAACGTTGCGCTTTATTCTAATCTTCGATTGCTTTCGAAAATCAAAACGTAGATATATGGTGATCAAAAAATTGTTTACACGTCTAAGTATAATAATGATTACTATAGTATAAGATACTTAAATAACATTTATTTCGCATAAACAACGTTAAACTTTCCATTTTGTTTACTACTCTCGAATTCTTCCTTAAGGACCAAAGGACATAGGAAAAACGCTAAACGAGACTGGAGTAATAATATGCACGTAACAGTAATAAACATAAATTGGTCGATAAGTGGAAAACTAAAGCCTAGAGGCGCATGTATAGGAAAAAGGTTGTTCAGAGCGTTAATCTTGACAACGTATTGCAAGGTCATTGAAATCGGCGAGATCGTAGCTGTTGCCAATATTTGCATACCACCATCTATTTCTTCGACATCGAAAGAATCGCAAGAAGTATATATACGTTATAAATACAGAAGTTCTATATGCTATTTATACGAGACATCTGTCGAAGCTTACAATTAATAAACCGGAATATTTCCGTTACAGCTATGACGCCGTATATCACTTATACGCATTTGCATAAATGAATTGTTAACGCGCGATGACGTCTAATGATTTATTTATAATGATGACGTCTATGACTCGTGTCATTGCAAATTCTCGATTGTCAAAGATAAATGCATTTCATTCACTACGATAGAACAATCGCATAGGTGATTCTTCTTCGTTGCGAAACATCTACTTTAATCCATGTATATATGTATACGATTATTTATAATACCACGTGTATAAAGTTTATAGCAATTGTGTTATAATCGTCAGCGTGTGTCTTTCTTCCACGCGAAAAATGAATCGATTCGAGAAGTGAGATTCTACTCGCTTTCACTGTTAATTAATCAACGATTAAGTATAATCATCGATCTTTCTATTGCATGTAACTATTAATCTCTAGAAATTGTTTAGTCCTTAAATATCATTTATTTAAATTGTTACTCTGCTAAATAACCATTGAGATTCCAAATGAAATAATCCAAATTACCATAACAAAGTATGATTTACAGATATTTCAAGCGTCACTCTATGAACGGCAAACGTCTATTGATGAAATGCGTATTCGTCGCACATTGCTGTACCAGTTTCACAGGGGAAGTACAACTTTGGAAATTGTAGAAGACATTTGTGAAGTATCCGGAGGAGATTTGACCAAAAGCAGTAGATAAGGATTAAGTAGATAAGCAACAATTGACGTAAATCGTCGAAACCGCTAGACCACTTGCATCGTAGCTTAATGTTTCTCGAACGTGTAGAATCGAAAAAACCTGCATCGTCTTGGAATACAAAACTCGACGATAGAGTGGAATGTTGTGGAATAAAAGCGTACGAACTTTCCGTTCGATCTATTATATACACAGAGGCACACCTGAAATGTATTCTGCAAATTCAGACACGCGCCTCGTTGCCAGCAAGCCTAGAATTCCAATGTAAAAGAAGGATATAATTTACGTATCTTGTGTAGGTTCTGTGAAACACAGATAGCCAAGGATCGACCGACGTCTAAACGAGATTCTTTGGGTTAAAGCACCTGAGTAACAGCGGTTTAATTTACTATTTCCTCCTGTAGCGTAACGAAACTTCCGCTTATCGTTACCGATTAATCAAGTACAGCTTTCAAGCTACGCAAGATACGACTAAGGTTGGAGTAAATAATATTTATTCTGCACAAACAACGTTAAACTTTCCATTTCGTTTATTACTTGTTAATTCTTCCATAAGGACCAAAGGACATAGGAGAAACGCTAAACGAGACTGGAGAGGGTTTAGCAGAATCGAAAGCAATAATAGAGGAGAGAAGGGCAAACGACAAGAGGGAGGCACTAGTTTTTTTAGTCATTAGTTGATGATTTATAGTTCCTAATTTTTAGCTTTTGGAGGTAGAATAAGCAAGGTAGTGCGATAGAATAGAGTGGAAAAGAGGGGAGGTAGACATATAAGAAGAGAAATAGACATAAGAGCTACCTTCTGCTGTTAAATTTTGCATTTGTCAACTTTCTCTATTTGCCAGATTAAGCTTTTCATATAAAAAAAACGATGGGAAGTGAATTAAGTGAATAATTAATTAAAAAGTGAATTGTTGTAAACGAGCACAATGGCTGGCAATCCAAGTACTTGACACAGAAATTCTAGAGCATCATCGAACAATGATGTACTGGGATCCCTGAACGACCTTCTATGGAATCAATGGTTTTAAGGGTTTAGAATCTTGGAGATTTAAGCATGTACTATCGATCTTTTTCATGGATACTACACTTTTATGTCAGCATTCTTTACTCGGCTTATACCTAAATGTAAAATTTCGGTTCGGTCTACGCTAATACACCATTGTGTAAGGAAAACTGATCTTTCGCGTATTTCCCCTTAAAATTATTGAAAATTACCCACTACGCAGGAGGGAGTGGGCGTTAGGGATTTGAATTGGGATCTGGCAGCCGCCACAATATCTACAATTTCTAGATCATCGAAGAATATGCGAGTGAGAACTAACGAGAACTACACTTTCTTTTGTCTATCTACTAGCCCGTTTATTAAACGAAATTTTTAAAAAACGCTCTTCACAGACATCAGAAATTAAAGATCAAAATTGTAAATATTACGACAACTTGTAGTAAACAAAGTTTAAACGATTACTATTATTCTATCTGTTAGCACAGAGTCGTAAGTTTAATTTACTAAAACTGTACTTCAAATGCTCTAATTGCGCGTACAAATGATCGTATCGATCCGATAATAATTAATTATGTATTCATTCGATAAGCATTTATTGTACCTACAGCAACAATAAAATGCAACATAGTAATTTGCAATTAGATTAGCGCAAATTACTTTACGTTATATGGCGTTCTGAACTGCCAATTATGAATGTTTCAAAGATCAAGCGATATTAATTGCATTATAATTAATTGTGATTGCAGAATGTCCTAACGAGGATCAATGCTTTTAAATATATTCTACGGAAAACACACACAGGATGTTTCAGCTAACTCGATCATCCTGGACAACTTTTAACGTAGATGCACGTTGTAGGAAAAATATTTTTATACAAAAGTTGTTGCTTGGATCGAAGGGGCACGTTATGCGACGCGTGTCTTTTTTTACATTTCAGTGGTTCCAACGTCAATTTCAAAGAATCTAATGCTATATCTTTCGTGTGAAAACACGGAAGAGTCTCGAATTCTGAGTAAAAGGATATTGACCGTTATTAATCCTAAATAGTTAACTT
The DNA here is from genome assembly GCA_014737485.1 of Bombus picipes. Lineage (NCBI taxonomy): Eukaryota > Metazoa > Arthropoda > Insecta > Hymenoptera > Apidae > Bombus > Bombus picipes. The sequence goes on along the minus strand of JACXIP010000011.1, from coordinate 921,445 downwards.
AATATTTAACGAATAATTTCGCTTTGTTAATCGCAAATTTACTTTGTGTAACGTCAAGCCGAAGATTCGAAATCATCAGGTATTTCCGTGAAACAACGGTGTTTAAACGTTGCCCTGTACATTACCATATGCAGCAAGTAAATGCTGAATAAACAATTTCCCAATCGATGGATTGGTCGTGGTTAAGAATTTCTGTGGCTACCACGTTCACCAGATCTAAAGCCGCTAGACTACTTTCTGTGAGGGACATTAACCCTTTCGCTAGCGCCGTTTCAGGAAAAAGTCGCGGTTCACAGCCCGAGTTTCGAATTTTCAACATGTTACACAATATGACGCGTATACGTATTTTTGCATATACAGGGTGGTTGGTAACTGGTGGTACAGGCTGAAAGGGGGTGATTCTAGGCGAAAAAAGAAGTGGAAAATATAGAATAAACATTTTTCGTTCGAGGCTTTGTTTTCGAGAAAATCCACTTTGAATTTTCGCTCGGTACGCGCGCGGTACCTTATAACGTATCTCACTGTAGATCGTTGTCTCGATGGAAAAATGTAAAAACAAAAAAAAGAAAGAATTAAAAAAAGAATTTTTATTCTATATTTCCGACTTCTTTTTCCGCGTAGAATCACCCATTTTCCGGTTGTACCAGTAGTGGTAACTTACCAACCACCCTGTATATCATAATAAGAAATGATAAGCGTCTTTCAGAACGCGTCATAATGTGACGCTGGATCTGTGGAAAACAAGTAGTGCGTCGTCACATTGTGTGACGCGTGTTGGCGAAATGATTCAGAAGCACAGCGTACCGTGAACCAACAGCAGCATCAAAGAATATGAAAGAAGGAATTTGCGAAACGTAACGCTCAGTATAGAAGCAATTCAGTTTCACAATAGATTGCTCCATTGTATTAATGTCAATGGAAGGTCTATACTATTTCGATCATCTACGACCTTACAACACACCGGCAGTGAATGAAGATAGACGAGGGCGACGAAGACAAATTTGTACCATGAAGAAACACCGCTATATTATGCAAGTCTTTGATGATATTGAAACTCCAACTTGATATTACATAAAGTAAATTTTCAAAAAGCTATATATATTTCTTTTTCGTATAAAGGATATAACGATTCGTTTAAAATAACCTTGGAAGCTCCAAAACGCCTCTAGCTTATGTATGAAAAAGAAAACATGCACCACGTAATGGCCCGTTTAAGCCAAACAACATTCGCATAAAAAATTGTTTCATACAACGCATATTCTAGAGAAAATTATTCGAAGTGCTCAAATTAGCTGAGACACACTCTATATGTTATAACATTCTTATACAAATCTAACATCAACTATAAATCTATGTCACTTATCTGAATAAATTAATTTATAGGCAGAAGATGTGAAAATTTGCATATTCAAATTAGTGACGAAATGAAATTCCCCTTTCAGCCGGAGACTATGATCTTGAAAACATCGTGGGTCTTTAATATGACAGAATAGATATCAAAAGTATATTTTTCTGTCTTATGTTTGATACAGCTCTTTTTTAAGTTATATAAAATTTAATTGGAAAATTTGAAGATTTAAATCCCTTCTGTTGGAAAGGAATGTGTGTTAACATATAAAATTTCGTTAAAAAATTTAAGCATTTAACTTTCTAAAACTTGAATTCTTTTTCAGAGCGTATCAAATCGAACTTAAAAGATTCGAAGGTTCAACCTTTAACACGTGCGCGTACAAAATTTAATTTAAGAGTGCAATCATGAAGCAATCAATGCCAAGCAACTATACCAAAAGTCATATGGCAGTAACCCAATTGTTGCGTATTATCGATTAAAGAGCAACCGATCAGGTCAAACCGATCGGTCGATGTCGCGTACCTCGAATGACTTAACGTTCAAGGTGGAGGAGATGACATAACTCGAGTGTTACATTTAGAGACGGTACTTTATTTGTACTAGTTGTAGCACTTAACCGAACTAAATGAGGATTACTGGCGCCCTAAGTCTGTACTGTCCGATGGTTGAAGATGAACTTACAGCCCTGGGAGGACCGGTAATTCGGAATTTCCTAATGAGAGAAATGGGCCTGTCCGTGCCATAAACGGACGGCCAACTAAAATTCCGAACACCGATTAAACCTATTAAAGACCAACATTGCGCGATTTCTTTACGATTTTCAATAATATTTTACTTATACTACTTTTACGTATTACTCGAACCCTTTGATTTTTAATTTACGAAACTGTTTAATTCAATAGTATTTGAACAAAAATTCTTAGTTTCGAAGTACCACATATCAGACATAATTCTCTTGATGGTAACCAAAATTTCTTAATTTTGGTTTTCGATTAATTGAGTTCGATTTAATTTACGAAAAAATTAACAACTACTGTTATATTATGTTATAATGGTGACTAGACTGTGGATTTTCAGGCATTCGCGAGAATTTCCAAGATACAAAAATATACAGAATGAACATGGTGTGCGAAAGTATATAAAGTAACTAGAGTAGATTACTATTAATATATTACTATAATAAATATAGAGAACGGATTATAATATTTGGTAGGTGAGACAAATCTCAGCTTGTGTTTCATTTCTTTAATTACGCATAAAAATATGAATCTACGCATATACGCGCAATCTGGTGATAAATATCAAGTATCAGTAACCACTTATCAAATAGATTATCGTTACATTAATAACAAATGAAATTAATCTTACGAGACGAACATGCCAATTGTGCATGAAATATGTGATACTGTTGTCCATGTGCCAAGACGTATAAAATATACAGAATAAAAATAGTCTTCGAGACCTATGAATGACATAGCTGATTGAGTAATCGAAGTATCGAAATTCGGGTCGTACGAAACTTGTTCGATCAAACAGATTGGAATATTTGATGATTTAAGCAATACTTTAGATATTTCGATTATCTGATGGATAATATCACGGTCGATACATTCAACACACACACATATTTATACATCAACATAGAAAACATTTTTATATCTGCTTCGTCATTCCTATATATTGTTGTATCTTATTAAAGTATTTCCTTTTTAAATTTTCTCAACGAATTTTCTTAGAATTTTAACGATGTTGACAAATTTCTCAATTACGATAATAAGAAGAATATATAACATATAATAGATATAAAAGATAGTAACGACGATAATATATTTCACTATTTTAAAGAAATAGTTTATTGAAAATTAATACGTTTGATTTATATGAAAAGTTCAAGAATTTCATTAATAAGATATTAATAATACCAAGTATTTAAGCAATATTTTATTAGAATAATATGACTATCTTCGTATCTGTTTAAGTTACAAAAAGAACTGTCGTTCTTGTTACTTAAGAAACGTAACAATTACTCAACTATTCTAATTAGAACGCAATTAATTTCGTAATTTGTAGTTAGAACGCAATGCATCTTTCAAGCTATTTACTGATGTTTTATTCAGCATGCGATAGGATTATCGCCTTCTTTCCAAAAATAATTATGCAAAAATACTATGTCACTTTCTGCAAGACTTGTTAGGTGTACAATTAACGTGAATTTAATTATATAAATTAACAGTTAGATTAGTATCGGACAAAGATATTCAAACGTAAATTAGGAGCAAATTTTCAACCTTTTAAAAGAAGGTTAAGGAATATACTTGTGTACGTTTACAAACTAAACTTCGTTTGGCAGCACCACTCCTTTTTAAACTTTTTTCCCATAATCTCAGTGACTGATGAGAAATAAACCCAAAATACGAGGGTTTCGAGTATCAAAATCCATCGGCTGAAAAGTTATGCGTCGTTAAAATTTGATACTTTTGATACCAAATTAATCTTATACATTGGAAGTAAGCCATTAAAGCGTTAGTCTTTGTCGACGCTATGAACGTTACAGCTGGGCTATATATTTTTTGGCCGCTTCTGGCAGTTGGTAACCCATATACAAAATGATATTTGCCAAATCGATTCATAAATTAGCCATAACTTTTGAACCAATGCATTCCCAGACTCAAAACTGTTATATTTCGTTTTTATTCGTCGAATACTATCGGAAGATGCAAAGATGATTCGACAAACAAAATTAATGCCCAAAACGAAGTTTAACCTCTAACTTGAATGACGCATAGCATTAGAAACAATGGATTTTGACTTTATATTTCGTCTGTGCGACTACACTGTTAATAGGCATAAAAATGCAGACATTGTTTTCCCATGTGTATATACAGCCAATTTTATCCATTCATTCCCCGCTGATGTAAACCTAACATGTGGCGCCGAAGGTTCTACACCAGGTTTATTCACCGGTTGAATTCCTCGCATAGTGTAATCATCATCATTCTCAATGAAGGCGCGAATCAGTCGTAAGAAATGCAACAGCGACGAAGCGAAATACGAAAGTAAATAATTAAATTCCTAGAAATATTAAATATATTAGTGCAAATAATTTTATGTTGTTATTTCTATACTTCAGAGATAGGATCACGATAATTATTATTTTATCGAATGGATAAATCTATCACACCGTTCTGAGCCAAAAATCCTTCATTGCACGCACTTACAATAACTAGGGATAAAAATAAAAAAGCATCTTAAGCCTATCGATTAAATCTATCGATTGTAACTAGGATCATCCTCTAGTTACTATTTTTTATAACTAACGCATCTGCATATAGATGGCGAGCACGTACTCACGTTGTCATTTTCAACATTTTAAATATAAAAATATCTTAAATACTGTGTTGTTATTTCTATACTCAAAGGTAAGATTAGAATAGTTATTATTTTATCGAATGGATAAATCTATCACACCGTTCTGAGCCAAAAATCCTTTATTGCACGCGCTTACAATAACTAGGGATAAAAATAAAAGAGCATCTTAAGCCTATCGATTAAATCTATCGATCGTAACTAGGATCATCCTCTAGTTACTATTTCTTATAACTAACGCATCCGCATATGGATGGCGAGCACGAACTCACGTTGTCATTTTCAACATACTCTAACGACTATTTCTAATTACTCGTATTATCAGTAGGCTGCAGATTTTTGAGAGCACTTATAAGAGATTAAAAATTGCAGAAATATACAGAGAAATATACAAAACATCCAAAGTATAGCACGCGTGATAATATTCAATAGATGAGATAAATTTCTATTTAGATCGTATTTGAGAATCTACAGTCTAACTATCAGTGATATTAACGAAAATTGTAGAATCAAACCAAGACAAAAAATTCCGCCATTCGTAATGATTACCTTTAATAAAAATTACTATTAACTAGACTACGAAGTTTTATGCATTTATGGGAAATTTGAAGCTGCAGACATGAGAAATCCAAAGTATGTATTTCACCTAACTGACATTTATAGCGCAGGTGCACGTTTGAAGTGGATGATACGTAACTTTTGAACGGTGCGTGTCTGGTATGCGATACGATGTTCATAAACCATTGATTAGGGGAGTATGTAATATGGCGACTGTGTGAACTGGATGTAGCAATTCTGCCAGGATCAATACGGTCTTGGCAAAAATGCTCATCCTTAGACATCAGCTCTGCTAGTAATGGAGGTAACTGTTACCATTCTTGCTTAACTAGCATAACACTACATTTTAACCTTGCAAGCAAATATCAAAGGGCTCATGTATTTTATTTATAGAATCTTTCATAAGAGAATAGAATCTTTCATAATATATTCACACACATACGTACATACATACGTAAAATGATTTACGACAATTAAAATGCAAACTCTTCTTATTCTAATATTTTATATTAATTACGATTAAACGACACATTACAGCAATACATTATTTTATGTTAAAAGAGAAATCATTTATACAATTTTACGTATATTACGTATGTATACTTTTTTCGATGCTCGAAATTATGTGCAAGCAATAGCAAATGTACACAAATGTGCACAGATGTGAACAAATGTACGAGTGGAAAGAGAATCTTTTTTGCAGAAATTTCCAACTAAAAGTAATTTTGTTTATTATTGCTCTTTGAAATCTTAGACGCCTATAGAAACAGAAATTAGACGCCTATAAATCCCAAGAAAAATGAAGAGAAATAATATCTGTAATATCTGTCTGCTATGTCGTTTTAATTGCTTCCGACTGACTCAAGGGATAGGAATTTTCATTTGAAAAAAATATCGAAATGGTAAAAATTCTAAATAAAATGTTTTTAAGGCTGTGTTGCTCGTCCCGGTGGATTTTATATTTCAGATTTCCCTATTTTATCTGCGAGAACAACAGAGGAACCTCAGCTAGCGATCCCAAAATATTCAACGTGTAGAACACCTTCCAAAATTAGATTTAATTCTGCGACCTCCTCTTACAAAGACATGAAATAAAGCGCGAACTGAGACTAGAAAATCGAAATATGCGAAGGCAAATTTCAGTGCAAATTTCGCAGATAAAAATATAGATCGACAAAAGGATGGATATGTATTTGAAGAATAACGATTAAACCTAATGCATTTCCTAAATTTTGATTTGAAAATTTTCATCAAAACGAAATCAAATCAAATTTGTTAAATTCTGTATAAAAATGTTTTATGTCCTTTGCTATTTTTGTTCTAGAAATAATATAAAGAATGTAACTTTATCATCATCTTTAAATACCGAATAATTTGAATTTCAGGTATTCTATTGTGCATACATTCGACACGTGCTTTATCAATTCTCCTATTTAATTATTGCGTTGTAAGAAGGAACTCATTATTTTATCGTAAAATAAGGATTGAAATATTTCATTAATAACGAATAGATATTGAAATGAATAGAGAAATTGCTCGACAAACTTCAACGATTAGTAAAAATAAATTGAAAATATTTATTCCATGTTACGTCGGTAATTTAAAAAATTGTTAATTGGAATTTACATTGAAAATGAAATATTGGAATTTTAAAATGTAAATATATTTAGTGTGGCAATTGTTGATAAAAGAACGAAGAAAAAATGATCCTTCCCAGCCTTTCATACCATACTTTCTTTATTTTTGTCATTATCCTCTTTCAAAGGGAGGAAACTAACGAAGAAGCAATTAAATAATAACCAATTAAACAGATATTGAATAAAATTTGTTGTACAATACGATTGAATAACAAGAGACGTAATTACTCACGGACTGAGAACAAGACAGTCGATGGTTGTGATGCAAACAAAAAGGGTCGAACGTAATTGCGATGGCGTTTCCACATCGATCTGATCTCGCTAGGTTTCACGGGATAATTCACCGCTGAGAAATCGTAGGAATCAAACATCGGAGAGGAATTTCCCAGTCGATGAATAGACCAGAAAATACTCCATTCCGCGTTATTTCCTTCAGTCGCAATTCTTTCAAATCTCTCATTGCAAATAATTACATATCAGCTACTGGCCCCCTGTGTTATTTCATAATATGAACATAACTATTTAACAAATACTTTCCAGAGAATATATACGTATCGTTTTAATATATCGTTTTACTCTTATACTTGACAGTGAACGATAGCTTTTCAGAAATCATATTAATTTTCAATACTTTAATTATCAACAATTCAGATACTATGATTGGGATTAGGGATACCTAACACGAAACGAGCAGCAAAACACATGAGTTAATGTTTTGTTTATGTAACACCGATAAGAAAGTTTTATCAAGATTATTAGAGTTTACCAACGTTATATATACTTACTGATAAGTACACAATATCCAGTCACTCGGAGTACCAAGAAGAGGGACGTTTCTCAAGTGGCACACTTCATAGATTCGATGATTACATATATGGAATTATGAATTTCCTACGTGATTTCATAACGTTACGGTCACTTCTATTTTTACACGATTTTGATTTAATACAGCGTGGAAAAAGCATTCGAACGCTCTTGAAAAATTCGAAGATTTCAAAAGCAAAGTAAGACTCGAGAATCTGTAAAATGAAAATTCGAAGGTTCCAAGGATAAAAGATCTGGAAACTTTGAAACTCGTAGATTTAAGCGATTCGAAGCACATCGAGCGTGTCGAATCTGGGACTGCTACGAGACGAAGAGATATCGGCTTACCCCGGCTAAATTGTTCGTACGAGCTGATGTTGTTATTTAGATCGGTAGCCAAAGAGTTAGACGCGGTAACGCCGAGAGCATCAGAAAGTTGATTATCGAAGCGATACGGACGCGTGATTAACACCGGCAGGCAAATAAAAATTAAAAAAGATTTGACACCAATACCCCATGAACTTTTTCATTGATTTTTAAGTGGGATGTGATTGTCCGTGTACCGTAGTAAACTCGATTAGAATGTCAGTAGCCGATCTGCACGAGTTTCCTCGTACAACGGCTCCTCCTCAACCGAACCCGTGCAGCTCTTAACATTTTATTCGCAAAAATAAGAAAGAAAGGAGTAACAGGGATGGAGGAAATTACACGTTACGCGGTTCTTCGGAATTCTTGTTCCGCGATTGTTTCGAAGGTTCCAAGCCGAGGATACGATCTCCAAATAAGGAAATCGTTTGACACGAAGGTAACAAGAGCAGCGTGATTTGTCGAGGCAATATCGATTTGAGCAAGCGACGAAAGAGAGACACGCTGGATATAAAGAAGAAGAAATTGGACATTTTTATTCACAAAGATGACATTTTTATCACAACATTGCGTATGCACATGAATAATACGCATAAATATAAAATAACAATTCTTACGTATCTCAATAATTTGTTAATCCTTTCTAAAATCCACCTTACATTTTGTAAGTGTTCCAATACACGTGAACGGGAATGTATTGGAATATTGCAATCAAGAGCTATAACGAACAGGATATTGAACAGAAGAAGTTGCCGACGAAGATATTCCGATCGAATGGCAATCAAAAGGTTCAACGAACAGAGAATGATATCAGATGTGAAATTTCCGACCTACGAATGGGATTTCGAGCAGAGATTTCGACATATTACCAAAAGGAATAATACGCTAATGACTGATCGAGTGAATTTATCAAGCAACGAAAGTACAAAGATCAAAGGGATCGGCATCCTAACAGTTTAACAAATTTCTATTTCTTGATCTATCATCTATCGATTAAAGATCGAAACACAGTATGGAGAGGTACAAAATACTAGATAGCATTTGCTGAACAAATTCTCCGTTTTATCCAGAAAAATATAGCGACAAACTTCGTGTTAATTGTAAGAGAAAAAACGTGCATATCACATCGTTTCATTCAGATCCGTGACACGCATTCTCGGAACGACCCCATCAATTTACGGTAATTCAAACCGTTCCACGAATCCAGAGCTTAGATGACAGCTTCCATTTCATGATACGGATTAAAATAAGAATCTCGGGTGTAGCCCTCACAGATAATCGTTTTCGATACCACTAAACGAACGAACCAACTTTGATTTCAGATGTCGTTGAAACGCTCGAACGCAAGTCTTTAATCGATGTTACTCGCTGTAGGCTTGTCGTATTCCTACGATCCTTAAATAAACTTATTTCGTCTATGTGTCCGAGCTATCAAGTCAACCAATTCTACTTCTTCTTTTTAAATTTCCCATATTTTCCAAATCCGAAATTATACGTATATGATTATATTATACAGGGTGGTTGGTAACTGGTGGTACAAGCGGAAAGGAGGTGATTCTAGGCGAAAAAAGAAGTGGAAAATATAGAATAAACATTTTTCGTTCGAGGCTTTGTTTTCGAGAAAATCCACTTTGAATTTTCGCTCGGTACGCGCGCACTTTATCGCGTCTCGTTGTAACCGATCTCACTGTAGATCGTTGTCTCGATGGAAAAAGTTAAAAAAAAAATGTTATTCTATATTTTCGACTTCTTTTTTCGCGTAGAATCACCCCCTTTCCGCTTGTACCACCAGTTATCAACTATAATAGAGTGTATAACTATAATGTGTTACTTGTATAACTATAATAGAGTGGTATCGATACAAAGTACGAAAGGCCGTTTCACGGGTGTAATCAACCATCGATAATATTCTCGTTAAGTCGTTAAATAAATAAAAAGCTAAAGAATGGCGCGGTATTTTAGAAGTTGCAGTCGCAAAACCGCTAGAACCCGCTAATCCACGATACAGTATGAGAGAGGGATTGATCTATGACATCTTCGACTGTCTTCGCTTTCTCTTTCTAACACCCAAAGTTACGAAAAGGCCAGGTAGCCGCTCCGAACAGTTACAGTTTCACATTTGAAAGAGAACACTGTCTCATCAGGCCTTGATCGAAGCGGAAGTGAGCCTAGTTTGTAGTTTAATACGCTCATCCTTCCTAATACAGGATTCAGAACTATCATACCATAACTGGTATATGGATCATCCCTAGAATACCATGTGTAAGAAGAAAATTTTGTATTTTTCAAGCAAGACAGTGTACCCAAGCCAAGAGTAGCTCTATGAATCGATTTGTTGCTGTTGATAGTTGTTGAATTGATTTACTAAAATAATATTTATCAGCAACGATGTCTATTATATTTTTTCAAAGAAGTTGACACTCCACCCGAAACACAGAGAACTGTTTCATGGGTAATTGATCATCGATAATGTTTGCTGTTAAACTGTATGCAAACGCACTATGTAGCATGCGTTTGATATAACTTCGTTATCGTGTGCTCGCGTTTTCGTTGAAGGATGGAGTTAATCACATAACGTAAGTACTTTGGTACATTGTAACGCTATCACGCATATTCGCAATTGACAAATATAGTCGCATACTCCACAGTCTGGCACGAAGATTATTAAGTTTAAATGGTTTGCTCCAAATGTTTCAATCGTAGGTTCTCTTTGAAATTTTCTCTCGTGATAGGGTGTACGAAACGAATGGCAAGTAGTACAGTGTTAATTGATAAAGTATTATTAGCAGACTTTATAAAAAGTGGATTTATTGTGTATTTTGTTATGAATTTTATATAGAACGATTTTTATTGTAATGTAACTTTTAAATAAAAATAATAACTGCGATAAAATTCTAAATATTTTTATTAACGTTATTTGTATCTTTCTTTGATTACTATTTCTCCCTTTATATCATGATAAATAACGATGAAAAACAGAATATTCCACTTAATCTCTTTCTGACTTACTACGCTATTGTTGATTAAACATTCCACGATAGATATCAAGTTTAATGTTCGTCATTAATCACGACAGTTTTCTATCGTGACACATTTGATGCATTGTCCGTTTTATAGGAGCTATAATAAGAGAGATTTCCCTACACAGATTGATAAATAAGTAATCCACTCAATATTTGATTTCGTATTTTCATATTCATTCATCAGTCATTTCATTTCATATTCGTATTTAAAAACACTCGTGATACAGCAAATTAAATATTGCGTTAATTTATTTTGTGCAAGGCAACAAGCATTTAAGCACTTGAGAAAAATTATAAGATAATATACAAGCATACGTATGCAAAATTATTCACAAAGGTTTCTGTAGGATGAGTCACACGTATAAAACAAATAATTCTTATTTTTCGAATAATTGATATGTACATACGTACATATATATATATATATACATAAATTTATATCGCAATACGTATTTCACAATTGTACTTTTTCCTTGAAAATATATTTGAACGATTCATATCACTACACAACAAACATTAACGATCTATGGAACATTTTTTTTGTATATCTTTTTCAACGTGATTTTCTGTCTGTAAAATAACAACCCAATTGTTTATCGTTTTTTACGAAGCTCGAAAATTACGAAAATTTAATTTCGGGTATGCTATTTTTAATCGTTCAACTTGAATTATCATCTATAAAAAATGTTCTAATAATAATAATGCTATTGGCAATATTATCTGTAATATATAAATATATAAAAATCTGTATAGGGGATGCCACATTTGAAGCTATAGCTCGTTTCAAAAGATGTTTCAAATCAAACTATTTCAGGAGAGCGGGTTTTATGATGGTCACGAATCGTCTCCAGATGGACGTGGTTCCGAGATTTCGACACGAGCTTTGTTTTCCTACACAGAACATATATAATATATTTGACGATTCAAGTTGATGTTCCAGGATCGTTCAAAGTCATTCAAAGCTTCGTTGTCGACTATCTTTAAGATTTGATTTACCGGAGTGTTGCGTCGATTCGGGTGCAAGCAGAAATCGAAATCACAGCAGTAACGTGATTTGTCGTTATTCTTATTTCTTTCTTTTTATTCTTATGGAGAATCCGTTGTTAGGGAAATATCCACAATTTCTGTTACAATCGCCTCGAAGCAGTCAATATTATTGCAAACAGTATTACGTGTGCTTGCTTTTGGTAACGATTTAATTTACGATAGCTCGTTATATCGTACGTCTAACAAAATTGCCGATAAAATTTCGGTATACTGCCTGCTCAAGTACTCTCTCTTAAGAAAATAATATTTAAACAGTCTATAAACTTTGCAACCGTTCTATTGTAGGACATCTAGAATTGTTAGTTTAGTCGACACGCTGTTTATCTTTAGTCAATATGCCTAATAATCTCTTCGTAGTAAGTAGTTTCCAAGGTTTTGTTTGTAAGTATGCTCAATTTTAGCTTCAAAACGTAAGCTCTTACGAATACAGGTACGTATTACTAATGTAATCAACAGTAGCTAATCGCCATTCTTAGTAATTCGACGACGATATGTATTATCTCTCAATAATAAAAATTGTAGTGAAATATGCTACTAAGATAATATATATGTAATATAACAGTATATACAATATTGTAGTAGTAATAATAATAATAATAATAATGACAATCGCCTATCGCAATGATAAATGATATAACATCAACGAATAACGATAAACAGAGGATATTTTTTTATTTAGGTAACATCAACTTCTTGCTTAATCCCTTTTTGGTAACAAACATCATTTAGTTTGAGTAAAAAATAAAGTAACACAGGTGTTATTTTATTAAGATAAAAGTAAATATTGAAACAATAGACATACGTGTTTTACAGGAAATCTAAAGAATGTTCATAATTTAAAAAAAAAGTTTGTCACGTTATGTTTATCATGCTACTCTGAATACTACTGTCCTTCTAATATAGTTATTATAATAATACTAGTATAACATTTCTGCTCATCGCCAAAAAATCTGGCTTCTATGATTATGCAACAATCTATACACTTGTACACTTATTAGTACGTAGTAAATCTTATTAATGAAAATGATAAGAATCTTGATCTGATACGTATAAGTAGACACATGTCGTAGAACCATTCTAACCTGAATCGATAGAAGTCAGTCTTATGTAATACGTTCATCCAATATAAAAAAAGAAAGACAGTCTCTAAAATGATACACTATGTAAATATCACGCTCTGTCGTGATAAGTATCGTACCACTATTACCTAAGTAATATTAAAGATATACATAAGCACGAAAAGAATCTCAAATACAGCTTAAGTTTATAAGTTCTTTTCTTTTCGTAATTATAAATTACGAAGCTACAAATTAGCAAATCAATATCCAGGATTCAAGCGACCAAGTTTTCAAAGTTCCAAATTTTTTAGATTTTTAAACACCTTTTAAACCTTCTAATTCAAATCTAATTTAATCCTTTCCTCTATGATATCAATTAAGGATTTAAAGGATGTGTGAATGTTACTGAAAGACGAACAAAAGAAATCACAGATATATGTAGACTCTTTGTAAAGAAAGATAGCAAAAATGATCTAGAACGCGTAGTTAGGCATACATAAGGTAGTTCTACTTAAGGTAGTTCGGCATACATCGAAAAGTTAATGGAAAATTTAAGGATGAAGGAAATATCGATCGGATAATTCCATCCACGTGTCCGATTGATTTCTCTAGATTACTAATGAGGTAAACTCTATTGGTAATGACTTCTTTGCATGAGAATCGTAATTCACGATTCCTTTTGTACAAAGGTATCTCGTTGTAAATGCGTTGTAAACTTCGAACGAACTAGTCGGCCTTGAGACTACTTATCACTGTGTCATTACAGTCGAATCGAACGAGGAACATTGGTCCCCTTTCTCCCTTCATTCACTTGCATTCGGGTGTATCTATAGGGTGTCGTAAGTAAGGTTCCTAAACGTGAAATTATGAAATTATTAACAAATCAAGCATCCTGGAAATAAAACAAAGCCATCGAAGTACGAAGAAGTAACAAGAAGATTACACTTTATAAATGTACTGGTAGCTCCTCTTTATTTCATTTCAAATTACTAAAATAATATTTTCTCACTCTAAGTACTAATTTGTTAACTAACTAATAGCCAACTAATTGCTTATTAATTAACAGCACTAAGGTAACTGTACCAAATTAGCATAAACATACGAATCAGTAGTAGAGATAAAATGCATATAAATACGATTTAAATATTTAACGATACGCAATAAATAAAAGAAAATATACCTTCTGAGGAAATTTCTAATTGATATTTCCGTACGTTCCAGAGTTTCGAATAGATATTGAACTTTATTATCAATAAGATTTACAGGGTGGTTGGTAACTGGTGGTACAAGCGGAAAGGGGGTGATTCTAGGCGAAAAAAGAAGTCGAAAATATACAATAAAAATTTTTTTTTTTTTTAATTTTTCCATCGAGACAGCGATCTACAGTGAGATCCGTTATAACGAGACGCGATAAAGTGCGCGCGTACCGAGCGAAAATTCAAAGTCGATTTTCTCGAAAACAAAGCCTCAAGCGAAAAATTTTTATTCTATATTTTCGACTTCTTTTTTCGCCTAGAATCACCCCCTTTCCGCTTGTACCACCAATTACCAACCACCCTGTATAATAAAATGTTACAACATGGAATTATATTATATCTATATGGTATTGTAAAATTTTTATACAATTTCTTATTGTTGTTATTTCCATACTCAGAGATAGGATCACGATAGTTATTATTTTATCGAATGGATAAATCTATCACACTGTTCTGAGCAAAAAAAAAAAACCTTTATTGCACGCGCTTACAAAAACTAGGGATAAAAACAGAAAAGCATCTTACGCCTATCGATTAAATCTATCGATTGTAACTAGGACTATTTTCTAGTTACTATTTCTTATAACTAACGCATCTGCATATGGATGGCGACCACGAACTAACCTTGTCATTTTCAACGCTTATAAAATTTATATTTGATTCGTTGTTATAAAATTTGTATGCAATTTCTTATAAAATTTGTATTTAACGCTGCAGAATTTTATATGTCTATTGAAGAATTTTATTAACTATATGAATTAATAGAGGTTAAGTATTCTGAAAATGAAATCGAATCAAGCGTACAAGATGAACTTGATCAGATAATAACTTGATAACTTGATAGCTTGATCCACCTTCAATACAATACAAATACAAATACAATACCCTTTTTAATACGTAAAATACCAACTACAAAATCAAAATCATCATTTCATAAAATGATTATTCCAAAAAGCAACATAAATACTCAAACAGTTGTACTCGCGAATATACCTTGCGAAAGTGTTCGAACACTTGTATAAATCTTTTATGAATATATTAAGTATGTGATACGAAACATTTCGAAATTTTATTAACACTGTAATTACTATGATAGGTCTCGATTATCGTGAAAATGCTTATTTTAAAAGATATTTCAATTTTAATTTCACCAAATTGAGTGCATAAAACACAAGGAATAAACATAAAAGTAGTACGTTGTCTTTGCTTATACGATACTTTCCTTTCACGTACAATAAGACAAGTACAAATATCTTTCGAATTAATCGATTTTCACTCTAAGTGCCCTAATACTTTTGTATAGAAAACATAAAAGATCTATCGATTGATGTATTAGAAAAAATCGGTAGTTCTATTTTAAAAAATTGAGGTAATATTTAAATATTCGAAGTACGCCACTACTTTCGGCACGGGCACCCATATTGGATCATACATCGTTCGAAACCGTTTAGCTTTGCCTAATATCTTCTACCGTTTCAGAGCTGCAACTTGCCCCCAGTTGCGTGAGACACCTTGTATACACCAAAGTTTTCTACGATGTGTCCAAATACTTTTGTACCACTGTAGAATAAAATTCGCATTACGTCCAATAAAAGAAAGATTATTCGGGCGACGCAGGGAACGCGCATGCGCGCGCGCCTCTGTGCATCCGTCGCATTTATGTCAGCCGCATAGCGATGCAAACGTGCGGCTAACACGCGACTCGATCAGTATGTAGTATGTGCAACGCGACCGTAGACGCGATGTTTATGGAAAGATTTCGAAACAGTGCTCTATCGTCTGGCAACTGTCTGAAGCGAGTCTACGACAGACGAGTGCCTCACCCGCGAGGCGAGACACACTTCGCTTTGACTCAGCATTTCACCGCTAAAATGCGTCTAATATGGCGACGTAAACTTACAGCGCAACGTGGGAGATGAATGAATTGCTACGATAATAAATGAATTTGTTATGTAACTTTGTATATTGAAAAATTGGTGGTATCTTGGAAAATTAGTTGTATTATGAACGTTTTTCACTATTTTTTATAATAACTTGTATGATATTAATTATAATTGTATAATATATGTATACATATACATAATTGTATTGTATGATAAGTATATTATAATTGTACAAGTGCGTATTACGATTCCATTGTAGTTGATTTAATTTTACCGATTGCATTGTATATAAGTATAGAATACAGCTTGCTACTATACATTTATAGTTATTATCGAAATTATTGGTTAAAATTAATAAGTTAAAGTTTTCTAACTTATATTTTAAGTTAGAAAAGAATGTCTGTAGACTAAAAATCCGGAATATTGGTAAAGCGAATGAAGAGGATAGTGTTAATAAAAGCGACAAATGTCGAGTAATTTTCAGATTAATTGATTAAAGAAATTGCTATATCTGCCAAACTATTAATGGTACCGACGATGATTCTTTTTAACCCTTTGCAATCCGAACTATATTTAACATTTCGTTTCAACGGATTCGCGCGCAATTCAGCTGTCTCCAGCTTTGGTTTATTTATATCTCCATATTGAAGCGGATAAGATGTACGATTAATAATATAATTATTTTATTATGTAAAATGTCAAATTCAAGTTTTACTTAATGATTTAAATTTAGCGATTAAAAATTTGTTTGTAACAATACAAATTAGCACTATTATTGTATATTTTATTTTTCGGTCCAACAGCGTTAAAAATGAAACTTCATTAGTTTAACTTACAAAATTAAAATTAAAATTAAATCGAACTAAACACGGTATAAATTAGTATATTCTGTATCTAATTTACCGATTTAGTAGCGAACGTGATGCGCTGAATAACTATTATAGTCATCAGTCGCGATATATTCGCGTAAGTGTTTTGAATAAGAACCGAACTTGTACACCTTTTAGATTGAATAGTAGCGGGTTACTTGTTGTACTCGAATGAAAGCCAATGAAAAATGTAAACGAGTACAGTATATGTATGCATTTTCGTTGCTTGTATATGACGTCTGTGCTGATAGAATGTTAGAAAAAAGATATCTATGCTGATAAAATACTAGAATATGTCTATACCGATTGAATGTTATGATACGTATGTCTGTTCCACTCGGACAGTCCGAGCTCCCTCGTTTGTTCAGGACACACGTTGATCGCTTGTTGTCAAAAATTAAGTTTTCCGATCGACGGCGACCTAAGTATCGCGATCATCCTTCCGAGCGTCCTTAACGCACCTCCTCCCGGTAAGGGTGGAGTGGTAGCAGAATTAAAGCGAGGTGTTCGGTTTTCCGGAAAGATTGTGATACTTCGCCAAGTTAGAAACCATGGCAACTCGTATCGTTACAATATGGTTTCAAAGTAGCCTTTAGAGGTACCGAGTTCATAACACGTCGTTGACTATTGAATGGAAAATAAACTAAAATTGTAAACGCTGCCTAATAAGGTTTAACATTTCAACTGAAAAGTAACCCTCTGTACGATCGTGCTATAAGCTTCACGGATGAATAACTCAACACCTGGTTCCTTGGGTGATCTGAACGCAACATCTGCTTCTTCTTCTTCTTCTTCTTCTTTTATTCTTTAACGCCGCATTCTTATTTTATTCTTATTTAAATTCAAAATCTAATTAGTTTTTTAATCAAATATTTTTATCATACCCATACGATACCACTAAGAAACATTTTATTTGTTCCAGATAAAAATTCATAAAAAGTTAATTCTAACATTATTTTAAATGTTTTTACGCTTGAAATGTCGAACAGTGTTATAATAGGTAATCTAATTATTCAATCAATCAAAATATGTATATACATACAAAATAATTCATTAATTTCAAAGTAAAAATATCTTTTCAAAATATTATATTTACTTTCAATGTCGACTAAAAGTGATTAAGCGTCGCCATTTCGATAAAATTTCTTGAACAACGTTCAATGAAATCTGAAACAAAGATAGGAATCAGAAGACGCAGTGTTTCTAGATTACAGTACCATACTAAACTCCACTTGATCCCACGCCTTTAATTCTCGATGATATGAAAGACACGTGTGATTTAATGCCATGAAACTACACCTTCCCTGTATGCTAATAATAATCCTTTCTATTCAGTTTTCTTCGGAGCGTGGTATATTGAAACGTTAAGAGCATTTTTAGAAATTACTAGGTTCTATTTCCAACAGCTTCTAATTTATAAGAATTCTCGTTTATCAATAGGTCCTATTGTGATATTGTAACACTTGCAACGAATATAATAAATCTTTTGTATTTCGCTTTTATCAGTTTTATTAATTAATCCGTATAAAACAAATGCATATTACGACAAACAATAACAATTACATACGAAAGAAGAAAAACATTATTATGCCATATAAACATAAATGCAGCATTAGTGCTGTCTATAAGAAAATAGACGAAAAGCGGAACATTTATCGTAAAGAAGTAAATATTATACATTATTATACAAAAAATAAATTTCTTCAAAATATGAATCATTTGTCGTGTCTGAAATAAGCCGAATGACATGAATAGCGAATCAATCAGTATCGAATAATCACGTAATTTATCAAATTTCTACCTTACTGAATAATCGAAATACAGATAAGATCGATAGCCTGAACAAAAATTCTAATAAAGAAACGTGGTCAGGTTGTGACAATCTCAATGATGAAACTGATTTCTTTTTAACTCTTTCAATCTTCAAGGATTTGATAAAAGTTTGATCAAAATAATTGCAGATCACGATCGAGAATTTCAAAAGATTAAAAATGTCTACGAGACAGATAGGATGTGATTACAGAACTTACACAACTTTTATCTAACCGATAAATATATAGTACATATATCGAGCAAGAATTTCAAGTGTCCATGTAATTAGCCGATGATAACTATGTTAATTTAGAGATAAAGGGAACGTTTCCATCATAATCAACGATAAGGCATTTAAATGTTCGTAGAAACTTTTTTTCAATTATAAGCAAGAAATATCCACGTTTTGATTTCAAAAAAAAAAAAAAAGAAAAAAAAAAAGAAAAAGCCGAAGGATTTTAGAATTTGTTGTACTTCTATCTTTTCTTACGAAAATCAGTTTTACTTTTCTATCAAGCTTGAAGAAAAGAAATGATGTAAGAACAAGCGTCTAATAAATCTTTAATTTGAAGAAATGATAGGTAAAATATGAACTGTAATAGGAAAGTCTTCAATAAATTTTAAAATATTCGTATTGAAAAAGACTGTACACATTATTCCCTGTACATGTATCTCTCGTTTTCGAAAAAATACGCTAATATTATTCCTTCACTGAATCTCTGGATCTTATGATAAAATTATTTCGATATATGAAACCATTAAAATTAGTATTGGTCATTTATTATTTATGCATTTCCACGAAATAACAGAAATAAAAACTCTTTTAACTCTAAAATATATAGGTATTATTTCTTAGATAAGATATTTATTTGAAATGTGTGTAATATCTATCATTATATCTATGTAATTCTATTTATTAGTATATTTAATATCAATTCATATTTTCATTTATTATTATGTATTTATAAATAATATTATTATAATATTTGAGAACTGAATACGATCAGAATAAATGTTTCACGAAGTATTACACAGCAAAATACAATTCTTGGCACCGTCTGCCAACAGTCTAAAACGAAGACACTACACGGAGTCATGTCGCACTTTAAAAATCAATAATAATCAATACGGTGTAGCAAGGTTTGTACATTCAGGATAGGATGTGAATCACCAACCGCTTATGTATATACACGTTCTTCTATTTAAGTACTCGACGAAAGCTACATTATTATATAATTAAATGTGAACAAGTTAATTTTCCTTATTCGCGGCAGTCATATGCATATCTAATGAACGCAACAATGAATAATGCTGTTAGAAATAAAACCAAGACGGTAGAAACTTCTGTGCTCACGAGTTAATGATGAGAACAAATTCAATATATGCAAGTATATTTATAAATCTTAATCAAAACCAATACGTAAGATACGCTTCATAAGGTTCTAATACTATTCGTAAGTGGCTACAAAAAGTATTGGCACGCCGTTGTATTTATTATATCATTTAATAGTACATTCATATGACTAAAAATATTCGATACTACAAAAATGAGATATATGTATATAGACTAATGTAGAGCGTAATAAAAAAAAGGACACTTCATTGAAAAATAAGGGTATGTGCAAATAAATACCTTTTATGTAAGCTTATGGCCACTATAATGATTCGTTCATCGCACTTGTCAAATATACGATCTTCATAAACTAGCTTCAAACTTCGGAACGAATACTGGCGAATTTTGGAAATCTACTTAAAATTGCTTCCATATATTCAAACGGATCGAACTTTTAGATCTTCCAATTTGCGAATTTTACTTTGCCATATAGTTTTAGATAATTTAAAATAATGAGAAGAATAATAGTAAGAATATATATATATATATATGCGTACGTACAAAAAAGAATTGTAATTATGAGGAATCAGATATCTACAAATCCTTTAAGTACGATAATTATTATATATTGATAAATGCATTTTGTACAACATATTGTTAAATTATTCTACATTATAATTTTAAGTAATTGACGTAGAAAAACACTTGATTTAGTTAAAAGGATAATATTTACAAGTATCAATAAAATATTCTATATATTATAATTATATAAATTATAATAATATTGCTCCAAAAATACCTACTTAGAGTATATTTTATCTAAATTCACCTCCTACGATAGACTAAACACCATACCTAATTATTTTCCATAATTATTATTAATCTACCGAATCTTGTATATTTCATTTGAAACTTTATATAAACAGGAGAAATTAAATAATAAATCAGATTAAATTAAATTAAGCACTATAGCATTCTTGTAGTACCAAAAATATTATATACATATCAATAAAATATTGATACGAGTGAAGCTTAACAAATTTAAAACTACAAATTATTTCATTTAACTACATAAAGATGACGACACGTCGTAAGAAATTAAACAGTCCTTCCGTAGAAGAGTATTTCCGTAAGAATTAAACAGTACAATAGTAACAACCCGAGCTAGCCAATGAAATCGTACAGATTTTTACGATCCTCTGGTCATTCCTTCCTAGTTACGTAATTGGCCACCACTATAAGTTTGCGACAAAATTGCTAGGTCGATTCAATATACTATTAAGTATTACTAAAATCAATAACGCGCCATGCCACGTCGTTGTATAAATCGGCTACGAATCCCGACGCTATCGATAAAAGGTTGCTGATTCACATTCAATATAGAAAATCTCCAAAAATCTCTACCTTCCTTCAATATTCAAAAAACTTTGCACAGAAAAATCGACAATTAATTAATTTTGCGATCCTCTAACGCTATTGCATAACAAACGATTTCCTTTCGCTGTTACAGAACAATGCATAAATCTTATTTCTATGATTTTTTCACGACAAATTCCTTATTCTTAGTCTGTGAGTAAAATCCTATTAAACGGAATTTTATAAAATTCTGTTAAAGAACAAATATTATTGTATATTATGTGTGTGTGTGTGTATATATATATATATATATATATATATATATATATATATATATATACAATTATGCTATAATTTCATCGATTGCTTTAAATATATGTAATTCATACACAGGCACAAAACACCAATTATTTATCTGAAAGATCCAACTAACGTGATTAACGTCGTACAATTGACTTTGATATGAGAAAAAATTTTTCTTTTTAATAGAATTTTATGTATGAATGAATCGCTGTTTTATATGAAAATGGCAATAAAATACTTCAAATTTTATGTATATCCAATAGCAACTCTTATATCGCATGATATCTATTATACTTATACATACACGTATGTATAGTATATATTACGTGCATTGTATTCTGGTTATACTCCATGTATTAAATGATTGTTAGATACACATTATAAAACTAAAGTTTTAGAATCGTAGATGATTGATACATAAGAATATTTTTTCGAATTTACATATATATATATATATATATATATATATATATATATGAATGGATCTGAGAAAAAAAGAAATCAAACAAATGACTTTACAATGTGGCTGAAGCAGAAAAGACAGGCTAGGGAAAAGAGCGAGAGAGAGAAGACGTTGTGAGAGCACATGTCATGCTATTTCGTACGTCATAGGGATAATTTATAGGTATATAACAAATCTATAATAACACGTAATATACAAAGTAACGTCATCGAGTCTGATTTGAACTTACCTTCATATTGTTCTCGGCGATGTACTCGATGGTACATAGTTGATAAACGATGTAGGCACGAAGCAATTCTTTCGTGGTTTTACTCTTAAAAGAGGCGACGGGATCGTTAAACTTCAAATCCAGAGGATCGATCTGTCGCGGAGGAGCCGGCTTCACGTCAGCGGTAGTGCCGGTGTATTCGCGATCGTACACCTGCACTAACTGCACCGATGGCTTCGTTACGTTCTCCAGGAGGCCGACAGGAAGTGGTAAACACTTCCTCAGCTTTTTACCGGCACTGCAACGCGGCACCGTTCTCAAAAACGCCATACCTTGCCGTAGCTCTAATGCAAGAAATGTCAGCAATCAGGACGCACTATTTAGCGGAAAGAAAAACCGTGAACTGCGCGATCTCCTCCGCCCTATGAGAGTCTCACTGAAAAAAGTACCAGTAGCAATGAACGTTAAGATTCGAGAACGTAGATTGACCAAGGCGATTTTTCTCAGTGACAAACGGGGTAAATCCAACCTGCCACGATCGAGTCGGAGACCCCAATACCAATAGAGGTATCTCGTCAAAGCTTAGGCCGAATCACAAGGTGGGGTACTCGTAGACATCCAGCGACGTACGAGTCAAGCGCTCACCTTACCACGATACCGTCTATTATAACTTATCTATGCAAAACACCCGTTGAAAACCGACTTTAAAAAGCAAACGAATTTTTTTCTTAAGATTCTTTTTCAATTTATTGCTAATATTAACCGGCACAACGAATTTCAATTGTTGTACGTTGCCCCAATTACTATACAGTAGCAATAGATGCTGAGATTCTGATTGGTTCCTACGAGAGGTGTGTTCGCATTGCTCGGTGTGACTGGTCGACGAAATTTTGGGAAATGCCAATAACTGCGCCGTCGTACCACGCGCACAGTGGCGCAAAACGTGCTTTACATTACCCCGAACTGCCGAACATTATTTTATTTCATTTATTCTAACACATATCTTAATGATCATTTATTTAAATTATCAATGATATATGAAATAATATCTTGTATAGATCTTTCACTTGTATCTATGTCAAAATATTCACAATAATCAATCTCTCTTAAAAGTCGCATGTTACATAAATAGTTAGTTGATTTAAAGTATGGATTATTTGCAGAATATACTTAAAAGCAAACAGATATTTAGTAAATGACCTTTTCGTTCATAAATCACAAATTTAAAAATATACATGTTTCAATAATATTCACATGTTTTTAATCGATTATTATACATTAGAATAGTTAAAATATGCATATAAAAATATTGTTTAGAATTATAAGTTATTAAATAAATATATTTGAGAATTTTAGATATAAATTGGAAAAATATATAATATGAAATAAAAGAAATATAATTATTAAATATTAATATTATTCTATATTTTTTATTTCAGTCAAAATTTACAAATTTAAATCTATTGTAGAAAATTTATGCATCATATATACTGCAATTTATGTAATGTATGTATATGCATACATGATTACTAATCGAAATATGTTTTCATTTATAAAAAATACATAAGAGTTTACTATTTTGATAATAATTTTAAGTTTCAGTTATATTTCATGTTATTAACTGCATGCACTTTGTTGTTATATTGATACATTACATATAATATTGAATGACCAATAAGAATGCTTCGTTCGAAATATGTAGTTGTAATAATCAAAATCTTCAGGTAATAAATTTCTTAAATCATTTTGGCATAAATACCACATGTTATTTTTTATTTTAGTTTTATCGCCATTCTTTGCATTATATTCTACGATGTATATTTAAATTACATTTTAAACAAAATAAAATTTAGTAATCTAAATTTTATCTACAATCATACATTACAATCTATTGCATATAAAGCTCATGTAATCTATATGTAAATAACTAAAAAACCAACATTTAATGTTTATCATAACGGACACATTATTTATCGATGGAAACGTTTAAATTTTACTAAAGTTATAAATAGAACTAATATTATTTTTTCTATAATTATTCCTACTGAAAAGTACCTTAAAAATATTATTTAATCATATTGAAAATTAATATGAGATTAATTTTAAGTAGTAATTCATATCTTACCTAAAATATTATACAATGTATGTTATAATGTTTACATAATGTAAGTTCAAAAGCTAGATACTAAGTTTAAAAAATTAAAGGAACGCTTTCTTATTAACTTTGATAAATAACTTATTATGTTAACTTATTACGATTTCAATGTTATCATCCCCACCACTTTCTCTTCTTTACCACGCGTATATATATATATAAGATGAAGTAAACTTTTAACCTCAAATTGTCAACTGAAAACCTCACATAGAAAATATTTCGTATAAGATATCTTTGAAATGTTAAAGGCAGAAGGATTTTTACATAAAGTAGTATAAGTTTTTTACATGTTGAATACAGTTATTAATACTTTACAGATATAAAGTTTATCACCAATATTTATAAAAGTTGGTTAAAGCCAGTGTATGTGATACAAATTCTTAATATGTATTATTTATACTGTAATGTTGTAATGGCCCTACATACAACGAAACAACATTCTCATATGTTTAAAGAAGCGTCTATTTTGCGGAATTAGAAAAATGGATAGTTCTATAAAATTGATTGTACATAAAGGTGGCACAATTTTCGATAGCATTATTGTTACACCTTACTCTGTAATTAAATATGAGCAGAAAGTAAGAGAAACTAAAAGTACATGTCAGACAAATGTTGACATAAACAAAGTCAATGAAAGTAACGAGATACAAGTAAACAGAATTTGCCTAAACAAAAAAGGACTTAATGCCTATGTTGTATCAGCATATATTATAACATTAGCAAATTCACAAACATATCGAAAAGCTGCACTTAAAAGATTATTACAATATTTAATATACAGATTGTCAAACAGAATGTATTCAGAAATGATTTTAATAAGATTGAAAATGCCAAGGAAACAATTTTTAGATTACAAATGGCAAGATTCTAACTGCTCAGTTAATTAAAACCTTTTTTCATTATTGCTTTATAAAACTATACAATACAATTCTCTAATTTTAGGAATGAGAGAATGACACAAATGACAATGGAAAGAAGAGAAATTGATCATACTATGTCTTGGTTGTCTACTTTGGGTGGAGCGTTTTCTGCTTTAGGAGAAGAATTTCAACAATGTGTAGGTTTTATATATTTTATTAATATGTATCTACTATATATTAAAAACTAGTAAATATTACATTTGATTGTTTTGTGCAATTATTTCTTTGAATAATTTATGTTTAAATGTATTTTTCTATCCAGGCACAGATGGCTGGAAAAATTTCCATGAAGCAATTTGAACTAGCACTTCGTCTCAGAGATCCCTTTCTAATTGCTCGTTGTAAACTATATACTGCCTTAAGCTTAATTCAACAAGGCCAATTAAAAAAACCAAAAAGAATGATAAGGTGTATTTACAAATTTTCTATAAGTTGGAATGATATTCGTTTGCAAAATATGTGTCAAGGTGTATGGGCAAAACTTCAATATTGTTATAAAATACAAAAAGAACGGCATAGAACTGTTTAATATTAGTGATATATAAAATTTCTAAATATAGTTTAAGATTAGACTAATTAAATATGATATTTATGTTTAAAAACAAATAATGTGTGTAAAATATTGTTTCCAAAGATGTATTTTTTGTAATTATTAAATAAATGTTACTAAAAGATATTTTGTTAAATTAAAAGTAATGACTAAATATATACATTTGCAACATTTTTATTAATCTTCATACAATTATTAAGTTTCTTTTCAATTTAAAAAACATTTAAAATAGAGGCATAATATGTAATGTAAATGTGAAGTCAAATACTATATTTTCGAAGCTTTTTAAATAAACTTAATGAAGCAATACTTTATGAAGTATGCATATGTAGAACACATATAATAGTACATCTTTTAATTTCTAACTTCTTTTGGTTTCTTCGTATAGTTAAATTACATATAACTTATATACTTAAGTGACATTTAAAATATAATAAAAAAAAAAAAAAAAAAGAAAGAAACGAAAGCAATTATTCTTAAGTAAACACAAACTATAAATTAGAAACAAAATTACACATGTGATTATCTTAAATTTTAGGAACTATGTTAAATATACAATCTTAATATTTTATTAATTATAGCAATATATATTATTTTAAACCTGAATAGGCGTTAAATAATCGAAATATCATAATTCAACTTCCTAGAATTATTCCTTAATTGTTGTTAATGAACTATAAAAGTGTTAAAGTCTTAATTTATTGTACTTTGCTGTACCAATGCGCTCAAAACTGTATTTGATGTTTAATTTTTTATGTTATATATACACTTTTGTTAACTAAAATATTTTATCTTGAAATAGTTTTTAGCTTACATTATTATCAGTGAGCAAGTGTACCCATGGGATCCCATGCAGGTAAGGTAATGGGTTCTTGTTTAAATACATCTAAAACATCTGCAGGTACCAATTTTTTATCAATAACTGCTTCAAAAACAAATTCGGAAAACCAGTCGGCTGTTAGTAATAGATATCCTTTTTGTCCTTGATCGTCTCCCCAAGAATTCTCTACTCGGAACTGTTTAATTTTACCTTCATTCTGAAAAAGCAAAGAATTATAACAATTTATACTATACAGTTCATAATACAAATACAGACATGTACATATCTCTCTTGCTTTTAATGATACTAAGAAATTTTTAATATGTAATCTTGAAAGAGGACTGTAGTATGAGAAAGAAATTCTTTACACAATCATGTTTCCTTAATTTTTAAAAAATCGTTACTAACTTACATCGATTGAAACAGCTGTAAGTGTCATTGCATGAACCATCATAGAATCTCCATAAAGTAATCTGTCAGCTTTTGTAAGATTAACTTGGATATCAGTTCCAAACATTAATTCAAAGTCATACGCTCTCAAATCCTGTATTCCTTGTTTAGCTATTAATCGTTTGTTCACATCGCATCCAAACCATACAGGTTCATTTTGTTTTATACTTTCTGCGCATAATTTCATTAATAATTCAGGTGGTTGATTATTATAGAGTGTAGGTCTTCCTCCCAAAACATTTCCTAAACAGTCTATGGTATAAAGCTTTCCATATGGATTAGATGGCCTAGGATCTGTTACTAAACATACTTTATCATCTACATTGTAGTAGGGTTTCACATATTTCTCATAAAATTCTACTGGTGTAATAGGTCCAATACAATTATAATTCTTCGACTTGTCATAATATTCCCAGGTGATTGTTTTTGAAGGTATGCCTAAACAAATACCAATTATTCGATAGATTACAACCATTTGTTCTAGAATCTGAGCTTCTAATTGTTCATCTGTTGCTCCATTGGATATTAAATCTCTTAAAACTTTGGAATATTCTCTAAGTTTACTTTTCAAAAGTGTATTCATGCGCGAACTAGATTCACAATTGTATGATTCTGGGAAACAGATTTTAGGAACAAGACCGTGTCTATTTATAAGATTAACGACCATATCCCATTGTCCGCCATCACAAATAGGATCATGTAATAAGAATGACACTAACCGACCTTCTACAGGTTCATTTCGTTTAGCAGTTTTTACAATATTATGTAAGAAATAATTGCACCTTTCGATCTGTATAATGAAAAATATATTACCTAATAAATACAAAATAGAAGTCATATATACCGCGAGACATTATTTGTATATAATATTAACCTTATCCCAGAAGAACAAATAAGCTTGGCTGAATTCAAACTCATCCAAATTATATTGCTTCATAAAGGCACTCCTCATAACATTTAAAGTGGAAAATATCCAACATCTGCCAGAATTTTTTTGATTAGTTATAGGTTTTCCTTCCATTGCAATCTTGTGACTAAACACATGCTGTGTTTCTTGCAAAACCTTTCGCGAAATGCAAGCTTCCAAGGGATTGGTTCTTGTACACACATTTTGTGCCAAAGTGTTCCGATTATCTTCATAGAATTTTGCACGTAGTTGATCCAGAACTTCTGTCGTCAAGAGACCTGCTACTTAAAAATAAAATAACATTCAATCTCTTTCTTCAAAAATATTATATGAAAACTTTAATATTTATAACATTTTATATGATACATACATGATTATTTTATGAATTACAGATGGACATTATTGTTTCTTAGAAATTTATTAAAATTTTATGTATCTATATGGAATTTAAAACTTAATAATATAATACAATGTCTATCTAAATGTCATCAATATAACATTATTATAATAATATGCACAATATCATATGCAATAGGATATAAGGATGAAAATAATTAAATTAAAAGAAAAATTAATTAATTAGAATCGTTTATAAGTCAAGAAAGTTAACTACTATTGATTTATTTTATACTAAAATACTACATATGCTTAATGTGGACATTCTATAAAAAATGATAAAGCAGTGAAAACAGGCAAGAAAAAAGGTACAATAAAGGATTTCTTGAATAGAATTGCAAAAGAAGTGGGGGGTCGGCGAAAACAATGTACATATACAAAAAGGAGGAGAGGAGATAGCAGAGAAGGGAATGGAGAGCACAGAAGATAAAAATAACAAAGGAATTGTAAGAAATAAAAATCGAAATAGAGACATTGCAGCAATATTAGAAGCAGGTTTTGTTGAAAAAGTTCAAGGCCTGAGTGGTGAAGTAAGGCAAAACAATTTTTCTATGGAGCAAGAAAAATGTAAAATAGATGACGAAGAAAGAAAATTGATGGGAGGATAAGAGGAAAGAGATGTTGGATAGAATTAAACATCTTGAAGACAAGATGACTGGAACTAAGGAGAGAGAAGGTCACAATAATAATAAAATCATTGAATAGAACATAGGAGAAGTGGAAGGAAGAGTGCTAAGGGAAGTTAAAAGAAGTTCAGAAAGCCAGCTGAATGCAGAAGTAGAAAGGATGAGAAGAACGATTGAATTGCAAGACAGAAGAGACAAGAAAGACTAACTCTGAATAAGGAAAGAATAAAGCAACAAATGGAAGGTTTCTTTAAAGAGATTATAAATGTAATGTAAACAAGAATAGGAAGTGTTCAAAGAAAAGAAGTAACAATAGCTGGCATGTGAAGCTGAGGGGATGAACAAAATATTGAAGTATAAATATAAAATACTAGAATTTGCAAGGCTATAGAGAAAAAAAGACAGAGGAGCTAAACTAGGATATCAGAAACTAAGGGTGTGTGGAAAATGGATAGAATGGACTGATAGAGCAAAATAGAGGCCAACTAATAGATGATACCAGGTTTTTTAATAAAATGACAGAGCAGAAACTATATCAAACTGGAAAAGATAAAAAAAGGTAAAAATGCAAGCATGTTGGCTAAAAAATGCTTAGGAGAAAAAGAAAGGAAAATTGAAAAGACAAAAGATAGCAGAGAAAGAGAAGAATACTTATGAAGAAATGGTTACAGCCAGCTAGATGTAAAAAACCTAAGGCAGCAGGAAATAGATATAATTAAAATTCTAACAGAAAGAGACAAAGAATTGCAAGACCAAGTGCAATATAATAAAATTAAGAAATCCAAATGTAATAGGAAGTACAGATATATAAACACTGGTTGGAAAAGGGAAAAAGAAAATGTATTTCTGAGTAATTTAGAAATTAACAAACCTTGACACCTTAACAAACATCATATTAAGAAAGAAAGATATAGTAGAAGGCATGATAAATGAAACATTAATAATTTGGTTAAGAGTTTTAGAAAAAAGAGAAGGAGAACATAGGACTTGACAGAGTAAAATGTATATGTGATATTGTATATAGGTTAAAAGAAATAAAGACATATATGTTTAAGATTTAGTTTAGATATAAGATAAGATGTATACATATATTTAAGGTAAAAATATAGACAACTGTAAGATCTCAGATTCAAGTACTTTAAAAGAACTATGGAAATAAGTGGCAGTTCAAGTCTTTTCCAGGCTGTAAGAACAAGAATAAATACATCAATCTATTATGCTTATGATCATAATTGTTCATGAGCAATACTTTCCATTAAATCTTGTTAAAATACATTTAAATTAATATAATTTTAATCTAAATTAAACTACAGTTTATTAAAATAAAAAAATATATATGTTAAACAGTATATCTAAAGAAATGTATATTAGAATTAGTTGTAAAATTAATATTACCATAATACTAATAAATATTAACAATTCATAAAAATTCGAATCAACCATAATTCATAATATTCAATAT
Organism: Bombus picipes; assembly: GCA_014737485.1. Taxonomy (NCBI): domain Eukaryota; kingdom Metazoa; phylum Arthropoda; class Insecta; order Hymenoptera; family Apidae; genus Bombus; species Bombus picipes. The sequence continues at coordinate 890,466 of JACXIP010000011.1, read as the reverse complement.
TTTCCAAATAATTGTAACATTACTTCTTTTTTAAATAAAATATAATACGCAGTATTCTTAAATTAACAGGAAATATCTGTGCGAAGACATTTCTATGTAAATACATACATATGTTTTTAGTTTAGCTGAAATTCTGAAATATCAAACATTCCAAAGAACTTAACTACTTATTTAAAAAAATATATATAACTAATTGTTTCGTAGAATAATTAAGGCGTTGCCGTGAACTAATTGGAGCTAATTAATTTTTTTAGAAAGTAAATATTTTATTAACAGCAAGTATCAATACAATAAGAGTTAATAAGGGCGGGGAGTGGCTAAACAGAGAATTTAACAGAATTTAATATTTACTACAATAAAAACTTCAATTCTTCTATAATTGTATTGCACGAATATTGTATTGAAAAGAAGGATGAAAACTAAATACATGAATGTAAATAAAAACGTAACTTACAGGCAACCATCGTGATGTATGAATTCTTCTTGCTGTAACTGCTGTTACGTTAAGTTACGTGGTTTTAGGGAAAAGATGAGTGGGTTGGTGCCCGTGGAATGCTGAACCGTTCTGTTCTCTGGAGTGCGCGGTAATTGAAAAGACTTTTGTAAGTGTACACTTCAATAAATCTAAACTTTGTACTTTGCTTTAGAAACTAGTTTATCAAGAATACAACAGGACTATCTGACAAAATTCGTTCTCGTTTTCGATTTTCGACTCCTTCTCACCTTCTCAAGCCCTAGGTTCCCTTCCTTGATCCTGCTGGTCCAATGAGGGGTGAGTCTCACCTCGCCGATCGGGTCTCGTTTTCTTGAATAGATGGAAGTGAAAGTATTGCATCGTCCTTCCAGGAAAAGAATGCATATGCGCGGCGAGAAACAAAAAATCTACGTGAATTGTCGAGGATAAGATACCGAGAAATTATATTAAGAGGGTCGATCTGTTAATTTGGTACGATAATAAATAGTCTAAAGTTCTGAGTCATTTCCTCCTCCTAATAGGCTGACTTAATGAATATTTGAGTGGTATAAAGTTTTCTATTTGCTTATATAATCAGTCAATTTCGCTCTCGGTTTATACGGGATATCTCTAGTTTTTAGATACAATCATCGAAGCTAAATTCATTCTACTATATTAAAGACAAATTCTCATGATGATGTAACTGCAATGGATTCAAAAGTTTCCAACAAATATTATGCGAAGTTTAAAAGTCACGAATATGTAGCACCAAAAATGAGTAGATCTCTGATATTAAGTACATCTACATCTCTTTAACTAGTTATTCATCATCCACTCATCACCCAGCTATGTACTCACCCCTGATATAACTTTTGTTACATACAGTCAGTCATAAAAGCTTCCGTGCACTCTTTAAAATAGAATAACTTTTTCAATATTGTACCATATGACTTGAGTCTGTTTTGAAAAGTTAGAAGCATTGGTTTACTAGATAATGTGTAAAAAAGTTTGGAGAAAATTACTATTTATCGAAATCGTGGAGAAAATAATAAGTATTGCCTTTTACAACTTTTGTATCTAAGCTTTTGAAAAATATGTTTTGTAGATTCTGTAGATTTAATCTAAGAAGGTTTGTGTAAAATTTCATTGAAATCAGTTACTATAGACTACAAATAGTTAAAAATGATGAAAATCGCAGTATTTTACGATATTCAGCCTGTAAATGTAATAAATCTAAAGATTCTTATATCTTTCGATGCCTGTCGCTTGTTTCTGCATCAATTGATTTCGATTAAATTTTCACCATATACATACATAGCTGACATAAATCTACAAAACGTATTTTTCAAATTTTCATTACAAACACAGATAAAATAGTTGTAAAAAGCGACTTTTACAATTTTCTTCGTAATTTCAACCAAATGCAATTTTCTTAAAATTGGCTTACATATCACCTAGTAAACTAATCCTTCCTTCCTAACTTTACAAAAAAAGCTCAAGTCGTTTGATTCTATTTTAAAGAACGTATTCTGTTTTAAAGGATAAACGGATACTTTTTTAAGTGACCGTACATGCACTTAATTCATTTGATAGAATTATAGAAAGATAATCGTATCTATATTTCTTATTGATTTGTATTTTTTCTTTAAAGCAAATGAAGATATTTAAACAAAAATATATCTGGAATTCAACTCAAAACATTATATCGTAAACGAATTAAAAAGCGAACATTAACGTTAGTGGAGAAGACTTTTGACAATATTTTTCAAGATATGTTTAAATTTCTCTGTTCATAAAATAATAATTTAATAATAAAATATACAATAAAATATATGATAAAATAAAATAAATAATAAAGTATCTAGGACTATATTTAATTTTTGAAAACATTATCAATTAACATTTGGAAATTCGAGAATTTTTTATATAAAAAAATTTGCATATGCATTTTATAAAATATATATATTCAGTATTTAAGTTCAGTACACGAAATTATCAATCTTATTGGTGGCTTTTAATTATTTCAAGAGACAACATATTTGTTTATTCCTAATTTAATTACAAGATAAAGAACAACTATATTTATACAATTATATTTTATTCATATATCTATTTGTAACAGATCTTATTATATTTAAAATAACATGATAAAATATTTGTTATAAATTTACTATATACCAAAAACTACACAGCTTAAATTCTACTCATAATATTTATAATCAAATATTGCAATCGATATAAGTATTATTATATAAATAAGGATCACATGTATTAGCAAGTTTATATTGTTCATCAATTTTTAGTGTTATTTATTTTCCATCACTTTCCACACCGCATTACATAGTTTGTTTAAGAATTGATATTCATATCTGTAGGTGGTTTCTCTATTTTAGATTCCAAAGAAAATGGTGGAATCCTACAATCAAATGCATATCCATCTTCCCTTTCCATTCTGAATGTACCCCTAAAATATAACATAATATTACATATTTACTATGCTGTAACACTTACCTTTATACACATTACAATCAATAATATTAAAACATTTTTAGACTGTGTCATACAACCGATGATGCAATTGAAAAAGCAGTAATTTTACATAAAAGAAAAAATTCGAAAATATAGGACAAATTTTTCAGCACAAGACTAAGATATTGCATTTGAAGATTCTTTGATTATGTGTGTATTCAAGTTCTTATTATATAGAACTCTCATCAAACCTATAGTAGGAAGAGGTAATGAAAACAACAATTATTTTCTCAACATTGAAAAACATTAGTAACAAAAAATCTTTGCTCTTTAAGAACTCTACATAGTTAAAGCTCGGTTAGATGCACGCATAACCAAAAAACGTTCAATTCTTTTAATTATATAATTTTATTTCACACTTTTATTTATTAATATTTTTCATACCCTTGAGAATTCACTTTTGAATATTCTATTCCCAGTTGCATCATTTATTGTAAGATATCTTATGTAAGTTTAAAAAAATTTATATTTTGTCAAATCTACATTAAAAGCTAAGGGTACATCTAATAATGTTATTCAAATATTATTGAACACTATAATTTTATTAAAGAATAAAAGAATATTGTAATTTCTTTAATTATTAAATTAATGTATACAAAATATTTTTTACTGGAATATATTGAACATAAAATAATAATAAATACATACCACATGTGACCACTTGCAGCTTGTAAACTCACATGACTACTATATTGAAAAGCAGGTAAAATTTTTGATAAGACAGGTTCCTGACCAACAACACCTCGTCCTCGTACAGTTTCCAATGTGCCAGAAAGACTAAATATTCTCCAGTGTCTTTCACGTAATTGCACACTCATATCACCCAAATTTTCCAATCGAATGCAGTAGCGCCACTAATTTATTTAATTAGGATGGAATTATTTATTTGAAGTTAGACTAACTTGCAATTTGTAACAAGTATGTTTTAATATTTACCCAGTGTGCAGCTGTAGCTTGATTTCCTCTATAACCCATATAAAACGGAATTACAGTAACACGAACATTTTCAGTAGTTTCTTTATGTACATCTGATAACTCCAACCATGGATGATTCTTTTTCTGCCATGCTCTTAGGGTTTCTTGTGCAACAAAACATGGATCCTGATTTGGATTATATGCTAGAAACTTGTCAAATAGTTCATGTTGCAATGCAGTTTTCTCATTTGTAGTATAAGGCAAAACATCTTCATGAGCAACATAATCCAATCCTGGGACTGTATATAAGCTATGACTACTTTCATGATTACTCAAAAATGTTACAGCTTCTGTCTGAGCACGCTACATATAAACATATAAGATTGATTTATAATGTTAATTTTTTTTTTCTATATATTCAAGGGAATATTTTGCTCTAGAAGATTAATAAATTTCATTGAGTTTCATGGAGTTTTTAACATTTTTCTTTTTTACTATCATAAGAATATATTCCTAAAATATTGGTTCGGAAAGTTTGTAGCATTTCTAACAATCGGTACAAACTTCTACTGTACATGATGAGATTGAATAAAGACTTTTTAAAGAAATCACAAAGCTTACTAAAAATATTATATCTGCACATGCTATGCAATAAAATTTTAATTCTATGGAAATAAATTGCCCTTAACTTTTTCATTATGAATTTTATATATATATATATATATAAACAACTCAATTTATATGTATATACATATGTTATTAATATAAAATTCACAAAATTACCAGATTTATAAAAGTTTTAGGTTTCCTTTCATGTAGCAAAACATGACTCAAACATAGTTGTCTAGACTAAAATATCCCTGTGATATTTTACTCATCCTTTCATACTTACTATAAAAGGATAATCTCTTTGGTCAATTAGTACCTGATAAAAGGTATGAGTTCTACCTTTTACTTCTTTTCCCACACTATTATAGTGATCGTTTGTAGTTCTTTGTAAACAAATGGAATTTTTAAGTAATTTATTAATTATTTATTTTGCAACTATAAGATTACTTTACCCTTCTCTTTTATTTGGAATATCTCTGTCATAAACTCTTGCTGTCCAAGGAAATAATATTACACCTCGGTAACCAAATACTCTATGCAGAATTAATTGACCAGTTTCATACTTTCCTTGTAATTTTGGTGTTTCTAATTTTCCCACTTCTGCCAATCTACAAAAGAAGGTTATTATAGTATTTGGTTCAGATTACAGATTTTTATGCAAATATATATTTTGATGAGCACAACTAAAGAAATAGAGCTTAAATAAAGATTTATGTTTATCAAATATTATACCAAATATTGTATTTTAAATATTATTCCATATTATTTGTTTCCATGTAACTGTCCCACAGTCTAATAATCAACTTCTTATTAAAGTATATAGTAATCTAATATTTATATTTCTTATTTTTGAACACTATGTATTTAGAAAAAATACATATTCATTGATATCTCATTCTATTATTAACTATTTGCTAGAATGTTTTAATACATTTCATATATCATGCTCTTTTTATATAGTTAAGACTTTAAATTAAAAAAGACATTGTTAAAAATTCATAACATTGAAGATAATGTAATTATTAATTTAATTAAAAGGCTTCATCCCCATATGTGTTTTGAAATAGAAAAATAAATAAATAATTTACTTTATTCAATTGATGTACATATTTAATTTGTTATGAAGTTTATATTACCTGATGTGTCTTACATGATGCAAACAATATTTTTTCGGCGCTTTGAGAAGATAGCATTTTAATTTGCAAGTAACAAGATTTCGAGCAAGTTCCATGCTTTCTTAAGAAGTCTTTTTAATAAGGCACAATTTTTAGTTTAGACCGTGAGATACTGGATCGAAAATACATGATAATGCCTTCTTGACATTTTGGTAGCTTTTTACTACGTTACGACTACCGACGAGGATCATATGTTCTGTTTAGATGCGCACCTAAAAAAAAAAGGCGCATTCTTATGTCGATATGGATCACGAATTGAAAACATAAAATAAGATTTAAAAAATCCTTTTAGTGTTTAAATATTTTTCTTTTTCGTTCGCACGTTATACATTGCACATATTTCGTTTATAAATATGCTCATTGTAAGAAAATGGTCCCTGCCGAGATTTGAACCAACCTCCTTCGAAGTAACAAGACAAAACCGTGCGCTTCTTTTTTCAAATTGTGTTCTCAAACATTGTTACATTATGTAAAAGAATAGGAAAAAATTTTATCTATATTTGCTCTGTCACCGATCCGATCTGTATACACATTTTTTCTGCTATTCATCGATACAGTACGTAGGAACAGAATCGTATACGACTGTAGGTACAAGGATACAAGATACGAACGACATATACATATACCAGCAATCATAATATAAAGTTATATATGTGTATATAAACATACTTTACTTTGTATGTTGCAAGCTCATAAATATTACTCGTAATATTGCTGATTCTCTCATTAAAAATAAAACATACATATCTGACTAAAATATAGAAAAAATTTAATGAAATATTTCTTATTTTATGTTTGTTAATCAAATAGAAAACAGAATTTTCATACATAATATTGAGTAAAATGAATTACACGATACAGAGATTTATTATATTAACGTGCAGGAGCAACATTAATTTTAATATTTTTAGAAAAATAAATACTGTTTTAACATCATACAACCGTGCGTTAACAACACGTGTATTTATGACAAAATTCAACTTACAATTACGTTATAATAATTTGTTATATACTACTAAAGTTCAGTTTGAAAAAGATAAATCTTATTCGAAATTACTCACGAGTAAAGGTGCAAATAATTATTCTTCTGTTCAAATGAAAAAAAGGACCAAGAAAAGGACAACTGTTCCTACCAATGATGAAATGAGTACTGTAAGTAATTATAATTATAGAGATATAGAATATATCAATTATCATAGTAAGATAAAATCTGAGAATGAAAGAAATAAAATTTAATTTTCTCAGAAAATGTATTTTACTTATTTTATATTTGTATTAAATTAACATGTAAGAAATTAAGTAGGAAGAAGAAGAAAGAAGGTAGAAATTAATTAGAAATTAATTTTTATAAAATTTATATAACCAAAAACTATACATTTAAATTAAAAATTCCGTCTGTTTACAGGCATATAATGTAAAAGCATTGGCTACTTCAGAAGAATATAA
>JACXIP010000011.1:803721-876390 GCA_014737485.1 Bombus picipes | reverse complement strand
TGTTGTTATTAATTGTTGGCTAATTTAATACTATAATTACATTATTTTATTTTACTATCACACTTTACTCTATTCTATTTTGTGATCAGTTACATACATATATTATTTGTTTGACATTTCTTTCCTCCATCCATGTTTTTTGGTACATAATTTAGGATCAATGAAATAATCAATCACGTATATAAATTGTTAAACAATGAACATCAATACATAATTACGTCAATAGAATATTATTTCGATCGATTAATACTAAATTATAAAGTAAAACATTACTCTTTGAAAAAGGAAAAAATAAGAGGCAAAGGGAGCGCAAATAAGTTTTTACGTAAAATAAATATTTTTCCAAATAAAAAATAAAAAAATAGTTTCATCAAATTTTGGCTGAAAAATTCTATTATTACTTATTCATCTATCATTATTAAATTTTACTATGAATTTAATTATATAATAAATTTTCGACATTTACCTAAGAAAGTCAGCAGTTGCGATATGCAACTCGTCAATAATTGCAATGTAGAACAAGGACACCTGTTTACTATACTATTTTATCTTCCATTACGTTCATACTTATTAACATTTAAATAATGTAAATTTTAAAAGATTATAAATATTCGATTTCTTTTATTCCTAATTGCAAATGCAAATGAAGTTTCTTGATAAAATTTTTCCTACTTAAATCTACAATATTTCTATTTTCTACTCAATGTAAAAATTGTAATATAAAAGTCGAAAATATTTAATAATAATGTATATGATATCTAAAATATGTATGTTACGCTTAATATTCTAGAAATAATAATCTGATATAAATTATGTAATGAAAATAATGTAAAAAATCACTTCTATATAATATATGATTATTCCATTTGTGTTACATATTACTAATATTGGAATTTTATTATTACAATTTGTGTTATATATTATTTTCATTTTATACATAAAAGAAAAATATTTTATCTTTACATGTATTGTATATGATATACAAGAATGAAATACATAGAGAACAAAATTATATACACAACTACAAGTAGGATAATGTACACTTATATGTATAATCAGGTATAATGTATACACATGTACACGCAAATACGCACGCGCAGCCACGATGAAGGAATGGACACTGAATGAGGGATTCTATATATAACTTCGTGTACTATATTCTGTTAAGTATTAAAGGTACGATTTTGTATTTAACCTTTCAAAGTCTTTACCTTCTCTCATCTTATTTTATGACAATGATTAAAAATAATAGATTGCTGTTTAAACAGTAACATATCCTCTTACGCGTATGGACCAATATAACTCCAATTTACATGTACAACGTAATTCTAATGACATAAGTTTCACATGTAACTGAATCCAATTTTTACAAACGACGTAAAGTAAAATGAAACGAAGATTTTTATATGATACGTAATATATTTCTTCATAAAGAGCAACTTATCTTCTTACTTTGTGTGAATCAATCCATTGTACAGCCTATCCAATATAAACCCTATTAACTTAAACCAAATAATAAATTTTATGTATAATATCTTTAAGCTTTACGAATAACATATAATAACATAATGAAATGGATATTTTTATACGAATATTTTTGTACCTTATTTACTATGCTTTCTATGGACCAATATAATTTCAATATTATCAAATCAAATAGTAAGTTTTAAACAATAGTAATTGTATTTAAATTTTTACAAATGGCATAAAGTGAAACGTAATAAAGATCCTTATATATTATGATATATAATTGGATAAAAGGAAAAGAACGAAGGACAGCATGCCTGCTGTCTTTTCTTTTGTTGTTTCAGTTAATTCAATAGAGACGCTCTATAGGTGAATTTCTTAGGTACATCCCTGTGAATCTCACGCATGACTCGCACCCTTCTGCGCCTGTATCGGAAGCGAAGCGGAGTTGTAGGCCAGTTTCAGCGATAATAGCAGCCACTTGTCGGCTAGCTGATGCCGTGGCAAGTTCAATTCTGTATTCCATGAGACAATACCATTCTAAAAAATACTATAGACATTAACATTCTACATTACAAAATTTACAAATCTTTACAAATCATCCAGTTGTTTATAGTTATGTCAATCCAAAGCAGTTATCTACTTTCAAATTAAACGCTACACGTTTGTGCATATTTACGTAAGTATACATACATAAATTCACATGGTTTAAAATTTTTTTAACGACTTAAAAAATATCATATTTTATCTATTTATTATGGTAGTATATTTAAATTGATACATTAGTTAGGTTCATTTATAATATTGGGTGTCATATGTTTAAGTTACGTTTGCTTTGTTTTCTATTTCTACGCTTTTGAAATTGTGTGGATTCTAATCAATTTACTTCTGAGGAAGTGGGTGGAATTTTTATTTTTATTTTTATCGTATTATTTAAAATTTTCGTATCTTTTATGTATATTTAAGTTTACAAGTTGGAATTCTAATTTAATTGAGATATTTTGATTGAGATAAAATTTTTTATGTTGGTTGAATAATGTTAAGCAGAATATTAAAGCTGTATATAGTTTAATGTATTGTCGGTGAGTTACATGTGTTTTTGCTATTCGTGTAAAAGTAATAAAATTGCTATCAATGCAGTCCTGTGAGGAATGATGGCATGCGTCACGAGCTTTCGATTGATCGCCCTTCAACGTAGGACTTTCGCGCTCATTCTTTTTTTCAGTTAACGATACGATTGCCACGCGTCACGAATCTCTTCTCTTGTTCCACTTCTCGTGCTTCTCTTTTTTCCGGCAAATATATCGCTATAGTCAATACTACGTTATATTTATCAAGTCTAATTCCTTTCAGTGTATTATATCGATTACGGTTTTTTATTTACGTACACATGTTTTGCTTCATATGATTTGTTTTAGATAACATTCCGATATAATAATTATATTTTAAGTAATTTAGTTTTCAATAATAGCTACATTTTACAATGAAAGCAGAGTAGTACTACATTCTAAAGTATTAACTATACTATAATTTTATTTTTCATAGTAATTTTCTTTTTTAAAATAGTACAGTATTATATTTTAAAATATTAATTATATATTTTAAGTAATTTAAAGTATTAACGATATTATAAGTAATATTATTTATGCTTTTCGATTTTCTTTAATTCAGATCTTGTTGGATTGAAAAATATTTTTCCTCTTTTTAGTTTTTAATTATATTTTAAATAATTTTAAAAAATTCTTAACCAAGTTTTATTTGACTTTTTTTGTTATCTTTAATTTAGAAGATGTCGGATTTATAAAGACGGTTTTTCTTTTCCAACTTAATCATATTGTAGCGGTGCATTAAGAAAGTAAGAGTCGATGTAAGTGTGAACCATTGAAATATCGATTTAGGTCCAAATATAGTCTCCCTTTAGCTACTTAAATAATATAAGAGCGGAAGTATAACGAATACTTGTTGCGCATCTACCTTCGACGAAAATTGTTCTTTTAAATTTTAGCTTCTCTTTGGTTCTTCAATATTTGTCTGATTAAATGATTAATTCAAATAATTAATAATAATAATAATAAGTAATACAAATAAATTTCTAATATCTTATTCGAAAAATGAATTATTTCCAAATGATAATTTCAAATAATAACGCAAAGTAAGAAATAACATTTTTTCGTTGACATAATAGACATCTTAATTATTATAAATTATTTGATCTTAACACAACTCAAAATTTAAATATTTCATCAGATAATTGACTTGCATGATCATTAATAATAACAAGAAAAGAAAACAGTCATTGAACTTTACCTGATGGACGAAAGAGCAGTATTTGTTAACAAAATCTGTCAGACACAAATGAATAAAATTAAAAATATGGCTTCAGAATATAAACAGTACAGTAGAAGTAAATACTGTCGATGATAAATATCGTCAGAAGTTTGTAGTTTTAGAACAGATTTATTTTCATAAATTTTCGAACTAAAGGCCATCTTATTATATACATAGTTCACAAAACTTTCTTTTGAATCGATTATTACTTTCAATATTTCTCTATTTTTCTTTTTTTAAGTTTTAAGAAACGAAAAAAAGTTTCAATTCTATTAATAAATTCACCTCTTAGTGTAATAATTTAGAAAAAATCCTAATTTCATTAATGTAATTCTAAAAAATTGGGATGTTTTACATTATAAGCAATTGACAGTAATGCTACTATTTTTCATGTTTATGTAAATGCACGTACATCATTTTTATTTGAACTAATTCTACACAATCTTCAAGTTCATTCATTAAAACTTGAGATATTTATATATAAGGTGTATCCTTTAAGATTAAACATCATTCATTAGGCATTTCGAATAACCTGACAAAGAAATGTTTCGAATAAAAGCTATGTAAGTCAAATTTCGGTCTGCAACACATTTGAGAATTAAAGATTTCGAAAAAATTCTTTTTCAATAAAAAATCAATCAAAAGATGTCTTTGATTATCGATCATAGAATTTAATTAATTAAATGTCTATTTTTTATAGGCTAGTGTACATCACAAAATGTTTCTGATATATTTCAAATGATTTCAAAATTCTACTAAGATAAACAATGGACATGACAGTAAAGGATATAAGTGGAGGAACCAGATGGGTCTGTCCAAATGATAGACATTTGTCATTGAGAGCAAAGTAAGCATAAATTTCAACACCTCTTTATAAGCATATAGGAAAATAGAGAAAGTCCTTTTATAAAATTTAATTTAATTTATAAGAATTAGAATGAAATAGAATGAATAAGTATCAGAATGAAAGTTTGGAAGTTGTTCTATAACAAGATATAGTCAGAGTACAAAAAATGTATTTTTAAATCTTATATTATAGAAAAATAACAGAATAGTAGAATTTTTCATAGAACAATTAGTTAAAATATTATCAAAGTTAGATATCTAAAAAGAGAATTATTTCACTTTTAATATGTTTAATTTTTTTAATAGTCTAACAGTCAAAAAGATATTTTTAATTTAAAAATTCAGCTTAAAAGTAAGTAAAAAGTTCTAAAAGAGGGGGAGAGAGAGAGAGAGAGAGAGAATTCTGAGAAATTTACAAAATTTATGTCACAATTAAAAGAAATTTAATTTAATCAGTGTTTTAAGCTCAGTCATCTTTCATGCTGCTTAAAATTAAAAGATAGTTTCAGAATTACTTATTATAGTTATTTATGCATTATGTATGTATATATGATAATTAGATAAATAATTTATTCTATAATATGAGTTGCTTCTCATTGTGATTTGAATTCTTATATATTTCTTTTGTCAATAAGACACATACATTTTTAATAAAATATCAATAATTAGGTTGCAAACAGGTTGGTCTGTAAAGACTGGCTCTCTAGATTCAAAATGGGGTACTTACTCTAATTCTTACTCAAGTGGCACTAATCGATGTGCACAATCATTTGTACTTACTGAGGAGGAACAACAGACAATTATACAGGTAAAAGTTCGAACAAATACAAATATAACTTTTCTTTTTCCTTCTTACTTAAGCTTTTGACCCTTAAATGGATTTCTAGTTTTGTATTATGTAAGTTGTATGTGTATAATAATTTCATTGTCCCATTTCCTACACAGCAATTTCCTTAGAAGAATGATTATTCTATAAAATAATGAATATATTATTAATTAACACATAAGGATTAAATGTCAATCAAAGCAAACAGCTCACATATTTATTCTCTTTTCATTACTTTCAATATTTTAGGTCATTCAGAGAGCAGAAGCTTTAAATTTATCAGAACAGGAAAGAATTGGTAGATTAGTAGAAAGATTGGAGAATATGAAACGCAATGTCTGTATAGTCACTACAACAAGATTAAACGAAAGGAGAAGATGCAGTAGCAGATGCTTGAACAGTGCACACTGTGTGTGTTCTTGCGCACTTTGTGGTGAAAAATTTGGTGCAGTATTAGGTGCATCAGCAAATCTCTGTAAAGATTGTCGAAAATACATATGTCAGAAATGTGGTATCGAGACTAATGAATTAAATTCAATACTTACGAATGTCTCCACAACAAGAGAAAGAACACAAGAAAGAACAGCTATGCAACGAATTGTTAGTAGATCTAGTAGTGGTCAGAGACAATTTCTTTGTCGAATCTGCGCTGAGAGTAGAGAAATGTGGAAGAAAAGTGGCGCTTGGTTTCTCAAAGGAATGCCAAAATATATTTTACCCGAGAAAAAGGTATGTATAGAAATTATATTTTATACCTTTTTACTTCATTTTAATTTGTGATTAAATTCAATTAAAATTTTATGCTAAAGATATTGCTAGAACAAAGGTTGTGTTATAATAATGTTATAATAGTTTAAATGTAAGGGATATACATAGTAGATTTTTGCATAATGTATGTACAATGTAGTTTTCTTAAAATTACAGGAACGTGGATGGTCAAGATCTATTCACAAGACATCCACTTGGACAATCGGAGGTAATAAATCCCTTGAATCTGCAGAGCCTCAAGATTCTTCTTCTGATGAAGAAGTAACACGACGCCTAGCTTTAGCTCGAGGGCAGTCTGATTCACTGTCAAGCTTACAAAGAAATCAAGATAGTATTACTACCAAAACTTATTCATCATCATCGAATTCTGCTCAACCAACTAGTAGTACATCTAAATCGCGAGGGCAACGCCTTTCACCATTAAATAGCCGTGAGGAATGTTTAGATCAGTTAGACAGATCTACCCTTTCTATTACTTCTCAATGTAGTCGTCTTTCACCATCTCCTACAAGCCCTCGTTCACGAATATCTCTAAGAGCTAGCAGCAATGATTCTCAAACCGAACAGCATGTTTCGTTTGAAGATGAAATTATCGATGACAAGAACAAAAAGCTCGAGGATATTAATGAAGCTACTTGTAAATTAGAGATCAATTTATGTGATCAACCAAAAAGCTCTCAGATACTATCTTTCAGGTAGGTAAGAATGATAAATATTAGATTATATAATAAGTTCATTTGTTTCCTGATATTACATTTTAAGGTGTTTTAGGAAATCAAAGTTTTAAGGAGTCAAATTTCAAAATGCCTTAATAAATATGGGTCCAAATATCATTAGTTTCAGAACTATAATATATTTTCAGCTATGAGCCTGTAATAATATAAAGTTATTTTCCACACATAGATACACAGTTTACTTTCATATTATTTAAATACAAATGGCAATCCTAAACAAGCAGCTTGCCTGTATCAAAAAACCTAATGCTTGTTTAAAGAAATGCGAATGAACTTATTATTATACAACCTGATGAAAGAGTGGAAATTTAGCTGATATTAGTTGATATCTTACAGATCGAATTTTACAACAGTTCCAATGATACCAACAACGACAATGACAATTGTGTCAATGGAACAAGTTCCAGAACAGTCTCAGGTCTATGAGAAATGTATAGATCAGGAAAGATGCCAATCTTCCTCAGAACAAGGAAATCTTCATAGCAACAATCAAATTGATTTAGTACGACAACAAACACCAGAATATGGTAGGTATATAATCTAATATCTAATAGTACAAGGATAGTTAAAACAAAAATATATTTAAAAAATATCATTAAAAGATTGATATGTTAGAAATCTATTAGAAATGAGTGAAAGCTTAAGAATATTGAGTCAAGAATTTTTAATAATCCAGGAATTGGATAATGATATACACATATAAGAATATCAGGCTTTCTAGAATTTTACACATTATGTATGGTATGATTGCATAGGTATAAACTTTATTTGATATAACCAAAGACATTTTGAGCCTTGAAGTAATTTCAAATTCTGTATATAATTAAATTAAAAAAGCTAATACATAGATATGATATAAATATTTCTGATCTACAATTATATTCAATAAAATTCTTTGAAATGTATTCATTTTACATATCCAAAACCAACTTATTGATAATATCAAATACTCATGACATGACCCAAACATTAATTCATGATATTGGAAGTTACTGAGAAGCACTTAAAATCTGGGATCTGAACGTCTGAGATCTGAGGTTTAAATTCATGTAATCAAACTATATTTTTCAAAATAGAAACGAGACAAAATTATGGAACTCTAGAAGTCGCTTTGCGATACGACCCAACAACTCAATGTCTCCAATGCAAAGTGGAACGAGCACGAGGCCTGCAACCAATGGATATTCATGGCCTTGCCGATCCGTTCTGCAAACTCAACATATTACCAGTTGACATAGTTGCGACCACGAAGCGACTTCGAACAAAAACGGTCCACAAAACACGGGATCCGGAATTCAATGAGACTCTAAATTTCTATGGAACAACGGAAACCGATGTATGAATAAAAACAGGTTCTTCAAATGATTAAGGAAGGATACAATAGCTCACGAAAATATTCAAACACTTGTAGAAAACCACTATTATATGTGTTATAGAACGCATTTTGAAATGTCATTAGCACTATAATAAAACCTGCTTATCATGACCATATCAGTAAAGTCTGAAACATCTAAAAATGTACATAAAAACTACAAGATATTTAATACAAGCATATATTTTACAGACATAACAAAAGTATTTAAACAATCAGTTATCCATTACAGTAGTAAATTTCAATATTCAATGGGACCATCTTTAATACTATATATATATATGTAGGCTTGAAATGATTGTTCATGCTGTATATTAATTTGTTGTACATATGAAATATATGTTGTGTGTAAACAGATTGGTTTTAAATTTAAACAATATAATCATAATAGTCGTGCCTCATTACAGTGCTAATGGAATTTTAAAATGTTTTATGTAACATATACAATATACATATACATAAAAATTTCTATGGTAAATAATCAAATACTTTTGTGAGACATTGTACCTTTGAGTTTTTAAATAAATGAATAAAAGAGAATTGATTTTATGAGACTCATAAAGGTATATCCCTCCTTAAATGATAATGATGTAAAATATCGCAAAATTAATTGAAAGAATTAATGATTTATAATAGATATGGAATGGCAAGGCACTACACATCTTAATCCTTCAGGATGATCCAGCAGGTCAAGATTTCCTGGGAGAAGCAAAATTTCCTCTGCATGAATTACAACCGCATCAAACAAAGCATTACAATGTTCCATTACAAGATCACTATGCAGTATGTATAATTAGAACTCTAATCTTTTTATTTCTTTTTAATATTAAGTAATAACGATTACAAACGATATAAGCATATTATTACATTATTTTAATTATGCTGTTCTATTTCGAGGAGTGTTTTAGTCTAAAAGATGGTTTTTCGAGTTGATTTTTGGCATATATAAATATGTACATAATAAATACGTGTATAAAAAGAAAAACAAACAGTTATTAAAGAGTCAAGATTCATTCGTTTCTATATATATATGTATTCATATTTTAAATAATTATAAAATAGTGAGCAGTGACACATAACTCTAGCAACGTTATAAATTTTATCTTTATATCTTGAAAAAGAAAATATAAATGCGAAAGTCCAAAAATCGAATTTTTTAACCTTTTGGACGCGAATGTTTTCTTAATTTTATACTATCAAATCTGCATATCGTTCATTATTTCCCCTTGTGCATCTAACGTTTCACTATCGTTCAAGAATTTTACTGATCTTTAATTACTAATCTTTATAAACATAATCATTTCCCGCGTTTAAAATTTTTCGCGACGGCCGACTTTACTTACATTATTGCAGACACTAAGATATAAGAGCTCGACGTTGGCATAGGTGGACAACGAAGAAGCAGCTTGGGGCGTGATTTCCAGTGGACGAGGACAGATTCAAGTGAGTCTAAGTTACTGTACAAGACGGCGAGCATTGACGGTCACAATTCATCGAGCTACAAATCTTCTTCCTATGGACAGTAACGGATTTTCTGATCCATTCGTCAAGCTGTGCCTTATAGAGAACGTGACAAACAATCATCGACAACGTGTCTTCGACTATTCAATCGCACGTATTACTGCTAAAAAGCTAGTATCAAAGAAAACCACAAATCGCAATGCGCAAAGTACAACAATCAAATGGAAAACTTTAAATCCAGAGTGGAACGAAGAGTTTACTTTTGCTACTCGATTAACAGATCTTATGAAATTCACATTATATCTCACAGTATGGGATAAGGATTTTGGCAAAAGTAATGACTACCTTGGTAATGCATTAACTTTCTCAAATTTAATAATTATATTGCTGTGTGTTGTATTGAAGAAGTTTATGTATATATATTATAGCAATATCTTCTTTATTTTTATTTAGGTGGACTTGAACTAAGTTGTAATAGTAAAGGAGCACGATTACGACATTGGATAGACGTAATCAAATTTCCAGACCACCGTCATCGAGCTTGGCATAACTTAATTGATACTATTTTGCCTATAGAATGATAATTTATATTTTTACTCTTGTTATTGTGTTATTCGACATGTTTTAATAAGATCTATATATTCGGTATGCATAATAATCTACAAAATATAATTTATTTACATGCGATTCGTACAATTGCTCAAAATGTACTATTCTACAAAAAAAGTGACAGAAAAATAAAGACATTATATTACATATAGGAAACGTTATTATCTTACTCATCTCTTTTCTTATTTAATTTAATGTCGTCTTTTAAAAGAAATTTTTAAATAATAGGAGAACTAGAAAGATTTATTTTTTACAATAATCATATATGGAAAATTTTAAGTATACCTTTCCAAAATTGTTGAAGAGATTAATATGTGATTAATCATTTTCACTGTCACTAGAATCTTCTTCAGCTTCTTCTAACCATTTAATGAATGGTTGTACTGCTGCTCTCACTTTATTCTTCTCATGTGAATCTATATCTTTATCTTTAGATTCATACCATTCTAAAATTTTTTCTTCTGATAATACATCTTTATCATAAAGCATATGCAATAAAAGTTGCAAAAATGGTAACAGTTCTTGAGTTGTACTTGCAACCTCTTCTATTGCATGTAAACAGTCATCTTGTGCATCTTCTGTTTTAACATAATTCAAGATAATTGGATAAAAATATGTTACCACACGTTTTAAATTTTTATGATAATCTAGATTAGTTAGAATTTCCTTTTCTTCTGAAAGATAATGGAAAGGTAAACTTAATATGGCTTTAATAACATTGTATGTTACTTTGTTCATAGTGACATTGTATGCATATCTTGATGAATTTATTTCTAAAATTAAGTTTTCACAGTTAAGTTGATCTTGAAAACCTCTTAATAAGCTATCAATAACCTCAGATAAGAACAAGCTTGTGTCATCTGCAATAAAATTACATTCAGAATCTTCATCAATACTTGATGTATCTGTATTTATAGGCACATAATTATCATTTTCTAGTATATCATAATTCTTAAAGAGTTGAAATTCATTACATGGGTCAATTTCTGATATTGTTTTTATAGAAATTTTGTCATTTTCTGATTCTATGATAGAATCAATATACTCCCTTGGAGTACGAATAATTGTTTTAGGACATAATATACATCCACTTATTTGTGTGTTTTCTTTAATAAAACAATTTGGAAATACTATACTATTTACAATAGTACAATTATCTTCAATTTTACTATCTGATAAAATATAAGAATTCTTAATTGTTACATTAGACCCTACCAAACAATGATTTCCAATAATTGATCTTGTAACACATGTATTATTCCCAAGAATACTATTTTGGCACAATATACTATCTTTCTCTAATACACAACCTTTAGCAAGAGTGGCATTTTTATGTTTATATGTGCTTCTTGGCATATAAATAAAATCTTTTAAAAGTGGAATAGCATTTGGTGTAAGTGGGAAACTATGTCTGTTCAGAATGTCTCGGTTAAGAGTATGATATGCATTCCATGATACAATTGGCAGACTATAATCCTGAGGATTTAATTGTTGCCAATAAATTCGAGAATTTAAAATTTCTTCATTCATCAATACTCCTCGAATGAAATCTTCCATTGTCTGTTAATAACATATAAAGATTATTACTTAATATATTGTTCATTTCTTACTTTTAATTGTTAAAAAAATATTAGATTAATTACTTATGTCTTAAAAAACTTATTAAAAAACATTTATTTAATGTAATGTAAAAAATATACATTTTTAAATATGAAGAAATTTAATTTTATATCTTTAGTTATATTTTATATTACTTACTTGAAAATCAAAATTGTCAGAGAATAATGGTAACACAGAAGGAGAACATAAATAAACATGAGTATCCATAAAACAAGTGTTAATTTCAATCTCACTATGATCCAAAAACCAATTTAATTCTAACTTCACTTTCTTCAAATCGTTCCGTATTATATTATAATGTAGAATCTTTCTGCTACTTTTGTCAGAAACTACTAAACATGATTCATGCTTCAAGAAAGATTCATTCATAGATCCAATATTTCTTAGCACCATGGTCATGGATGCACCTTTATCTTCTTTCAGTTTTGCACAATGATTGATTAAAAGATTGGTAAGATCAGCATTAATAAATGCATCTCCTCTTATAAGTATAAAATTACCACGAATTGAACCTTTTGTATCAATATCTCTAAGAGCATCTCCAAGAGAAGTACAAGTATCTGATACAATTAAAGAAACTGATATTTTAAACCATTTTTTCTGTTTGATGTATGCTCTTATCAAGTCTACATGGTTGCTACAATAAAGGAATAATTCTTGCACTCTGGATTTAATCAATGTTTCCACCAAATAATCTAACACTGGAATATTTATTACAGGCATTAATATAGTTGGGAATATATCTTGTACAGGTGTCAAGCTCGTTATAAAATCATCTGCAAGAACTACAGCCTGTATAATTTGTTTCTTCCCCATTTTTGTAGTCATTTCGTTTTATTTGAGCTTTTTATAATCCTTAAAGCAATTCATGCAAGATATTCATTATAGGTTATGAAATATTGGACAATATTGTTTACTAAGAACCTTCAACTGTGTGTTTTAATATCGTTTCAAGTACAAAATTTGTTCCCATATATACTTAAAACTTAAATAATATATGTGTTCCTTCGTTTTTTGTTACTGATGTAATCAATCAAGATATTAATGTAATTCAAGAATAATGTCCTGGATACGATCATACATCACATATAAACAGATCACGGTTTCTTATAGACGGGTCGTATAGACGGTTTTCCCTAGGCTTCGGTAATGAGTGTCCAGAGTTGGTTCAAATCATATAAATCATATAAATAGCATAGAAGAAATCGTCCGAAAATTGAATTGTGAAAATCAACATAGAAGGTAAAAAGGTTCTCGTTTTGCGCATACGTGACATGTTATAAATGTCTTAAACAAAGATAGAGACACTCTACTCATCTCTGTTTGTTTTGCAAAAACGCCGGCTTTATTAACGTTCCATATTGATTTTTCATTACTAAACACGATTCAGTTTCCGGACGGTTTTCCCTAGTGAGTGTCGAAGACTGTTTATGCGATCCTGGTTCAGACATGTTTCTATGACTGTGGCTTAAGATCTATTTTGTATCTTGTTTAACTCAATATTATTTATTATCTATGCTGTAGTTTAATAATTTAAACACATTAAGAGAATTATTCTGTTATTCTATTATAAATTTTCGAAAATATAAAACATGTCAATGAAACATTTGGGCAAGGTAATGTATTATACTGCATTAAAAAATAATACATTTATAAAACATAACCTCAAATAAATTTTGTTGTACCTTTATAATTTTACATATACATTTGTATTTATTGTTCTCGCATGGAAAAAGATTTGATTTAAAAATTGTTTTATATTATAATATTAATGATCATATATGTAAATTTTTAGAAATTATATTACATACCAAGACCTACACGATGGACAAAAGGAATTGGTGCAGCATTACCAGAAGAATATAAAAAGTTTTGGAAAGAATGGAAAATGCAAACACCATCTGCTGTTCACTATATAGAGCAAAAGGGCAGATATGTAAAAAATGAAGAAACAGGAGAAGTGTAAATATTTAGTAACATGTTTTCAAATGTTCTTATTTGATACTTAAAAATTTAATATTGAAATATTAGTTCAATTATTAGTAACCATGTTTTTCTTGGTAATAATATTTAATATCTTCAATATTATTAAATGAAATTTACTTTTAGATATCCAGTTCAAAATGTACCATTACCCTTATTATATCCTAAGGAATTTCATGAAGGACTATGGGGTGGTGAAGCTATCATACAAGGTTTTACAAAGAAGCACAAATATGCTCGTAGATACCCTCGCTTTTGGTTTCCTACTCTTAAAAAGTCTGTAGTTTATAGTGAAGTTCTAGATAAATACATAAGTGCTGTTGTTACCAATAGGACGGTTGATTTAATAAATGAACATTATGGTTTTGATCACTATTTGTTAAAGGTACATAGATAAATTATAAAATACTTTCAAATATTGTAAATATTATCATATCATTTAATGCTTCTAATTATTTATAGACTCCTGCCTGTGATTTAAAGTCTGAGCTTGCACTAAAAATAAAACGTCAGATACTTTTGTCATTGCTTGATAAAACATTATATCCAGATGATCCTGTTAAAAAAGAAGAAATTTATAATAAATATAAAGAATATTTAACAGCTGTAAGTTCCTTTGGTATAATTTTAATATTTTTTAACTTTGAAATTAATTACTTTAATTATCGTATAATTAATATAATTATTATATTAATATATATTCCCAGTATACACGAGGTGAAATTGAATGGTATGGTTTAACATATAAGGAAGCTTGTCAAAAATTCATAAAACAAAATGAAAAAAACGAAGTGAAACCTTTAAAACTTCAATACAGGTCTGAGTTAATTGCCCAACTTAAGGCAGGAGAAAGTCAGATAGCTACAGAGAAGTATGCTTATAATAAATTACGTTTTTTTTATTTTTTGTGTTTGCAAGAGGATATAATGGCATATTATTTTTACAGACCTTCAATATGGAAGCTACCCTGGAATCCTTTCACTTCTTCAAAATCGAATTAATAAGTATATTACATTGTTGTACATTATAAATAAAAAATATGAGGTAGTTAATTCACAGTGGAGTTTGATTTTCATTTTTATATGGTAATCTCAATGTAGAAAACTGAATAACGGGTTAAATTTCTTATATTTCACAAGCGAATATTAAACAACTAGCACAAATGTAAATTATAAGATGACTTCTAGACATAATTAACTAAAAATTGTTTATTTCTAAGAAATAAATAACTACGATATTGAACACTCCAAGTCACCATCCTTCGGTAAACAATTTAATAGTGAGGCTATGGCTCTTGTAATGTATGTCATTGTTCCAAAACTACCACTTGGAGCACTATCATAAAAATGTTGACAAACATACGCTGCTCCACCACAAAGAAGATTTCCCATTGCGGTTGTTTCACGTTGCTCTTTTGGTTTAGCACAGCACAGAGTAGCATCACCATCAATTTTCATCTAATTATTTTAAATGAATTTAGTATATATAATATATATGTATATTATATTGTATTATATATTAATACTATACCTGATCATCTAAAAAAATGGCATTAGCCTTATGAACTAACTGTTCAACAGCAATAAGTCCTCCCAAAGATGTTGCCACATTATATTCAGTTACTAAAGTTAATACCATTAAAGCTTCGACTACTAACTGACGATATTCTGGTTGTGGTATAGTATTTAATACAGTTTCTACTGCTAGTGCAAATTTTAATTCCCCTGACGTCATTTCCTGTGTAAGATTTTGAGGTAGAATCCTGCCTTCGATTGCCAAACCTTGGCACTGTAACAGTTGAAATGTTAGCAAATGATAAATTTTAAATACAGGAAAATCACAAGTTTTAATGGACGAACTTCAGGATTATGCAAAATTGTTTAAAGTAAAGAAAAAATTGTATATGTATTATTTGCAAGAAAGAATAATATTATTATTGTAAGTTAAGAAGCATTACATAGGTTTAGTTCTAATGTAACACAGTTTTTGGAATTACTTTAATGAAATATTATTTCTGCGTGTTAAAACCAGAGATATATTAAAAGTACATACATAATAATAGATTGATCGATATTATACATATATTAAAATGGTCTATTTCAAGAATTTGTTGAATTAATTGTGTTTTATAATTCAATAAAATTTACTTTAAATAAAAATATTTCCTTTACATTGAAAGTCTACAAGTGTTGGTTTTTACCTTGAATTTTTTTCGAAATTTGCTTTTTACATTTTTATGTTTTGAACATTATGTTTTGAACAAAACAATAATGAACATATATTTATGCTGTTTTTCTTTTTTTAATTTTTATCGCTTCTGTGTTTCCAAAGCTTGTCCGTTAAGACCTGAAATACTTTGCACACGTGTATACTTACTCGTTCGAGCACTTGCCATACTCGAGGATAAAAATCTCGCGGCACTCTGTTTAATGCACCGTCCAACCTTCGTCGTCGTAACCATTGACCTTGTCGGTCTGGTTCTACTTCGTTACCATCAGTTTGATCAGGACTTAAGAAGCCTCCAATTTGTGATTTCTAAAGTAAGGTATTAGGATTACAATAAAAGTATTAAAAACCAATAATCATGCGTATCAATATACTTTAATGACTATTACCTTGCTAACTTTACTAGATTTGCAACTGATAACAGAAAAATTTCCTCGACCAACTAAAATCAGAAAAAATTATTTTTACATGAAAATAAAATTCATGTCTTATTTCATTAACATGTTAAACATACCACTGCTAATAGCAAATTCCTTCCCGCTTATAATATGGTGTAAAAGATTTTTCATTTCGAATGGCGATAAGTTAAGCAAATGCTCGGATGCTTCTTCTCCTGTACATATTAGAGTTCTTGATAATTCAGTAGCCATTACTTGAATAATTAAACCTACTCTAAGTCTGAGCATCTCAAGAAACAATTGCGGTTCCGTTCTAATGAACATTGCTAAATAAACAAGTAATTCTTGCGTTAGCATAGCAGTAGATTCATCATCTCCATATGCTTGATGAATTAAAGCTCGTAATTCATTTTCTGGCAATGGTGCGACAATAGTGTGCTCGTTAGTTGGTGGCATTCCAACTGTAACTTGTTTCTGACGAACTAATAAATCAGTGACTGCTTTGGCTAAATCTTCTACTCGTTTTCCTAACATGCCAGCTGTGTGGCGTACAATACCCCACATTTTTTGTTGACAAGCCTTTTCGTAGAGATCTTTCAATAAATCTTTTATCAAAACTGGATGACCTTCTTCTACCATTCCAGTATTGAAATACAGACCTTGAGAATCAACCTAAGTATTTAAATTGGAAATTTTTATTAAATCAATAGAAAATATTTTTCAAAAATGTTAGAAACAACTTTAATTCCTCAATGATGAATAATCGCATATGCATAATAATATTTGTTTTTGAAACTAACTGTCTATTTGTTAAAAAAATTGCTCTGTTGCTAGAGGATTAATCATGTATTATATAGAAAAAGACATTATTTTCCCTATTTTTCATTATCATATTATTTTTCTGTTACACTTTATAACAACAATTCAAAATTTTTAATGTTTACCAATAAGTAATCTATCAATAAAATTTTGAATAACGAATTTTATAGTACTAAATGAAATTAAATTTAAATCCATTATATAGAAATGTTTTTTTGCTTGTACTTACAAGATATTGTAAAATATCTCCTTGTTCTTCTAAACTTTCAGTTTCTCGAAGCATGGTTAACAATTCCTCTACTTCTGTATCTGCGTACTGAGTTTCACCTATACCTCTGTGTCTATGTAACTTTGGAGAATTCGTCCAAGATAATAATTCATCTGTAGGGGACGGTGTTCGATCCATGGGAGCCGACTGCGTAGAATTAGGAGTTAACGTCGTATCTGTCACTTCAATAAATGGATTTGTATTTAGAACAGCAGAAGGTCTTCTATCTTCTCCTGCCACCCCAAGAATTTCAGCTACAAATTATATACTTACATTTTTTCACTTTTCTCAAAAATTATTTTCAACTCATACAACTATTTGGTTATTAAATTCATTTAAAATTATATGTGTTTAAAAACAAAATAGACATGTTAAATTTTTGATATTAATTATAATTTATATTCATAAACAGAATGGACGTGTTAAAATATTGATTTTCATTATAATTTGGAAATTATTTATCAAATGTTAGTATGTACACTTACATTCTTGTAGGATGGTAGGAACCATAGTATATAGGATCACATTATACAAACGTTTAAAGATCCGCTTTAAATCGCACACAATCAAAAAGTTAAGAATTTAAGAAATTTGTATGTAATTAATATACGAAATAAATGTAACTTACGTTCTACAGCAATTGATCTTGTTTTCTTTATAGCACCTTTAACTGACATTCTGCGTCTTAAATTTTTTCCAGTTTTAGTTATCGGTCTATTCAGGAGACCTGTACGATGTGGGAATGCGCGCATCAGATGTTCTTCTAAATATTGTTGGACCTTATCAAATATGTATAAATATATATAAAATATGAAATTATGTATATTAATTTGCAACAAAAATATTTATTTACCTGAGGATTCAATTTATCTGGCCTACCATCTTCAGAACTTCCTAAGAAGCTTAGATTTGTAATGCAAGAGGTACTTAAAAACTCATTTAAGTTCCCTAATGAAACTCTTGTACCATTGATATAACCACTTTTTAATTTCTTCATAGTAGTTATCATTGCCAATGGTATCTTTCCTTGGTCTGAAATAATAATTGTACTATATAAAATAAAAAGATTGTTTTTATTGTTATCTAAGAATAAAGAAAGCAACATTTTTTATATTACTTGTAGGATGTATCACTATTGAGAGAATTCTATTCTATTTTTAGCACACATCTTAAATAAATTTTTGTCCTGAATGATGATCTAAAGCTGCCTATGGCATACCTAGATGATTATGAGTAGCAACAAGTGTTATAGTTGGTCTGCCGAGCATTTGCTTCCAGTTGATGGTGAGGAAGGCCAAGTTGGTTGTAAAAGTGTTGGCAAGGAGGGCTGCATCATTTGTCGTGTAGTACTCCTCCGCATCAAAGTTCTAAGACATGCAACAAACGCGCACACCACCGCACATATAAGCTGTTATCTTCTTAGAATGTTAGATTTTATATCGAAAAGAAAACGGCCTTTCCTCAATTCCTCTTTCTTTTTTGTTTAACTATTTTATAACATTAATTGATTTCGCTTATGATGAAGACAATGACATTTAAATATCGTATAGTAGAAATTAATAATTAGCAAAATATTAACGATGGCTAATAAAATTGCATTAAAACTTTCCATAACCACGAAAGCAAAACTAATAACAAAAACAAATGCACGCATGCAGGCAGACATGTTAGATGCTTTTTGGATAATGTACTTGCATAATTTCAATAAGAAATTAAACTCCAAAAAGGAACTGCTTTGTTTAAAAGCTATATATTTTATCTCTGTTACTTTTAAGCTTTGAAATTTTATTATCACAACTTTCCATGTATTAGATAATAAAAAGTAACACAGATGAAAATTATAGTTTTTAAATATTAAGTTACTATACCTAGATGAATGTTCTTGAGGGGCATGACCACAAGAGGCCGGCCTAACATGTTCTGCCAGCTAGACTTCAAGAAATTAATTTCGCCTTTGAATATGTCAATCATGAGTTCATAGTCCGATGCGATGTAGAAGCGGGTCATGTCTGTCAACTAATGTTTGATGCAAGAACAAGAGGCAACGTAAGAAAAGAAATAAAAGTATAGAAAGCAGACAGTTCGATGAGCATCAGCATCCTTACCTGTGGAGTGAATGCAAATATTTTATCATTCAAAGAATATAATTTACTGGTGCTTAAAATTCCTACGTCTCTTGATTTACGTCCAGATAATCCTAATTTTTTATTTCGGCCTAAAAGTAATTATTTTAGATTAACAAAAGCGATTTAAATACACAACAAATTATTTAATAAATATACTTCGTATATACCTAAATATGTATACAAATGACTGAGGACTTTTGCGGGTTGCACTTCAATTGGAGCAACCTCTGCAATTGTTTGTACATGAATATCATGTTGAGCTATTTTTTCTCTAATTTCAGCATCTTCTGCTAAAATAACAACTTGTACTACAACGTCCGGCTTTTTCTCGCTACACAAACGTCTATTTAACGGATCCAATTCACCCACAGCAAGAAAACCCTATTAATTGAAAAGATAAATTAAAAAAGAAAATAGTTTTAACTTCTCTGTATTTAATTTTTCTATAGTTATACACCTACTTCTTGTAATAATTTTCCTAATATGTAAAGAGATTGAGCCCACATAAATGGGCATCTGCCTAATGCAACACGCTTCTGGCTACCTGGTTCAGCATATTCTGCCGATACATTTGCAGTTTCTACAGAATACAATTCAGGTACTAACTTTATTCCATCTTCTGCTTTGATCATAATTTGTTCTAATTGTTTTGTATAATCTGCTACTGCCTCTTTATTGCCTTGGAAACAATAATCCACGATTAAATAACAAAAGAATAAAGGCCATTCGCATTCTATATTTTCAAACATACGTAATTCCCATGGTTCATAATAGAGCCTATTAAAAGCATAGCAAATTGGTTAGAAAATGCTAACAATATGCATAGAATTAATTTTTCTTTAATATACTTCACCTATTAGGATCTTCTTTTGGCGTTTTATATCCATCTCTCAAAAATCTTTTACATCCATAATGACCCTGCAGCTTCTTAGTAATAGCATCTCTTGTTAATTGAATTAAATTAGGTTCATCTACAGCGAATGCTGGAAAACTTATAACAGATAATAAACCACTGTCTAATTCTTTCGAATTGGATTCACGTGGTAACATAGACTGCAGAACAGCTTGACATTTTTGTGCTTCATCTGCTAATACATGAATTACCGAGGTAGGTCCACCTCTTGCACCAAATAAGTCCAATTCATTCATTGCTTCCATCGCAGCTTTTGCCATTCCAATACTGCTAGCATTTAGTTCTGGTAACCCATGATTTGTTTTATCTCCTCTCTCCCAAATTCCATAATCAGGAGTACAATAAGCTGATTCAATATAGAACACTAAATTTTGAATGAATGCAACCTGAAGTTAAATTATATATATTTATAATTACTATGCCAAAAATTATTCCATATATAATGCATATTAGTTACAATATATGCTATAATGTATATACCTCGTCCAAGTTGAAAACGATTTGTAAACCAGATGCAGTCATTTGGGCCAGAATTAATAAATAAAGAGATATGGCATCTATTTGAAGATGACCCCATTCTGTATCACCCACAACAGTTTGTTCGTTAACAGAACTGTATTTAGCATGTAAAGCATCATATGGATTTTGAGTGGACTTAAATCGTTCAACTTTTTCTTTCTGTTGCATCATTGCCATCAATAAACCTCTCATTAATTTTACGCAACTTTGTTCCAGTTCATATGTTTTAGCTCTATCTTCATCCGCATCAGCTATCTTTTTATATGCCATTGAAAGACCCCAAACAGCAAGAATACAGTATACATTGTCACGAACCCATGCATGGTCATTTTCTGGACTAGCAGGGAAAAGACCTGTGACAACATTCTGATGTTTCATAATAATTTTATGTACAATCCGTTGGTAATAGTCCAAGCGGACACCAGAATTACTACGACTACGCATTTGGAATATGTGTGTCGAAATTTTGAAAATATTTTTGAATCTACTTTCTTTAAAAAACGTTTTAAATTCTTATAATTTTATAGTCTACTTATTATCTCTCATTGCATTTTGAGGTTGGATTTGAACTATTTCTCTAAAACACCTTTACAATAATTTCTTGATATTCTTATTTGATTAATAAAAAATATATATAAATATATATGTAAGTAAATTATCACACAGAAAGTATAAAAATTCGTTACATATACATTTCACAACATCTGTACAAATTGTAAAACTTCATGTGAACAAACATGTGAACATTTTACATAGCTACAATGTGAAACGAATGTCAAACACAGCGGACCTCTATATTTTACACCATCATTAAATAACTACAAAGTATGTGTTCAATATATGTACAATATATGTATATATGTATGTATCATGGAAATAGGAATATAGTGACCGAACAATAAGGGAGGGTGTGAAGTTATTTCCGGGAACGTGATACTTTGGAATTCACATTGGTGATTGGTCACGCAAATGCAATATTATTTTCATCGAGTAATGTACCAAAAATTTTCTCTCTGGTATAATTGGTCAACTGGTTTATTTTCTTCTTCTAATATACATTACTAAGTTGGTGACCAATGACTAATGCGGATCCAAAACACCACGTGACCATGCGATAGTAAGATAATATACCCGGAAGCCGAAAAGCGGCATTTAACAAAAACAGTTTCACGAAAATGGCAACCTTTTTTGTTTAAATTATAAATATTACTATATTAATGTACGAGCAATAGATTATCTGAATCTGCTCAAATTTGAATCTGTATAAATTTTGAAATAAATTACCTAAATTTGTCTAAATTTTTTTATCATAAACAATTACTCAATAACAGTTGAACGAATTTTTTCGTTCCTAATCGAAACCTATGATATATTTCGAAAATGAATACAAATTACATTAATTTAGTTAATCAGTTACTTAAATTTCTGTAATACGTAATTGGTCATAAGGTGCACTATGTCAATCATTATGACATATAAAAATTAAACTATTTGTTTATAAATACTACCTACTTGTTAAGAATGAGTTTCACAAATGCTAGAATATCTATACAGATCTATAGATATACAGGATGCGGTTGAATAACATGTACAAGCGGGCGTGAGGTGATTCCTTATGAAAAAACAAGAAGATGTAGAATAAAATCCTTTTTGTCCGAGGCTTTGTTTTAGAGAAAATCGTATTTGAAAATTTATCAAGTGCATTTGATTATCATTAATTATCGACTAGGTATGAATAAACAATCAACAGGAAATTATTTTATATACAAACTTCAAATACTTCTTTTATGAATCTGTTAAAATATATACAAATTTGACATAGTGACAAAATAATTTTTACATAACTTCATATTCAATGAGTTGATTGTTAGTGTAAATCAATTTATTTATAACATAAATGAGAATAATAAAAAATGGTATTTATATATTAAAAATTACTATACATATTAAAATTTACTATTCTTATTTAGATTAGTTTTTGTTTCTGAATTTCAATTATATAAATAACTGTTTATATTTTCTTAATTGTTTTATTTCCTTAGTTATGAATTATTTACGTTTAACTTTAGGTATTTTTCTGTTTCTATTTCTATTTTTTACATTTGTAATTTCATAAAAATTACTACCGACTTTCTTCCTTTTACTAGCTCTTTCTATGGCTCGTCGTTGTTTGCTTGTTAACTTTCTTTCTTTTTCTATTGGCGATTCCATCTTAGAAGATGCTGAAGAAACTTTAAATACCCCACTACTTGATGTAGTATTTGTATTTAACATTTCAGTATCACTAGAATCATATTCCTTTTCTACCTCATCATACACACTTTGCAATAAAGTATCTTTTTCTAATGGCAAATGAATTTCATCATCAGAATTTTCTTCATTTAATTCTGTTTCATTTCTATTTTTTAAATTTTGATTGGATTCAACAATTTCTTCATTTCCTACTGATGTTTCTCCAGGTTGTATATTTTCATCATTTTGAGTTTCATTGATGTTGTCATTATTCAAATCAGATACAACTGAATCAGTTTCTTCTGTCAGATCGTTTTCATTAGATGCATTGGGTTCAATGTATAGGTCATTTTTGACATCATCACCTGAATATGGTAAACCAACCCTAATTTTTCGAAAATCTTGTATTACAGATAATTGAAGTTTTGGTAGATCTTTATTTGATGTATCCTTAGTTTTATCCATATCAACATTATCTTTTTCAGAATTGTTATTTTCAACAGGAATTTCATCTGTTGTCTTTGTCAATGGTTCTTCAAAATCAGGCGGCGGAACATAAAACGGTAATTTACCACGTTGCCAATCATTCAAAACCATTCGTGAAGCGATAGTGATATCTGGTTCGCCTTTCTTTAATAATTTACCACTTCTACGTGCAAACTTCTCCAGAAAATCAATGTGATCATCCCATTTCATAATTTTATATGTCTTACGTATATAGTCTTCTTTTACTCGTAATAATACTTCTGAAATGTAATCTTCAGGATTTTGAACAAGTTCTACTCTTACTACGCCTTTCAATACTTTTTCTGTGTCAGTTTCTGCTGATGGATAAACTACGCCTGGACAATCTATCAAGTAAATACGTCGCATTAAAGTAATATATTGCCATACTTTCGTCTCTCCTGCTATTGGTGCAACACTACATACTTTCTTTGATCTTAAGGTATTTATAATTGAACTTTTACCCGTATTAGGATACCCTATAAAACCTACACTGATTTGTTTCTTATCAATATGTAGTTTTGCAAACTGACGTAACAAATTAATCAAAGAACCTTTACCAAATGGATGCGTCATAGAAGCATGAAAGGCTACTGTTGGATATTCTGCACTTAATATTGCAACCCATCTTTGTGTTACCCAAGTTGGAACAAGATCTACTTTGTTTAAAATAAACATTAAATGCTTATGAGGTTTTTCTGTTCTGAGATATTTTTCAATTGGTGGTGATCTAGTTCCTAAAGGATCCCTGGCATCCAATACTTGTAAAATAACATCAGAAGAATCTATAACTTTGTACAATTCATTCCAAATTCTCTTGCTTTGTCCTGCAGACATAACCCAGTCTCTTTGAGCTTCTTTAATACCTGTATCTGGACGTACAAGATCAACATCCTTAGAATCCTTTTCCAAATTGTATGTTTCTTGCTTTTCTTCTGCTAATTTTTGTAGTTCATCATATGATGATAGTGATAAATTTGGTCTTTTTCGTACTTTCTTTGGACCAAAAACGCTTTCAAAACTTTCTGTATCTAATAAATGCACTCTTGCATTTGCAGCCTTCTGTTGAAGCAATGTTATCGGCAATTGCGTAGACTTCATAATTACATTGTAAGGATCTTTCATTGCTTTCCCTAATTCAGTTTGAAATTTTTGTAAAGCATTTTGAGAAATAACTCTTGAATTGCCAAACCATCTCTGCGAAGGTTCTACACGAGACATAGTACCAGATGGCTTCCATCCTTGGAATGGAGCTGGACTGATGATATTTCCTTTACGATCACGCTTTGGTTTTTGATTACGGTACATTTGTAACCTTTTAATTGTTGCTTTTGTTCGGACCTTCGCTACACCTTTTAATCCTTCTGTAGGTCGTTCAGGATTCATGCTGTGCCCAGAACGTTTAAATCCCTCTTTTCGAGGAGCTTTGTTTGTTACATGTGACTTTGCCATTTTGCCTAAAAAAAAAAACAGTATTCGTAATTTGGCTTCTTAATTTATTTCATCAGTTGCATCGATTTTAATATTTTATTTTCTTGCTTTACTGTGACTTAAATTATAATCAACTTTTTCGAATATTTAATTTCTTTGTAATCAGTTATAGATGTTATAAATTACATTAATTAATTTAAATATGAATTTGAAGATGTAATTCGGAAGCTATCCCTAACCGAAAGGCAGAAGTTATAATAAATAAGATAAAATAAAGTACGAGTTTAAAAATCATATTTACCTTTCTTCTTTCTACAATTATTATAAAAATCTTTGTTATGCTTTTGTCATAAAAATATATGAAGTTTCATATATTTGGACATAAATAATTGAGGTTAAGTTAATATGTGCACGTGCATGATCATATAATGATATATGCAGGTTTACACTAGGTTTGGAAACGTCAATGGAAGGGGTAAGACTCTCCTAGCTGTCAGAAAAGCAGCGACAAGAAATGGTACATCGAGTTTTAAGAGGTTATTGTAAAGGGGAGGTTTCGATCTTCAAATCCATGACTTCGCACATAAAAATATTTTTTCAATGCCAGTAGAGCACCTTCAGACTATCAATATATGTATATTGTCAATATTTCAGGGTTCTCAACTAAAAGTATCAATATGCATTGTCAATACGATATTGTCAATATTTATTGAGAACTTTGAAATACTGACAATATTATTAATCGTCTGACAGCACTTGTAGGGACGTTTGAACTTCTAAAATTTTAAGAAAGAAAATCCATTTTCACTTTACTACCCGCTACGTAATGTAAAATCATCTGAGAAAAAGATGAACTCAGGATTGTGAAAATTGAAACTTCATGCATTGAAATGAGCCCAGTTGGATTATAGGACAATTTTTTTTCACGAAGTTTCAAGTTTAAATATCGACAATTTTTCACTAAAAATTGAGTGATTCTTTAATTTTTCACACTAGTGCATATATATTAGTATTATAATTAGTATATAACATTTATTACTGCAAATTTCTACAATATGGAGTAATAGATTGAACAGCCTTTTGTAAAAAAATCTTTGAAAATATTAGTGTAGACAATAAATTATTATTATAGAAGGAAGAGTTATTTTAATTAAAAACAATTATACCTATTGGAAATATGTTGTACATTTAAGGATATTGCAAGTTTGAAATTACAGACATTTACTCATATAACTATTCACAAAATTTGTTATATATGTTTGTACATATTTAATAAACAAGATCCTTTAGGAAGATACTGATATATTATGAAAGAAGTACGATATATACTTTACATAATTATTTTAATCATAAACATAATTACTTAGAGATTTAATATTTATAATACACCCATAAAGGTTCATTGCACATAGTATAAATAAAACAATATTATAATTATACTGCAGGACCAATGGTCTGTGGGGTATAGAGATATCCTTGCTGACATTTTAAATAAACCATTCATTATCAGGTCATGCGTCCTCATCTGATATCTTGAAGTACTAATAACACAGTATATGCTACTCACAATGCGTGAACATGTCATGTGTATAGAACTTCACAAGCTGGCATGAACTATTGTATCTTTATTGTTTTTATTATTAGGCTAATTTGTACAAGTTACTTGTCTCAGTTTTGTATTCAGTTGTATAATACGTTTTACATCATTTCACACCAAACCAACAGCAGAAATTGCATAAATAATGCAAGTATTTTTATCAAAGTTTTTTCAAAACAAGGTCAAGTAGAACAATTTATTTAATGCAAATCATTGAAATATATTTCTTTATCTTTTACAATGGCATCTTATTAAACTTTCCTAATTCATTATCAAATTTTACAGATGTTTATATTATTCATAAAATGATATATTATTATAATATATTTCAATTTTCATCTTCATAATATTAAGCAATGTTGCTATATACCTTCCTCATACTTTCTTGACTAGATAATGTAAATCTTATTGAATATAATTGCTTAGCATATTTTAAGTATGTATACGCAGCATATGCCACTTTAATTAATATACATAAATACCACTGAAAGATCTTTTACTTAATTTTAAAAGATAACTTTAAATGCTTTTGGAAAATTCATATGCCAGACATCAGTTAGAGAGTAAACTCAACTTAAAGTGAGCTATTTATCTAATAATTGTATCACTAATAATTTTAGTGATATTTATGTGTATTGATTAAAACGAGATCTGTATATATAAAATTTTGATTAGTAAATTTGTCAATTACTACATGTATTCTACACTGTCACATTAATACTTTCATAATTTTATTATGTAAATTTCAAATTATCATCAAATTTTATTAAATGAAAATTATTACCAAAAAAATAAATATATATTTATAGTATTTTCAATATTTGTGCTACATATAATTTTTGCTTCTAAATTACGAATTATTATACAAAAATTATTATTATGCGAAATTATAATTTAAATATATTGCATATTATGNGTATACTGTTTATAGCCTTCTTTCTAAATTAAAAAATTGCATGAGTTTATTTTGTAATTTAGAAACACAAATATTTTTCTACTATAATAATATTTAGGAATTAAATCATCAATTATATAATACTTATGCATTACACGCATTATATATATACATATATCTTACTCTAAATTAAATGTTATAAAATAAAATCTTCATAATTTTTCAATTTGAATTATCATATGGTTAAAATGGATTTATATCACAGTAAATGCAGTTACTTACATGCAGTTGGATATAATTATTTTAGTAACTGCATATAGAATTGAAGATATTAGACATTATTTTTAAAAATTTTCAAGTAGATTTTCTCATTATTATGTTGTATACTTATACTTTTGCTTCCTAATATTTTATGCAACATTTGAAAACATTTTGAAAAAATTTTATGCAGATTAATAGAAATGAAAATGAGTCATCAAATTTTGCAAAACAAAAGGAGGAATAAATTATGTATTTACATTCAAACTTCCATGTACTTTGACTGGATATAATTTATAAATATTACTATTTTGAATAACTCATAGTTGGTTAACTTTTATTAATACGGGTTTTATATCAGAAGTTAATATATAAGACAGATATCGTATAAAAAAATATGAAAATTTCATTCTAGTGTATAAATGTAATGATACCCTACATTTCTTATAATTTTAGGGATATGAAACTACATTCTGTTAAATTTTTATCAATTAAAAGTAGATTTATATACATAAATTTGAAAATAATCTGTTATTAATATACCAAAAAAAATATAATTTGTTTAATTAGAAATATCATCATTAGGTAGGTGATAATAATAGATAATAAATATATCATATTAGGTATACAAAATTCAATTTTCCTAATTGTTATCAATGATGATAATTAGAATAAAAGCATAAAAGCAAGGTAGTTGATTGTATAAGTCGAGTATAACTTTGAGTACATGAGATTGTATATCTTTTTATATTATGCTGTACTGTTCTGTAAATTTAAAGATGAAGAATTATTATTCCATTGCATGTACAACAATTTTTGAATAAGTGATCGCATGTTTTTGCAAGTTTAAAAAATCCTATTATCTTTGTTTTTTTAACATAAATAATAAGTGATGTCTAATAAGTGATACATTAAGTTTCATGTATTACTTAATAATCAATCAAAGAGATAATGTCAATTATTTGATTAATCATTTTTCAACAAATTTTGAATTTTTATACTTATAATTAGAATTTAATGGAGCTATTACTATTGGATTGCTTTATCAAGATTTTTATCTTTATCTCAATTTTTATTTCATTATTAGTGTTGATAAAAGAAGACATAATTATATATAATATGAATAAAATTGTATTTCGATTAAGGAAATTTAGCAATTCATTGATAAGAATTTTATGAAAATCTAATTGAAAATATAAATATTAGAAGTATTACTGATAGATAATTTATTAAGGAATATAGATTATTTTTCTAGGATTATTTTCTTCATTACATAACATCTGATAAGGAAGTGTATTTTATTTCGAACAAATGATAATATATGAAGTATGTACTATAATTACTTATCTGAGAGATACTGTAACTGATTGTAACTCTTCTGAGTACTGAATTGAATGTTTAAATTAAAATTTTCCTAAACTATACTCT
The DNA here is from genome assembly GCA_014737485.1 of Bombus picipes. NCBI lineage: Eukaryota > Metazoa > Arthropoda > Insecta > Hymenoptera > Apidae > Bombus > Bombus picipes. The sequence continues at coordinate 846,762 of JACXIP010000011.1, read as the reverse complement.
ACAAACATAATATTATATTTATTACTATTTTGCATATTATATAAGACATTAATTAACTAAGATATTTAAATTATTACTTTGGCTATCTATTATATAGTATTAAATAAGACATATATATATATATATATATATTATATATATATATATATATGTATCTATAGCACGTAAAAGATTATTAATATTTCAAATTCTAAAATATAAAATCATATTATTTTTCTAAAATACACAAGAATTTCTGAAAGTGTACATAAACATATCTGTAAGTATATGATACTCTCTGAAAGGAATCTTTTAATACTTTCTTATACTGTCACTGGTGGTTTGTACTCTTTGTTAACTACATAAAATTTATGTTTTGTTCCGAACAAACCCCATATAACGGCAACATTTTCAATGATCAAATTAAAAGGAATTGTTGACAATGCCCCACATATACATAGTATAAATCGAGCAATACCAAATCGGTACAAAGAAAATGATTTAACTACACCAAAAACATACATATAAATATTTACCGCACCAATAAAAGCACATAGAAAATCTATAAATGGTGGGCAAGTAATGGGATAAATTCCAGCTAATACAATATTCGAAGTAGAAAGCGGCAGTGTTACCCACGAGTAACAAGATATGCCTAGAAGCAGCTTTTTATTTAATGGAATAGCTTTGGAATGTACAACAAGTAATATACCTTGTAACCATCTTTTTCTTTGTTGTACAAAGTCCCATAATGTAAATGGTGACTTTTCCCACATTTCGCCATCCACAAAATTAAATGTATACCCTTGGGTAAACGCTTTCATTGCAAAAAAACAATCTTCTGCAACGGATCCATCTAGTCCATTGTTGAAGGAAACTTGTCTTTCTGCACCCATCTATAATAATAAAAATGTTTTTGTATGATACAATATGATTATAATTAAGGACATGATTCATGTATAATGTAATGAACAATTACTTGAGTAACAACATAAGAACCTTTCATACTAAAGAAAGGTTTATGAAACATTGTGAATTGTAATCGTAACTTTCCCATGTCATCTGCTACTCTAAAACTGTCTGCTAAGGTAGTAATCCAATTAACAACATCTTCATTTGCATATGTTATTAACCCTTGACCAAATTGATGTTTTCCATCCAGTACAAAATTCAATATCCCACGAACAGAATTTTCAGTCAGTAAAGTTTCTTCATCAAGATGTACAATCCAATCGTTATCTGCTAACTCATTGACTGAATTTTCTAAGCAATATTGTAAAGCACGGGCTTTGAACAAAGCACCACTACTTGTACAATAGTTTGGTGGCACAACGACCTCTCTGATTCTTCTATGAGGGTTTAATCCAATTGGCTTATCACTAACTACTTCAATTTGAAAGTTTTCTAAACCAGTTTCTAGACATCTGTTTAAATTCCTTATTACATTTGCTCTCACTAATTGTGGATAATCTCCACGTGTTACTATTCTAATACAAATAAATGGTGCAAGTAATGGCGAACCTTTTAAAACAACTTTATCTGGGAATGCATTGTATATCATTAGTCCTACAAAGTTAAATAAAACTTGCGGAAAGGAAAGAAATGTAAGTGTTCGCAGGATATATAATATAAGTGCGCCAAGAAATCCATATTCAATCCATGGATCAAATGTTTCCTTTTTATTATTATTCCAACTAAGTCCTCCGGTAATCAATTCAAATATGATTATAACAACAAGTAGTAAACAACAGTGTAAAATATGTTTTGTTACACTGTTCAACATTATTTCTGAAAAATAAAGATAAGAGTTTTTTAAAAATAAAGATAAGAATTAGTAAATATACATTTTATATATATGTTATGTATATTATTTATGTTCATAAATTATAATATACAACTTTTGTTTAAGCATTATTAATCAAAATATGTAAACTCACTGCTTAAAACAATTACTTCTATTAGCGAATATAAATGAAAGATTTATAGACTGAATAAAGTAAAATGTTATTTATAACACAATACTGTAATAAAAATCAAAATGACATGAAAAATGATCTTCTAATTGCTTTGAGTACTGCATATTCGCTGATAAAAAAATAGCAAAACGTTAAGTTCTACATAATCTTATCAAACTGTGCTTCACATGTATATAACTGACAAACTTTGTATATAATCTATAATCTAGTGATAGTGGATTGAAAATATGAAATATTGTCCTCTAAAAAGTATTTAACATTTCATATTGTCCTATGCATTCCACTATTTCTATATTTCTACTTGATTTCATATTTGTATATGATAAATTTATCACAATGTTAGGATATCAAAAGTATACAAGAGCAATGTAACGTTTCTATTCATAATACATCAATATGTTATTATTACATTATTATACGTTATTAATACGTTAATATTCATAATAAAATTTAGATACAGATGGAATAATTTCAGTTTTAGGTTCAAATAAACAACAAAATTATTGCATACATTTTCACAAAGATGCGATAATATTAATGTTTACTAATAATATTCAATTAATCTATTAAAATGTTATTTTATTTATATACCTTTCTTTGTGTAGCCAAATATTATTGTGATATATCGTTAAAAAGAAAGATTTCTCGATTCATTGCCCACAACAACAAATAAATGTAAATGAATAATAAAAAGAAAAACTAATTTATGTACCGGTATGAATAAAAAATATTTTCATAATTTCAACAACACACTACCATCGACTTTCGTTGACTCAAAGAATCACTTACATTCCAACATTCTTCAATGTTTTACAGGAAATGACTAATTATCAATACGAGATAAGGAAATCAAATCAACCTATGAAGTTGCGATAAATATTGAAATTTGACATTAAGGTAATACCAGTTCGACAATTATACTGACGCCAATTATACTTTTCTTTTTACTGGCTTTAACGTCTAATATAAATCTCTATGATTGGTTGATGTTACTTATGCGGATAAAATTAAATTTATAATTTTTATATCTTTCACCGTTAAGTGTTATTTATAGATATAACGTGCATTTGTATATTACTCTTAACAATGTATGAATATAGCAATGGATTATTGAAAAATGTAAGTTCATGTTAATAATGAAAGTAAAGTAAATGTGAAAACAGATTAATATCAACCGTCAACCACGATCGTATACATAGGTTCAACACTCGTTCAATTTTTGGTGGTGGGGGACGTCATCATTTTGATGTATATTAATTCTCTTATTAGCCGTATGGCGCTATTAGAAAATTTCTTAATACGCATGAGTGTTCAGCGATTATCACGCCGCTCTGCGACGATATGCTTTATCTCTAAAAGTTGAACGAGTGCTGAACCCGCATCCCGAACGCAAAAGCAGGCGATTGGCCGAAATTCAAAGTGAGGAAGAGAGCTCTGAAAGATGAAACATGGCGAAACAAGCAACCAATGAAAAATTAGTAAATGGGCAAGGAAGTGATGACATGGAGATTGAGGGCATCCCATTGGTTGACACATACGCACAGACAGTATGAAGAGAAGTAATCAGGAGTGCAAAGATCATAGGAAAGAATAGAGGAAATTAATTAACGAAGCAAGCGAAGAAAGTAAAAGAAGAAAATTTGAGTGGAAAACAGAATAAAGAGCTCGAGAAAGACCAGATAGGAGACATTTCCAGTTATATTATATATGAAAAATAGAGTACCGAGGATCTGAGCAAAAAAATTCAGTGGTGATAGATATAAGTTATAATATAACAATGCAATACATTTATGGATGCAATGTTGAAACTATATATGCAATGAATTAATAATAGTTAGCAGAAAATAGGATTAAGAAATATTTGAACACTAGAAAATGTGATAGAGGATAGAAATAACATGGATTTTCAAATTATATTTTGGATAGTAATAAAATAAAGAAAAGGAGGTGAACAGAGCTAGAGACAGTCGTAAGCCAAAAAGGAGCATAATTTTGCCTGTAAGTTGGAACTGAAGAGAGGAAGAAGGAATGAGAGAAAAAAAAAAGAATGAAAATGAAAATGAAATGTAACTAAGAAATGAGCGTGTGAGCGAGAAATGTTTTTTGTTGGGCAAAATAAAGGTAGATAACCTTTGATAAATCTCTTGCAAATATCCTTGTAAAACCAAGGAAAAAAATAAATTAAAATTTCATAAAAAATGACCCTCGTTTTTAGCTTTAGAAACCTAAAATTTAGCAACCGAAAAGACATGTACAAATAAAAAATTTTGCAGTCCGGATACTCTACCTTATCAGAAGATCAAAAGATGAAAAATAATCGCAAGTAATGTTATTATCTTAGTAAGATAATCTCACTCACTTTGTCGTAAAAAATATAGCGCATTAAGTGGTTTCATATCTTTATGTATGTAATATAAACATATTAATACAATGTTTATATAATAATCTGCTTAACAGTGTTATTTTATTATTATCTATTATTATATAGATATGCGTATATTTCGTTTGTACTTTTTGAAAGTACAAGCGTCCAGTATTGTACCATCTGCTACCTGAGTAGAAATTGTAAGCTGAAGTTCACCTTGCAGGCATTTATCAGCAGAGAGATCTGTGCCATATGCCAACTATATAGTCAATGAACTTGTACTAATTTAGATTTTCTCTGTACACTAAGAACTTTAGCATTTTAAATATGTTTAGTTGCAAGATAATTGTTAATGTTTTATTTTTGTTTTTTATCGCTGAAACAAATAGGTGAGTAAAAAGTGTTATTTGTTACAATATATATGTATTCCTGTTTTGTGATATATATAAAGCGATACAATGAAAAGATGTTTTTCAACTTTCTTTCATCTCCCATTATTCGTAACATAACACGTCCTCTGTGTCTGAGAGAGAGAATATCCTTTATATATAAAACATGGTTTTCGCAGTGATGAGAACTATTTGAAGGCCACAACAGGATCAAATGACTTCGATGTTTTAATTTTTACACAACATTGGCCTCAAACTGTTTGTTATAATTGGAAGGAAAGCGAGGCATCGCACACGTGTTCATTACCGACAAAACATGATGAGTGGACAATTCATGGCATTTGGCCTTCTCAATACCATAAAATCGGTCCACAGTATTGTAATAAATCAATGCCTTTTAACCCTTCAGCTTTAAAACCAATAGAAAGAGAATTACAAGAAAAATGGATAGATATAGAATATGGAAAAACATCTTACTCCCTTTGGAAACATGAATGGGATAAACACGGTACTTGCGCGGCGACCGTGGAACATCTAAATAGTGAGGTCAAGTATTTCAAGGAAGGTCTGAATTTATTAACAAAATATGATATGAAAAATGTATTAGTAAAAGACAATATCGTGCCTGGAAAAACATATAACACGATCGATATTTTGAATGCTATTGAACGAATATTAGGTAAACGAGGCTTATTAATCTGCACAAAAAACAAGGTAAGAATTTATTTATACATCATATAATATCGATATTTGATGCTTAAACTTATCAGTATAAAAATTATTTTAGGACACTGGAGAATCATACATATTTGAAATACGAATATGTTTTGACAAGATGTTACAATTAATTGACTGTGATGAAACTTATGAATATCCTACGAACTGTGATCTTTCTGGACATGTAACATATCCTGATAAATTGCCACAAGGACACAACGTAGCACAGTACAACGTAGCAATTGTAGTATAAATTAATTTTGTAAGATTATATCTTACAAATCGGTATATTCTAAATTGTTTATTTAATATTCTTACAGAAATTACAAATTTGGAACATGATTATATTTTCGAATGTATATTTCTTCTTTTACCACTATTAATTACAAATACAGAATGTTTTGAAATGCTGCCTTTTTATAAACAATTGGTAGAATATTTTACAATGTTATAGTATCTTAAAAGTTATATGGTTGACTGCATGGAAAGTAATAGCTGATATTTATTATGATCATTCTACTTTTTTCTGAACAATTAAAACTGCAGATGGTGTCAGGCCTAGAAGTACAATAATAATAATTAAATAATTGAGCTTTGTACCCTTTTATCTTTATGTTATTATAAGAAAATCATAGCTAATTCAGAATATCTTAATCAATACTACTACGTACTAGTAATATTGTATTACATATTATAAATTCCAGCCTACCTAAAGCATTCAACGGAGCTTCATAATCGTCTTCCATGAAAATTTTCTTTGGAAAAGCTGTCATTAAATTAAATGGACCAGATGGATCTGTTCTATTAATTTCTATAAACAATCTCACAGCAGATAACTTCTCCTTACTTCCAAAGCTTTGTGTTAATGTTTGTCCATTAGTAAGCCTAATCTAAAATGTTACTATTATGTCATTTAAATATAATGAAATTTAGACATTAAGATTAGAAGTAGATATTCATTAATATGCAACTTATTACCTGCAACCTTGTATCATTATATTCCTTTCTATAAGTACTAGTAGAGGATGACGGTGTAGGTGGAGATTCTGTTAATGCTCTTTTGGCATTAGCTTTGGCACGTCTAGCAGCTTTATCAGCTTCAATTTGTTCTTTAACTTTTTGACGTGCTAATTTTTCTTCTTCTTTTTCACGTTTCCTCTCCTCTAACAACTTTCTCATTTCTAACTCCTCTAACCTATAATTGAGATAGATAAATAAATATATTGTGTCCACTTTCGTGAAAAAAAAAAAAAAGGCAACTTACTTTCTTCTAGCCTGAGCCATCTCTTTCCCTGATTTTATTCTATTCTTTTCCCTTTCTTGTGCATCTTTCTTTTCCTGCTCCTCTCGCTCCTTGTTTTTCTGTTTTAACTTCTCTGTTAGAATTCGTAATTGTTCCTTCTTTTCCTCTTCTGTAAGAGGTTTCTTTTCTTCCGTGCTTTCAGAGAATCTATCATGTCCGGACTTTGTTGCATGGAATTCGACTTCCAAGTTAGATTTAAACAGTTTTCCACAACTATTAAATAAAGAATCAAAGTAAATACTTCATTGACATTAACCAACATAAAACATTAGTATATATTTACATATCACATTTCATAGATTTAGCAACTTCAGTAGTAGACACCTGACCACTAGCATCGGCAGTATCTTCATGGATTGATGTTTGAAGATTAGACAGCGTTGCACTTTCAGCAGTAGATGGGTCAGGTGATGGTTCAGCATCATTTGAATGAGCCAAGAGCCTAAAATAAAAATTAAGATCGTCATCGGACGATGAGAATGAAGCCACGGCCTTTCTCGTACCATTCCATTGCCGGAACAACACCTTTGTTTCCAGTAATTTCTAAAGCTTTTTCTCTACAACAAAATACACATTAAGATGATAAAGGTTATATTATATTAATAAAAGAGCTATTTAAAATACTTACGCTTTAGATATGCTAAAGCCCATATCGACTAACATATTTATATCACTCGACGACATTTTTCTGTATGTTCTCGAAGTCTTAACGAATATTTTTCACCAATTCAACAAGAATTCGACAGACACGCGATCAAAAACTTAACGTCACGTTCAACCGACGCGCTACCTATGCGAATTTGTACGTTGTAAAAGTCTACTGGTAGAATTACCTTACCGGAAGTCACATGCAGTTAAATTTTGAAAGTACAATTGTCATGTTTAAATAACTTTTTATTTATTTAGAATTCCGAAGAATGCAGAAAACATGGTTACAATATAGGTTTAAAATTTTTAAGAAATATTGTAAAGTGAAGAGTAATGATGTTTTATTTTCACTCTAAGTATTGTTTACAGTCAACAAAAACATAAAAATGAGTTATACTTGTTGTTACATTTCATAAATCATACAAGTCACTAAGAACTTTTAATACAAAATCGAAAGAAAAAAAAACAAAATACATAGTACAGTTATGACATTTTGGTTAATACTTAGATAATAGATCTAAGCATAGGTAAAAGACTTCTCTTAAGTAATAATACAATTTGCTATTATATTATTGCTAAATAAAAGATGTTATTCAGTAATAAAATAGTAGATTATACTGTTAACTAAAATAATTTTACAGTGAATGTTTGATGAAGCGATGGTAATCTGATAGGTTCCAGAGATTATTTTGTTTTTCTTTAATGGCTCAAGAAACAAAGATATAGCCCTAAAGTACTGTTAAGTTAGAAAGGTTATTCTAATGATTATTAATATTCCTGGGATGTTTTGTCTCCCTTTCCAGATCCACCAGTACCGGTTTTCTTCGGCAGAAGCACTGCTTGAATGTTAGGCAGGACACCACCTTGAGCGATTGTTACACCCGAGAGCAGTTTATTTAATTCTTCGTCATTGCGAATAGCTAATTGTAAGTGACGTGGAATTATCCTGAAATAAGAGTATGAACACGTGTATTTGGAAACTTATGTAGTATTGAAAGGTCACTTAACTTTAATTGTAGGTATATACAAATATGAACATGTAGCAAGTATGAAATTTATATGCTTCCCATTAGAATGGTAAACAATCTATCATATCAGTTCACTTACATTTGAAAGTTTTCTCTCAAAATCGGGACAATGAACAGTGTACAATGCTACAAAGAAATAACTGTAAGATTGATTTTTGTGAATCCTATATGAAACTGGATATTATATCCAAATGTAAGTGAAATTTAATGAAATACAATTTTTTTTATATCATCTTTTTTTAGCTACAGAAACTACATAAAAGTATCGTGTAAGCGAAAAGAAAAAGAATATTCGTACAATTATGGAGAGAAGGAAGATACGGATAGATAAATAGATAGATAAGTAGAGAGGGGAAGAGGGGAAGAAGGGCTTTGCTTCACCAACCTCGTCTTCTTGTTGTCTCTTGCGGCGTTCCCGGCTAACTCGAGTACTTCGGCCGCCAAATATTCCATCACAGCGGCCAAATAAACAGGCGCTCCAGCTCCAACTCGTTCCGCATAATTTCCTTTTCTTAAAAGACGATGGATTCTTCCGACAGGGAACTGCAGCCCTGCCCTACTACTGCGGGTCTTCGCCTTTCCCTTAGCCTTTCCTGAAAGTATACATATAAACGGTTTTCGACGTTTCTCAATAAACTACAATATTACATCCCAACAAAACAGATATGATACTTACCACCTTTACCGCGTCCTGACATTTTCTATAATACTTTCTTAAAAGTTTTCTTAAACACGAACAACGGTTAATGCTTCTCCTCGGAGTACCAAACAGCGAATGAAAGTCTACCTTGCCCGACGACGGTTATGCGTATGTACGTCAGATATTTTGGCGGCGACAGTTAGGTCGGTGCTCGTTTGCGCGGGAACCTTATTTCTACGTCAATTATACTTGTGGCGCCGCTAGCCTAGCGTTAAAATCCCTAGACGTGAAATTGAAGTTTATTTTAGAAAATGTCGTTTTTGTATTTGTTTGACATATAATTCGAAAGCATAATATATATCGACTAAAAGAATATTATTTTCCCCGACTAATGCGATTTATCTAATGATTATTTGCTGGTTTTTACTTCTTATCTTCTTCGTAGCATTTAACGTTATTATATGAATTGTACAGTCTGTAGAAAATAAGCGCGTCTGGGCATAGAGGGCAGTAACGACGAAAGTAACTAAAATTTGTAATTACTTTAACGGTTGACGAGATAAAACCATGACTTTACTCTTACTAAATATTTTGAAAATGACTAACACTTGGTTTACCGTGGAATGAAAATCGAGATATAAGAACGACTACAGTTAATTATCGATTGTAAGTAGGAAAGTGTTCACACGAAGACGTGAAAGAGGTAGGAGGAATAGAGACACTCTGAAAATTCATATTTTCAACAATTTACTCCTAGGCTCTTGGTTTGGCCAGATTAGAGACCAACAAATCTCTTGTGGTCTTACTTTGTTATACAATACATAAAAATAATGATATTTACAAATGTAGGATAACGTTAGGCACTCAATGAACAAAACGGTGAAATTATAAATGGATTTCATATTATACATACTGGAGGTATTACGATGAATAGTTGAACGATATACTCGGAGAGTAGAGTGAGATACAAGTACTAGGAGATTGAAATTAGCATAATATAGCACTGATTTAGTTGAACGTAAAAAATCTTTTTCGTTTTGCAGCAGAACGATTTTTCTTCGTTTTTTAATGTTGTTTGCGATCCGATTACTATTCGAACGTGGAATGTTGGAGGTTGGGTAACAAGCATGTTTTTTATGTGGAATGTGCTCGCACGATGTCTCACGTTTTAAATTAAGACAATTTAAATTAAGTCACTTTACCTACGTAAGTACCTCACTGCTGTTGTTATTACATTAATTTCTCTTGTATTCACTGGCCTTTGCGTTCATTATTGTGAACAGTGGACATCGAAAGGAAAGATCGATCACTATTCCGATTTCTTGAAATCAGACGTGATTTTCCTGTATTCTACGAATGTCCGTAGACTAGAGTCGTTTCTATCTCGAAACATCTTTTACGTTAAAAGTAATCGTTACGGTTCTACGGTTTCGACCTTTTTTTTTTTTTTTTTTCTTTGCATCCGGATTTACTGTAATCGCAGTCTGTCGTTCATAGTTTGAAAATTTCCATTAACATAGAGCTCACATACACTATCCCCATTTACGACGCAAAATGAAAAAGAAAGTCACAGTCTATACATTTGAGAGTAACTTTTCGATTGTCATCGAACCGATTCGATGAACGTTGCGATTAGATGTCCGCTTTTCTTTTACACGAGATAATATTAACGATCGAGTCATATACAAATTGTGACATATCATATTGTTTCAAGTTATTATCTGACATAGAGTCCACATTACGCAGAATAAAATAAGTTATACGATTTGTCTATTTTTCATTAAAATATTATGATACAAATTACAATTATTTATAGTTTAGGGTTTAAGAGCCGTTAGTTGAAACTATAAAATCTTTATTAATCACTTTAGTGTTAACTAAAAAGTGCATCTATATATTAGGTATAATTTCGTTTTATACAGTGGTTCTTACACTTGTTTTCATACTGCGCGTGTGCGTGCGTGTGCGTGCGTGCGTGCGTGTGTATGTGTGTGCGCGTGCGTGCGTGTGTGTGTGTGTGCGCGCGCGCGCATATGTATATGTGTTATCGTTTGTTCGTTCGTTCGTTGAGATGACGATCGTCATTTACGAAATATAAAGGTATGTTCCTGGCGATCATCGCTTCGATTTTGCTGCTATTGAACTTTTATATTCTGTATATAGCATCGTCACGTGGTGTACACTTAGTAGCAAAACAATACGAAAGGCTGCTGTACATTTGGTCAATAAAACGTATCACCGAAACTTTTATTACTTGCCCTGTGTGTCGTAAGATTTTATATTTGGTACTGTATGCTAACGACCCTTAACCCTTCGATAATATCACAGATGAATGAGTTTCCGTGTTGTGCGTTACGCATCGCTACCTAAGGTTCCTAACAAGTGCGTTAATCCTTTCAATTTTTTCACTGAGCATTCGTCTCTCCGAATCAAGAGCCGTTCTCGCGGACAACAGTTCGTATATCCTTCGCTCTAGGTGAATAGTTTCGGAACGCAAGTTGTTCGACTGTGCCACCAATTTTGATGTTTCGCTCGTCAGAATTTTCTTCTCCATTGCTTTTTCTGAAACGGAAGAAAATAAACGGGGAACGGAAGGAATGAAAACGCGCCGGTTAACGCGAAAGACAAAATAGAAATGCCGTGAAGATCTTCTCGTCGTACCTTTGGAATATTCGCTGTAAGCGAGCATGATGTCCTCGATGCCGGTCCACTTGGGCCTTTCGTTCTTCCCGCCGACGTGGTCGTCTACATTGTCGTCCACGATCTTAATATCCACGATCTTGCAATGTTGCTTGACCCCATTTTCACCGGGCATGGGCAAAGCAGGATAACCCACGGAGACGATGTTCGGAACCAAAGGTGGTAGAGGCGGTGGTCGTTCTGGAACTTGCTTTACTTTTACTCTGTCCAGTAGTCTCATCTTTTGAGGAGGTTTCGGCAATGTTGGTGGATTCTTCGAATACGCCTTGGCAATTCTCTCGCAGTACGCGGTCACAGAATTTGAACTTCTCCGTTTTTTACGATCTTGTAGAACGTACTGCCACGTTACTTCTGCCTCTGTAACAACAACAATGAAAATTCGTTCGACAACGATAACCATCGATGACCGATAGCAGAGAAATCATCTTAAATCCGATACTTGCCATCTCTCCTGCCCGGAGGCATTATATCGAGGCCTATGGTCCTGAGAAAACCAACTTTCGGCTCAAAATCTGGCGTATGGAGCAGTACATCCGGATGTTCTCGCGGTATTGGTAATACGGACTCGACGGTTTGCTCCGTCTCCAGTGGTACCTCCGGCGGATCTGGATTTAACCTGTACCGCTTCTCCACTTTGCAAAGCTCTATCTCTATAGACGAGAAGAAAAGGAAGCGACTCGTAAGCGTTAATGTCGTAGGCGACGAGGAATGAAAGGCGAAGAGAAAAGAAGGAGGAAGGAGGAAAAACGTACGCAAGAGAAAGAAGAATAACGAAGAGCGCTTACCATTCCTCATACTTAAAGTGGTTAGACCAAACATGGCGAGAAACGCGAGCTTCTTCTCCGAATACTGTAACTTGGCTGGCGGACCTTTGATAATCCAGAGATCCATGTCCTTTGTTTCTTCCTCACCTTCCGAATCGGAACTACACGCAAGGCTTGTATTCCTCTCCCGTTTTCTTTTCCTTCTCTTCTCGGCTAGATCTAACGAGGACGTCGGCTCTTTCGGTTTCTCAGGTACAAGAAAAGACTTTTCGCTCGTAACATCTTGTTTGACTAGAGCCTTGCTCAGGTCAGGCACATTTAACACCGCTGGTTCGCACTTCACGGAAATCTCAGTCAAATTATTGCACTTGTCGGTGAAACAAAATGCGGTTTTTAGCTCGGTCGAGAAATTCAACAGTTTCTCTTGGTATTTTGGTATCTGCAGGAGAACATTGGATACGTTCTGACAGGTACGCAAAACTTCCTCAGACTTGATGCTCTGCATCAACTGAGTCGTATCTATAGGCTTCTGTGCGATGTCGTTTATGCTGAACTTAAAATTCGATTGAAACGATAATGTGGACAAAACGCTATTCTGATCGCTCTGTATCTTAGACTCTACTTCAGGTTTAATCTCCTTCTCAAGGAGATTAAAATTTATAGGTTGAAACGTGGATTGTGGTAGTGGCGGTGGTGGTGGTGGTGGTGGTGGTGGTGGCGGTGGTGGCGGCGGTGGTGGTGGTGGTGGTGGTGGTGGTGGTGGTGGTGGTGGTGGTGGCGGTGGTGGTGGCGGTGGTGGTGGTGGTTGTGGTTGTGGTGCTGATGGTTGTTGTTGTATCGGCGGTGGCGGACCCTTTCCTTGTTGCTCGTAAGCGAAATGGGGCGTCAACGGTTTGTCTTGAAGCGAATTCTTCCCTAAATGATTCTGCTGATTCGCTGTTGCTTGTTGTTTCGCGTGATTTTCCATCTTCTCGTTGCACGAATTAACTTTGCTGCTCTCCTTCGTCGATGTATCCGTGCCGCTTTTGTAATGCGAATTCGCGTGATTCGCGATCTTGTTCCCACTACCAGGGCCAACGTTGTTACTATTGTAAGTTGTGTTTTGTGTAAGTTGCGTTGCCGTTTTGTCGACGGAACTACAATTCAGAACGTTCGACGAGGTCGAAGGTGGCGACGACGACAATGGGGACGATGACGGCGGTGACGACGACAACGAACAAGGGACTTCGTTTCGTTGAGCCGCCGCCGCTGTCACGGTCACTGTTTGATTGTTCTCGTTGGCGTGATACGCGCTTTGCTTCGTACTATTAGAATTGGCCACAGCTACTGCCGTGCCGCTGCCGTTATTCGCGTTGCCACCGTTGCTAGCGGCTGGTGTCACTGGTACGTTCGCTTTCGGTTGCGAGTGATGTTGATGAGCAGGCGAAGAAGAGAAATGCGGCGGCGGTTTGTACAAATTAGCTACGTGCGAAACAGGTATATGCGGATGATGAAATTGCTGAGGCGGGTAAGGAATCGGATGTGACAACGATTGCTGAAGATTCGTGCTCTTCGCGTTATCCGCAACGGAATTCTCGGCGATCTGTCCGGCGATCGTTTGGGGCGTTGCGGTCGAAGTGGCTATCGATTTTACCGGTGACTCCTGATAAGAAATTTGATTGGTTATACTATGATTATGACTGTTGATGATGGGTCTTTGTTGAGGTTTCGACGATGAGCGAAAGGAATCTTCGAACGGTCTGACGAAAGGCGGTTGTTGCGAGGTTGTCGCCAACGCGTTCGTTGTAGCGACGGCGTTGGTGGTGATCGCCGTGCTGCTGGTGCTCGTGTTCGAAGCGTTCGTCGTTGTACTTATCGCGATCGTACCGGACTCTTTGCTTCTCGAGCTGTGAATAGCATGAGACAACGGTGGCGATTTGCGAGTCAAAGTGGTCATATGATTGACGCTATTCATAATCGAGGGAACCGCGTTAGCTGTCGTTAGAGTGTGTGTCCCGTGCGTTGTCATAGTGCCGCTGCTCGACAAACTGGTACTGCTGGTCGTTGTACCGGCCGCGCTGTTACAACGTTGTTGTTGTTGATGCTGCGATTGTTGCGACGGTATCGACGATCCTGCTACTAGCGACGCTTGTGACGACTGTTGCACCTGTTGTTGTTGTTGTTGTTGTTGCTGCTGCTGCTGCTGCTGCTGCTGCTGTTGTTGCTGATGGTATATAGAAGTTGTAACCGTAGTTGTCGCGCTGCTCATTATCGTAGCTGTATGCTGACTAGAATGAATAGTAGTCGAGGATACGGAGGGCAAATGGAGAGAAGGTATAGAGATGATAGGCGCCAAAGGCATGGCGAGGGATGGAGGTGGTGGCGGTGGCGGTCCGATTACCGTTGGCGTCAAGGACGACATAGAGGGTATAGAAGGAATAGGCGGAGGGCCGCCGATAGGCGCCGAGCTTATCGCTGGCGGAGGTCCGAGGTTCAAAGGGGGTAGGGTAGAAGCCAAAGGGGGCGGCATGGCCGCGGAACTAACGGAACAGATAGTAGCCGAACCCAAGGACGGCGGAGGTCCAATGGGAGGAGCTGCTGGATTCGGAAACGCTGACAAACGAGAGTGGTAGATGTTCGCTGTTGCCGTTGGATCCGATGACGGTGGTGGTGGTGGTGGTTGTGGTGGTGGCGGTGGTGGTGGTGGTGGTGGCGGTGCTACTGTTGGCGGAGGAGGAGGAGCGGAAGACTGATCTTCTTTTCTCGATGGATGATGACCGTTACCGACAGACCCAACGTTACTGTTACCGTTGTTGCAGTTGTTAGCGTTGTTGTTGGTATTTCCACCGCCTCCGCTGCCGCCTCCGCCTCCGCCGCCGCCTCCGCCGCCGCCGCCGCCGCCTCCGCTACTGCTGCCACTTGGCCGATCTCTGTTCTCGCGTTCTCGCTCCCGCTCGCTATGCATCTGAGCCGCTATGGTCGGCTTCCTAGCTGGAACAAATCCCGAACACAGTGCTTGGTAATCTTCCACTGATCTACTGTTGTCGATTTACTACTCCGTAGAGTAGTCGCAGAGCGTATCTTACGGCAATGCGCGAAACAATACGTTCGATCGAACGCGAACACGCGATCAACGACATCGGCGTCTATCGCGTTCGGGAGCGCGAGGAGAAGCGTTCTTCGCGGGGGATTGATCTGGAATCTCGAAATACGCCGTGTAACTGGCCGCAGTTCTGCGACGCGGATGATACGCAGATACCACGCAGATACCACGCAGATACCACGCAGTTACGACGATCGCAACATCTTTCGAATTCGAACGAGTGAGCGCATCGTGTACCGACGCTACGCAACCAATAAGGTGGCAAAAGCTCGAAAAAGGCAACTTTTTCTCAGACAAGGATCGTTCGCGCGTCCGTTCCAACTTACCTGAGCGATGCGTAAGTTCGTCGTTACAAGGAATGGCTTGATACGATGTATTCAATTCGAAGTATTGGGGATGATTGCTGATTGAATATCAATGAAATCGGATAACGTACTACTCGGATCGACTGTAAGAAATAGTTCGCTTGCTATTGGGACGCCCGTCGACAACGTCGTATATCGTACACAGCGTAGGAAAGTGATCTTTTGAGCGATCGAGATCGCTGAATCTTCCCCAAAACTGTTTCAGAAAATGAATCGAGGGTCAAGAATTCCAAGTCAATCAGAATTTTGATCACGTTTTTTTTTTTGCAATGTTTATTTTCAATTATAGTCCAAATATACATGTTTACATAATAAATTATATAAAAACGGTATAATTTTGATAAAAGAACATGTGTGACAAAGTTATATACATCGGTGGATCAAGTCAATAATGGGTAGAATATAGAGTATGCTACACTGAAGAAAAATTATTTTGACACTGATCGTTTAATTGCAAATTTCTAAAACAGTTGCGGGAACTAACGCAAGAGTGCACTACGTTTCGGAGAAAGACACGAAGGCGCGTGGAATTGTCGTTTGGCCTGCGATATATCCGCTGTTCATCGCTTCGCGATAAACTAATCGAAACGAAACGTTTTTTATGTTTTATGTCACGCGTTACGATGCCAATTATTCGAATAAAAGAGAACGAGGGAACGCGCCAAAGATAAATTAACGAAAAAATCAACAAGAAATCAAGGAGAAATCAACGAGGAATCAACAAGGAGTAAACGAGGAATCAACGAGGAATCAACGAGGAATCAACGAGGAATCAACGAGGAATCAACGAGGAATCAACGAAACAAACAGAATCGAACGAGGTAGAAAACAAGAAGAAAACAAGAGAAGAAAAGAAAGAAAAGAAAAGAAAAGAAAAAAGAGAAGAGAGAAGCGATATTATTCGACGATGGCTAACGTGCACTATCGGTTCGGATTATAATAATTACGGTTAACATCGATTTCACATTTCACACGAAAGATACGAATACAAAATTGAATTTATCGAAGAAATATAATTTATTCCGTAGAGGAAGGAAACGATCGAGTTTTACTCGATTGTTACCGTTTTTAAACGGACGTGCACCGTAACGATAACGAGGATAATAATAAGCTTCTCCACACTAAAGATGTGCACTCTTATGTTGAAGTTTCGCTGTTTGTCAAGACGTCACTAACTATATAAAACGATTAACTATGTAACGAACATTGTACATGATTAAGAGACTTTGTTTCAACACTACAAAAATCATTTGTAACATATATGCTTCGGATGATACGATACAAATGGATAAACGGCCGACCGAAGGCCGACTTATTCTTTTAAATATGAACAAAGGATAGTCGCAGTTGCCGATAAGTCTGACTTCGGTCTACGCGTAAACGAAATTATTAGCGAAATCGAATCGAAATCAACTGTTTCGATTATCCTAGGAAATTTTAGGGCAAGCAGCGTGCACCTTCGCTTTCTCCACTACGACGACAAAGCGTTCGAACAGAGGTCCCACGAAGGCTCGTACCATAGTTGCGTGTGACAGAATGGCACTGTGTTCCATTCAAAGAAAATACACGGAAAATAAGAAAAAAAAGGGGGGGGATAGAGGGACGAAACGAAAGGGAACGAAACGAAACGAAACGAAACGAAACGAAACGAAACGAAGTAAAAACCGAAGGAAGAGATAACTCGACGATCGAGTTATACGCTTATCTAAAAAATATCGATCCTACCTTCGTAAGAAACGATTGGCTATGACTATAACTTTGATTATATCTAGTTTAAAATTAGAAGCGTAGTATGTTTTTTTTCTTTTTCTTTCGATTTCATTCACAGTCAGGTATATTCTGCAACGACTTCTCCTCGTTTGCCGCTTTTCGCCAGTTCGTCCGTCCGTTCACGGTGAACTGTCGGCCGCAGTACAGATCATTTAACTTATAGCGTTACCAACGACGTTTCTCGTCGAGGGTTCGATCGCTTGGCACCGATTGTCAAACCAAAGTCGAGAACAAAGACGGAAGATCGATTTTCGTATTCCCCTAGAAAATAATTTCAGGACGTACGGTTCTTTCGCCGCGGTAATTTTACACGTGCATAGAAAGCTCGAAGAAGAAAAAACAGAGAAAGAGAGAGAGAGAGAGAGAGAGAGAAGAAAGGGAGCTGCTGCTGCCGGAACGACGCGAGCACGTTATCGCAATTTCATCGTGATCACCGTGTGATCGACATCGTAACGGTAGAACGAAAGAAACAACGTTGACAACAATAACGTTTGGAAAGAAAGAAGCAAGAAGAACGAAGTCGAGTTTGATGATCGGAGGGAGGAGATCGGTCGATACATCGCGGAAAACACGCTCGCACGAAAAACACTACGAGAGAGAGAAAGAACGAAAAGGGAGAGAGAAGGTTATTTCCGCGCGTAACAAGCCATCGGGACAGAAGTCTCGCGATCGCTCGTAATCGATGCTTTCTTTTTAATGAAAGGCAGTGGGGGGTGGAGCGACTCGCTCACCTGCAGTATCGGCGGATGCAGGTGCAGGCGCGGGTACCGGGGCTGCAGGAGCGGAATTTCGTGCCGCTCTTCTCCTCTCCTCCTCCTCCCGTAACGCGGCTTGCTCTCGCGCTTGCCTCAGCCGGTGCTCCTCCTCCAGTTTCAGCCTGAAACGAGAATCGTAGGACCGTTGAAACGAAGGGCCGCGTTCCAGGGGATCGTCCGGTCAGCAGGCACCGCTTTCCGTCCGTTAGACCGTTCGCTCTCGTTCACTTACCGCTCGTGCATCACGGGAGACATGAGTCCAAGAGACGCAGGAGGTAGCATGTCCGGACTGTATCTCAATCCGTACAGTGGATACGAAGGTAAGCCGGGAAATATCGGTGGTCTCAGCATTCCACACCGTTCCAAGTACAACTGTTCCTCTAATCTGCGTACCGAGAATCGAGCGGTTACACCACGATTTCGTTAAACACGCTTGTTAGCTGCGCGCTCTTCGGTAAACGGCAGAGAGACGGGCGGCGTTAGATCACGCGCTATTTTACCTATAAGCGTGTTGGAGGTGCGGCGGTGGATAGAGACCGTGATGATAAGGATTGTAGGCCGCAGGGTCCAGGGCAAACGCCGGTGGAGCGTGGGCCGGATGGTGTTCAGGCCGGTACGGTTGAAAACCCGAACGAGCCAACAATTCGGAAGCGGCGGCAGTCACGCTGTGTTTACCGGTATCCGCGGCTCTTGCGTTCGTGTACAACGACGGTATCTCCTCTGGTCTTCTCTCGTGGGTAGATCGTTCCTAAAATACACATTTGCTCGTTCGTTAATCCTTGCCTCGTCCTTTTATCCTTTTCGCGGTTACAGCCAGCCCGACGAAACCGCGTCCTCCGAACTATATTTTTCTTTTTTTTTCTTTGTATTTGTTTTTTTTTCCAGAGTATGCCAAACCGAAACGAAACCGATAAGAAAGTTTGTGGCCGTTTTGGGGGGACGATAACGGCCAGGCGACACGAATTCGAGTGAAAGAAACGGAAGAGAGGAAGGAAGGAAGGAAGGAAGGAAGAAAGCAGGTCGATGATCGGTCGCAACGATCGCTCACCTTGGCGGGCGAAGGACCTCTAACCAGAGGAGGTGGCGCCCGATTCTTAGGACTCGCACGAGGTTCTTCCTCCTGAGGAGCCGGACCTGCCTGTTTAGCTAGGTTTCGTAGAGCGGCGGCGAAGCTTCTGCTGTTCTGTTGTCCACCTGGACCCGGTCCAGGGGTATGACCCTGTGGTAAAACGCCGGAACTGGGTCTGTGAGATTTGCTGATCGTGGTGGGCGGCGCTTTGGTGCTGGCAGGCTGAAGACCTGAAACCAATCGACGATTAGAGGATCCGCGATCGAAAAGTTACTTACGATACATTAACGCGCGACCGACAACCAGACGAAAAATCGTCTTTATCCAAATTCTTACGTTCGTAATTAACGATACACAGACCATAAATATATGATATAATATACAGGATGGTTGGTAACTGGTTGGTACAAACGGAAAGGGGGGGGGGATTCTACGCGAAAAAAGAAGTCGAAAATATAGAATAATAATTTTTTTTTAACTTTTTCCATCGAGACAACGATCTACAGTGAGATCGGTTACAACGAGACGCGATAAAGTGCGCGCGTACCGAGCGAAAATTCAAAGTGGATTTTCTCGAAAACAAAGCCTCGAACGAAAAATGTTTATTCCATATTTTCGACCTCTTTTTTCGCCTAGAATCATCCCCTTTCCGCTTACGAACCCACCCTGTATAATACAATAACGATATAACATAGAACGAAATATTTCTACCGGGTCGGCTAAAAACGTGGTACAATTTTCACGATTATTATTATTATTATTGTTGTTGTTATTATTATTATTATTATTATTATTATTATTATTATTATTATTATTTTACAACGTTACGCGATTCGTACGCTGTTGGTCACTCGGTTCTCTTCGAACGGTCGTTCAAACGCGTCGGATAAATACAACGACATTTTCTCTTCTTTCTTCTTGCTTTGCCCTTATCTCGTAAAGAGTACGCGTAATTCATCGAGAGGACAACGACGATAACCAATGTAACTATATGGGAAAACCATTGGACGAGTAAAACACGTCGAATAAAATATCGTTATTGAAACGCGGTCGTACGCGTTTGATCGTTTTCTTCGACCGCTTTCGAACGTTAGTTAATTCGACGATACGACGATAATTTTCAACGCGTCGTTCTTATTATTTCGTACACAGGATATCGAGACGATACGATATTTCCGCGTTTTATCGTTTGCCATCGAGGGCGAAAAGAAGGGAAGCGGTTGTTCGACCTTCGAAGCTGTTTGCCAGCGATACGAATCTGGGATTGCACCGAGAACCCTTTGAAAAGAGTAAGCGGCTCGGAAAAGCTTTCAAACCAGATCGATCCACATCGAGAAGACGCGAAAGCGTGAATTCGTTCTTTCGCGGTTTACTCCTCGTTTTTTCCCTTTTTTTTTTTTTCGTCCTCTCCCTCGGCCGATTTTTTAAAAATCAAGAACGAGCTAGAACACGTCGGCATCCGGATGACGGTCCTTTGTGTCTCGGACGATGGTCGCCGAAGAAAGGGACGACGAACGACGTTTCTCCGTCCCTTATCCGCGTTTGCTGGCACGGCGGGACGCGCGTGCGCGTGAAAAAACCCTCCGGTTAAAACGAGAAAATAACAGCCAGAGAATACCCGATGGCTCTCTCCGCGATGATTCCGAGGATGCTTTTCACCCTCCATTCAATTCCTCGTCAGCAGAGCGCACACATCTTCGTTTCCTCTCGACGGACACGCGACTCTTCCCCTCGTCTTTCCGCTGCTCTCCTCTCCTCCGCATGCACACCCCGTCGCCTTTTGCTCTCGCCTCCCTTTCTCATTTTCCCCTGTTTCCACGTTCGGAACGCGATTTCTTTTCATTCTGGTACTCCCGTTACTCGCGCTTTTTCTCTTGTCCTCGTCGTCGTCGTCGTCGTCGTCGTCTTTTAATAACCGGTCTCTTTCTACGTCTCTGGATCTGTCGACCCGCGCTTTACTCGATCGTCGTGGCATTACGCGCCAAACGAATCCTACGATCGACCAAACGATAAACGCTTTCGAGCGGTTGTCGACGATAAGGGCAAAGGAGATACTTTGGTGCCGCTGGGGAGGAAACGAGGAACGGGTATACGCGCGTGGATGGTTCTCCGTGGGCTCGGCGTGGGATAGAGCGGAATCGAACGGAGCGAAGGGAGCAAAGGGAAAACGACATTCGCCAACGCGAACGACGCGGCGAGCAGGGTGTGGGTTGACTCGACGTCGCGAGCACAAGGATTCTAGCGAGTGGAAAGGGTGTGTAGAGGGTGGTGTTAAGCGGCTTACAGTCTGTTACCATGGTAACGCCACACCGCTAAGACAGGAAGAACCCGAATCCAGCCTGCTACAGTCCCCGTGACCCTCCTCACTCTCCGTCGTGTACAGCGTATACCCTTTTATCCACGTCGTTCGTAGCCGTTTGCCAATCCTGCGAAGGAAGGCGAATCCCGGACGACCGGATAAACAGCCACGGATTACGCCACTGACTCGCTCTTTTTGCGCCAAAGTCTTCTCGCCAATCTCTCTCGTCGATCCCGCGTATCGTTGCAGTCTGTCGAACCTCGGCCCGATCCCGACGGCGATCGTGTCGACGACGCGAGAATTCCATCGTTCGGCGACCCGCGACATCGTCGTCGTAATCGTCGTCGTCCGAATCGCCGACCGATCTGGCGTTTCACGCGTTCCTGCGAAACTTCCCACCGCGGAACGACGAGCAACCGTTTAATTGGAATTCGAGCTCCATACATAGAAGCTGGCGAGAACAACGCCAAACGCGAAATACCGCGTTCGAGGTGTCGCGCAGTTAATAATTTCGCGTCACCGAATCGAACTCCCCTGTTGCGCCTGGTCGAGTCGCGTCGATAACGACACGCGCGTCGAGTCGAACGAGAAAACGCTTGAGAGTTGCGGCTGCGAAATAACGCGTTAATAATGCTGCTTATCGAAGCGAGCGGCGTTCGCCGGATGGAATTAAATACGCGAAATAATCGATCGACCTACAGAAATGGAAAAGAGAAGAGGCATAAGGGAGAAGAACGTACGGCGATGTAAAACACGCTCGAAACACGTCGAAAGATGACAAACAACAGGTGGGAACATTGTCGTTTTACCGTACGAGAAACCGGCGGGTAACGGAGACGCTATAAACGCGAGAACAAGATTTTGACGCGGCTAAACGCACGCAGAGGGAATTCTTCTTTTTCTCTCGCGTTACCGATTTTCGCGTCGCGCGAGAATTAATCGGGCCAACGTGGAATTCACGAGTCAGCCGCGGACACAGAGGCGAGAGAACGAGACCGAACAGCCCCGTTTCGATAAAGTTACGACCTCGCCTGCTTCTTCCTCGTATAGATTTCCGCCTGTTTGAAAAAGAAGAAAAAGAAAAAGAAAAGGAGCTGAGCGTCACGTCGACCGCCGCCAAACTTTCGAGTAGTCTGTGATCTCGGGTACGCGTTCGATCGTTTCCATGCGAGCCGAGGCAGTTTATTCGAAATTCCGCGCTGCCTCGTGAAACGTTCAACACCGATCGTTAAACTTGATTCGATCGCGCGAATTTTGCGGTAGTTGGTACCGCGTGAGAAAGGTAGCAGGATAAAAGATAGAAGGGGAAATTTCGGACGCCGACCAGGTGCGATTGAAACTCGAACACGCGTGTGTAGCGCACGACGTACGGACGTGTGAACGAGTTCTCGAGCCTCGAGTAAATTCGAAGCGAGATTCGCTTCGGTCGCGCGTTACGCTCGAGATTCTCGCGTTCCACGTACGACGAATATCCGCGTGTGCAGCGTGCGAGAGGAAACCGGCGAACGGAGGAAACGGCGAAAAACGGAGAAAGGGAGCACGCGGGAACAGAGAACGGAATAACCAACCGCGGTCGATATATCAAAACGATGGAAAGGAAAATCCGCAACGCAACCTGTCGTCGCCTTGGCGGGACAAAACTTCCGTTCGTAATAATCGTTTTCGCGAAATTTTCTCGATCGCGCCTGTTACACGAGTCGTCGGAGCCAAAGAACGAGACGAGAGGGCGATCCGAAGAAAATGGACGAGAATCGTGGCGAGGATATGGAAAGGGAAAAAGGTGGGACGAGGGGAGCGAGCAACCACCGGGCTTCGTGTCAGAGATCGTGGTTGACCTTTTCCCGTTCAAGCCCCTGAGACTCCTCGCAAACCCTTGGAAGCCGGCTCGCTCGCGGGAAGCCAAGTTCCGCGCGAAAAATCGATGCCGGAAGGACTGTCGCGGCAAATTATAACGGGGCAAACGATCCCTCCGTTATCGTTCGTGCGTTCCAGAAGGTAAACTCGATAGCGTAGCGAAGAAACGGACCAACCAGGCGAGGACACGGGAGAAGAGAAAAAAAGAAGGTAAAATTCAGCGAAGAGCAGCGATAGTTAACAGCAGCAGCAGCAGCAGCAGCAGCAGCAGCAGCAACGGTAGCGGGTTTGCGTTACTTCGCTCGAGTTTCGAAACGTTTTGTCGGCGGACGGTGCTTTGTGCGGTTACGAACAATCGCCCGACCGACGTACTCTGTCGCTCGTTCGCTCCCCACTCTTCGGGCATTTCTCTTCGACGGAAACCACCGCTCATCGTCGCCGCCCCGTCCCTCCTCTATTTTTCTGTTGCGAGCTTCTGGCGCGTGTAAATTGCAGCTTTTACAAAGGGTTGCCACACGCAGTTGGATCAACATCTGTCGCACGACCGGCACGAATGGCCGTCGATTCTCCGGCGGCGTCGAATCGAGGTCGCAAGGACGCGCAACGTCATCGGACACCACCTCTGTCAGCGATCGCGGCCTGTTACCGCTCTCGGTATAAAGGTCGGGGAAACGCGTCGTTTTATCCGCTGGCTGAAATCCCATTGGGAAAACTCGTACGATCGATTCACCGACCGGCCATACGCGTTTATTCCGATTCTGGCTATCGTATTTTCACCGTCCTGGTATCGATAACGCTGCCAAAAGATATCGAATAAACGGTAACCACTTTACCCCCACCATTCGTCCCCGTTAAAGCACACGGTCGTTCGCGTTTCGGTTTCAGCGGCCGATATCTATCTCCGTATAGATCGGCGCGTGATCGGTCCCGTTGCGTTTCCACCTGTAACCGAAGCTTCCTTCCCGAATATTTCGATCGCGGCGTAACGATAGCTACGTCGACGACAAATTTCGTCGTTTTCGGAGGTTCGCGGGTGGGCGTGAAACGCGCGATAGCGAAATTTTCGTTCGAACGACCGAACGAGCGCGAAGCTCGGGCCACCCTTACGAGTCCCTTGACATTTTGCCAAGCTGCCCCTCTCCACATCGAATCACCATATAAACGACTCGGGGGCTCGCGAGCTCAACAACCCCTGGATCCGCCTGGATAACCTCAAATATACGTTTCGTTTTAGTACGGTCCTGCCGTAGCCGCTCTTAACCATCGCCATGGGCGTCCGACTTCTATCTCCGGTCCCCGTCTCACGTTCGGCCGTAAAAACCTGCCGAGTATTCGAAGAAACGTCGCGATCCTAAACGTAGGAACGAACGACGCGACGTAAAGGTGTGGAAAGCGAAAGAAACTTCGCCTTTCGCTTTTGCCACCAAGTGGCAAGTCGGAGGCCAGGGCGAGGAAACAAAAAGTGAAAGATCGTTGGGGCGCGGCGACGCCAATGCGACTCGACGATCTTCTCGCCACCCCTCTGAGATTTCGCGTCGACGCAATTCGTTCGTTCGTTCGTTCGTTCGTTCGTAAGGCGCTTTGGAATTTCCATATTAATTCGTCGGATCGAGGAACGTGACGGGAATTCGCGTTTCGTCCGTGGTTCGCGGCTGTAACGTTGCTGCCTTCGATCCAACGCGATCCGAACGTCGACGTTACAGAAGCGAGAAAGTCGTAGTATAAGCGAAAAACGTGGAAATTTTTAGGAGTAAGAAGAACAAGGACCCAGCGTCGATAGCGCGTCCACTCGTTTCTTTGTTCGAATCGTGTCAAACGTGGTCCTCGTCCGTCGATCCTCTCTCTCTCTCTCTCTTTCTCGTCTCTGCTGTTCGTTCGCCACCGACCATCGACGAACGACACCACCACCACACCCTGCCGTTCGGTCGTTGTCGAATAAATTCCCCGAGGTAAATAGTAAAATGAAATCTGCACCGCCACTCGGCCGCCGTGAAAACACGGCCCCTCATTAATTCCGACCGCCGCTATAAAACCCCGGAACAGCGGAACACATCGAGCGTAGACTAGTAGTCTCCAAAGCTTCGCTCTCTCTGTCTTGCTCGCTGCCTCTGCCTGCCTGCCTGCCTGCCTGCCTGCCGTCAACACCTCTTCCGCAACTCCCCTTCGCGCTATATAGTACTCCGCGTCCCACTCGCACCCTTCCCTTTCTCCACGGCCACACCACCACCACCACCACCACCATCGCCAGCGATACGCCGAGAGAGGAGAACCGTGTGTGCTGTACACCACCCTCGGCCACCTATAAAAGCCACGTATTCAATTACCCGGCATCGACCGGTCGAATAACGAATGTGCACGCCATGGAAAATATTCGCCGTCTGTTTTTCCACGTACACCGTGCGTTGGCCGTTTCGATCGCGCGAATTCGCATACGCGTAAGTTACACCACGACGGCGGCCAGCCAGGGTGTCGGCCGTTACGACGATTTGTCCGTTTCCGTGGTTTTTGCGTCGCCGGCGAAGATAGCGTTGATCGATAGCGCAGGCTAGAAAACGAGCTAGGAATCAGAAGTCGATCGTCGGTGCCGCGCCGATGCTTCTCGAACCCCGAAGTCGCTACACTGCCCCTACTCTCCTTTCGCTCTGCCGCTGGATCCCATCTGTTACCCCCCCGGCTACGCTCGGCCTTCGCACGCCGGCACACGACCGTTTCCGCTCGCGTCTTCTCACCCCTCGTGACTCGGTAAATTCGCGTAATTCGTCGATGCGGCCGCGTACGCGCG
Source organism: Bombus picipes (assembly GCA_014737485.1). Classification (NCBI taxonomy): domain Eukaryota; kingdom Metazoa; phylum Arthropoda; class Insecta; order Hymenoptera; family Apidae; genus Bombus; species Bombus picipes. The sequence goes on along the minus strand of JACXIP010000011.1, from coordinate 820,277 downwards.
CCAGACGTTTACGCGTCGCGCAGCAACGCGCGATCCGCGCGAAAGATCGCCGCGAGCTCCGTTACCTACGGAGGCTATAATCGCGCGTCGTCTCCAAGTAGAAAGAAAGACACGAGACGATCGTGTTACGTATCGCGTATACCGGCAGTCGCTTATTTTCTCTCCTATTTGCTTTCGATTCTGTTATTTGCGCGATCACCGTGTATCGATCCGTCGATGGCAATTTCGTCCGTGGAAACGACGTTGGTCGAACGTAATCCGACCGACTCGAGTGGAAATTAATACCGATCCATTGACCGTAATAAACGCGAGATTCGGTCGATTCGGTCGATTCGATCGCCTTTTTTCGTATCGTTCCGCGAGTAGATTAAAAAAAAAGAAAAAAAAAGAGCTATTTTTGCCGGCGTTGATTGGCCGAGTCCTCCGGACCGATCTCCTCCGCTACGTTTCCATTTCAATCGTAGTCTGATAACGTGCGGAGAGAGAGAGAGAGAGAGAGAAGAAAAAGCAGCGATGGACAAAAAGAGGAGAATCGGAAATATAAAAGAGAGCGAGCAAGGGACGGACCGGAGGAAGAGAAATGGAAAAGGGGCGAGTTTAATTTTTCGCGTTCTCGCTCACCCGCTTCTGCGTCGTGAATTTTCATTCCATTTCGCACGACCACCTACTACTCTCGTTATTTCGTTTCGCGTTACGTTCGTCCTACGGACGCTCTTCGTTGCCTTTGCCGCGTCCCTTTTCATCCGATTCGCAAGACACTCGCGTCCCCTCCGAAACGGCGTTTCTCGCATCGATTTCTTCGTTGCCGTTAACCTTCGAATGGACGAACGATCCGCAACGATCGCGATTCCCAGCAACCCGCCGCCGAGTCTATCGAGCAACGGCGAACGTAACTCGCACGCTCGACACGATATCGGAGCATACACGCTCGATGAATCGTTTTATTCGACGGCCGCGTATCATCGATGTTGGCCGAGTCAACGTTGCACGTCGGCTGCCTCGCGGATCGTACCCCATTACACTCGGAAACGAGAGGACGAAAATTAGATTTCCCCGAGACGTCCGCGGTTCGTCGCGAAGTCTCGAAAATCGTTCGATCGAGCCTGCGAAAATAACACCGCGTGGTAATCGAGAAGGAACGCGCCGATACCGATATAGAATTCCGATTCGATAGAACGCGATTTACAGCGACGTTCGCGTAACGCGCGTTGTTAAGTTAGCGGACGAACGAGTGGATGCTCGTTAACGACGGTTCACCGAATACGGATAGAGCGGTTGATTCGCGTGAAAGCTGCGGGCTCGGCAGCAGAAGGGAGCAACGGAGGCTAAATACGCGCAACAAAACCTTTGAAATCAGCACGGATCGGATAAAATCGATATTACCTTTGTCCGCCGCGTGTCGGTTAGTTACGCGGTAATCCTCCGCGCGTCCAAAGAGAGCGATCGGTTTTATCCTTTGGCTGCTTTCGACGATCGTCGAAAATACGGATTTCTCGTTTGTACGAGGGAGACGCGTGGTAAAATCGAGACGAAACGATCGACGGTGGGGTAGCGAGGCGTCGTGGATCGGGTAAGAGTCGCGAGATCGAAGACCGAAGAGCAACGATGGGAGACGTGTGGAACGGTAACGGCAACGCCGACGATTGGCTCTCTTTCATTTCCGTACGCGAGGAAAGCGGAACCCCGGATCGGGTCGACTCTTTTCCGATAGGGCCGTTTTGACCCATCGCGCTGCCGCCGCAGCCGCCACCGGTTACCCGCTTATAGCCGTCTCTCCCACCACGCGTTTTCCACAGCTTCCAACAACTTCCAGCTTTAAGCGTTCGCGTCCTCCTCCTCCTCCTCCTCCTCCTTTTGCTCTTTCACCGGCTCGTCGTCCTACCCCCTACCCGCCACCTTCGCCCTCTCGGCTAGTATCCGGCACACCCTCCGCCGTCTCTTTACTCGCCAAAGAGGGTTGCAGCAACGGGGATAGCAGTTGCGAAACTAGTTGCCTGGCTTTAAACTCTGCCACGCTCTCTCGCTCGCTTCCTTTTCCTTCCTCCCTCCCTCCCTTCCTCCCTCCTTCCATCTCTCTTCCTCCTCCTCCTTTATCCCCTTTTCCCGCCAACCTTTCCAGAAGGGAGAACCATCCCACTTCGTGCCAGCCAGCCAGCCAGCCAGCCAGCCAACCAACCAGCCAGCCAACCAGCCAGCCAGCCAGCCAACCAACAGGGTGGTTTGAGAGGATCGAGAGGGCAATACGTTTCCGAGAAGCTCCCCCAATTTCCTTCGCACAAGCTCGCCGCGACCCCCTTTTCGGGAATAGAAACGGGAACGGAAGCGGTCGGTACGCTCTGCTCTTACAGCTTAAAGGTTGCCGCTGCTGCTACTCTACACGACCTTTTTGCTTTCGACGGCGCGTTACGTTACGCGTTTCCAAAGACACGAAGGGAGAAAGGAGATTCGGCGCGAAACGCCAAGCAGCGTCGCGCGAGTCCAACGAGCCGACGAAATCCCGAGCGATCCAAGTCGAAGCCGTGCTTCGCTCCGATCGTAAACCAGCGACCCACGAGTCGTTCGAAGCGAGTTTTAACGAATCCGATTGTTGGTCTCCGTCCGACGACGGCATAGAAGACCGTGCTACCCTCTTCTTCCAGGCTGTTCCACGTAATCGAATATTTACACGACCGTGACGTCATCGTCGTCAATTAATACCAACGAGTCGCCGTGCGGCGGTGGCAAGATCCCTGCATACAGGTCCCAGACATCGGCAGCTGCAACGACCAGGCGATACACAAGCTGATCCTGGTTATCCTATCCGAGCGATCCACCTTGGCCGCGAACACTCGTACGACCGTGGTATTCGATCTCGATAGCGCGCGACCAACCGCGATGCCGCGTCCTCCGATCCGAAGACGATCGATGGAAACGATTCGTCGGCCGATAATCGATGGGAGAACCGATAAGAGCGGGACGACGCATCGATCGCGGATACGCGACCTTTTCGGACCACGTCGCACGCGCCATATACGCACACTCGGCGTACGACGACGTATATCGACATCGCGGAGGAACATCGAGCGGAAGGTGACAACAGTCCGGCAACGTCGTGTCGGCGCTCGATCCCGCTTATCTCGATGGAATCGCGAGACGACCGAACGCTCGTTCGCCCCGTGAAAAAGAAGCATCGGAGGCCAGCGCCCCCGATGATGCTCTTCTCTAAACGGCTGATAACAAAGCGCGCGGAATAAAGGATCGTTCGAGGGTGACTGGAGAGCGCCGAGCAATCGATACGACGACCGCGTCAACCTCCTCTCTCTCTCTCTCTCTCTCTCTCTCTCTCTGTCTTTTTCTTCGCTGGGATCGCTCTGTATCTTTCGAGGCTCTTTCTCGCGCCGATCTCCGTCGTCGAGACGTCGTGCGCCGTTCGGTGAATTGGCCGAAATGCACAGAAATATCAAAGTCTACGTGGCTCGAAACCGGCAAATTTCTCGCCAAAGTCGGACAGACACTTTGCGAGTCGCGGGTCCGGTATCCACGGTCGACTTTTCCCTCCGCCTTGTTATTTATTCCTCGATGGGGCAAAGGTAGGAAAAAACGCGGACGAGGAAATGCTCGTTTTTGACCGTCTACCCGCCGCGAAAACTTGCTCGGAAGGTGTACGCGTAACGCGCGATAAACTTCAAGAGGGCGAAGATTAACGGGCGCGAGAACTTTTCCCAAGTTCCCAAGGCCCAAGTACATCCATCGTACGTGGATCGCCGCTGGGATCGCTTCCGCGGCGCGTCGGACCGACCTCCTTCGCCAACCTAATTTCCGCGACGATCGCGTTCGCCGACGGCGATCTATCGGTCAAACCGGATCCTTCGTTCCTACCGCGATCGCGTTAAACGGAATATCGCGTAAAACGAAAACCTGATTATACGCGTGGCGGATCGGTACCGACAGGACGCCGACAGGTCGAGGCATCGACACGGTCGTTAACAACACCTCCCGGGCGATTCGCCGGTACCGACCGCCAACACCAGAGGGCTATATATACTACGACGACAACGAGTCTGTCTGTCTGTCTTGTCTCGCTGGTGGCGGTGGAATATACGGCGTCAGGAATATACAAATACCGCGCCTAGCGAGACTCCCTTCGCGTCTAAGGCATAGCCTTACCGACGAGTCGACCGGGAAGTCCCGGGACGGAACGCGAATTCTCTTTCCACCGGGCAGCAACAACCACGCTTCCTGCATACGCTTTTCTCGAACAGCCACGCAGGAGAAAAGGAGGTGGGAAATCTCGGTCCATTCGACGAGATTAACTTTCTCCGCGCAGACGGAACGTCGAGAATTTGAACTTCTTCGCTCGAGACGGACGACGACGGTTCTTCCCCTCGTTTTCCTTCCGGAGGTCAAAAAGAACCACCTTTCCATCGGCTACGCGACGTCTACGCTGGCCACCATTTCCGTTCGAGTTGCGTCGCTCTGCTTTGCTTTCTCCGTTGTTCGCGCTCGTTCCGCTCTTCTCCGCACGCACCTCGCGCGGCTTTCCTCGTTCGCGGAATATTATATTATATTGTTAGCCTATTATATAGCGGAGCGCGACGTGGCTGGTGGACGGCCACCGAGGTACGAGGAACGAGGCGGATGAAGATCGAAAAACCGCGCATTTTCCCCGCCTCGGCGGGTGGAAGGACGTTTGCGATTCTTTTCAAGCGCGAACATAGAGACGTTTCGTTGGTTCGCTGACGGAAGAAAGGAAGGAGAGAAATAGACCAAGGGACCGCGAGAAGGAGAACGCTTTTCGATCGCTCGGAAGAATCCTCGCGTTTATTCCCGCGTCGTACCGCGACTCTCGCGCCAAAGCCTCAAAGCGAGCGCGTTTACGTGGTCGAGAACAATCTGCTTTCCTAGGCAAATTTCGCGCGTGACTCTCGTTCTCACGCGACCCTGCGAAAATGCCAGGTCTTTGGCGGCGAAACGCACAGCGGACGATTCGGTGAAAAGGACGACGACGATCGCAGGTGGATTCGACGAACCGGAAGGGAATGGAAGGGAATGGAGGGGAAGGGAAAGGGAATAGGAGAGAAGCCGGAATAATCGTGGTCGATGCGCGGCAAGTAATCGGTAGCCTCGTTACCAGCTGCCGGCTCGTTAATTAACCGCGATTACGGGGGCGGTGGTGCGTGCGAGCGAACAGGCGGCGCTCGCTCCTCCGCGCGCTGCTACATCTCCCACTCCCTCCCCCTCCCCATCCCTCTCTTCGCTCGTTACATACTCGACACTTGCCGCGCGCCCCACACGAGCTTCGATCGTCCGCCCGTGAAATCGTTACGATTTCGTGCATCGTGTCCCGGCGCCCGTGTCTCTCTCCCCATCTTCCTTCCGTTAACGCTTTTCACACCGTTACTCCAACGCGCCAGCCGTATGGCGCACGTTACGAACGCGTTTTAGAAAGTTGCACGAGTCGTCGACGGACACGCGCATCGCGGCTAATTTATGCGGGTCAACGCGCGCGGACAACGAGGCCACGTCGTTGTTCGTGTTCGACGAGACGGTCGGAGTCGCATCGTCGTCCCACTCACGCTATGCGAAGGCAGCAACGAGCAACCGTCAACTCCACGACCTATTCTTCGGCGTGCGTTTCGGTGGGCCGACGTGCGATCGCCCGATTAATCGGTTGGAGCGTGCGACGCGATGCGTTGACGAACCTGCCTATTTATACGCAACGGCGCCAGTCAAGCGGAATCGACGAATCGCGATCGAGATGGACGAGAAGAAAGGAAGAAAGAGAAAGAAGAAAGGAGAAAAAGGAAGGAAGGGGGAAAAGAAAAGAAAAGAAGCGGTCGCGCGATCGCGAAAGGTAGTTCTCTTGTGGTATCTCGTTGTTCGTTTTCCTCGCTTTCTCCGAGAGCGGTACGCGCGACGTCGCGCCATCACGATACGACGCAGGGGACGACGAGCGTCATCGAAGTGGCTGGTGAAACGCGCGGTATTCGTCGAGCGAGCCACGCACGACGTAGTAAATAGGCTGCAGCGTAATTCGTATCACGCGGATCGTACGCGCGTTGCGCCCAGGGTTAACCGACCGAGTCACCGAGCCACTTGACCCGCGCGCGATCGACGAAACCTCGGAATTCTCGGATGAAAAATTCCTCGTAGGTACGCGCAGTGGCGATGAAAGGCGAGCGCGTCTCAAGCAACGACCGTTTATCGGCGTGATCGCGTCTCCGTCACGGCGAATCGATCGACTCCGTCTTCGTACCGAGACTAGGGACGCGACGTTCGCATCACGAGCGACGATACGCGCAGGCTTTCTCCGCTTTCGGCGTTCGCCGATCTCCCCTTTTGCCGACGCTTGCACGCGAGAGTATCGGCGGTCCGGCACGGTCGCTGGCGTCGCTTCGTCGTCGATAAATTGATTTATACGCTCCGCCTTTGACGTCGGGTTCGCCGCTCCGACGTCCGCGTCGACGTCCACAGCGACGCCGATGTTCGCGTGGAAAGAGCGCGCGCGCGCGCGCTCCACGCGTTCCTGCGAGACTTGGTCGTCGCGATTTCCTTCCTTCTCGCCGATTCGAACGCAGAGCACAACGCGCGCGTTTCCAAACGCGATGCTACACCTTTCGAGCCAGATAGGCCGGTTTACCTGTAATCGCGCGACGCACGGAAGCTCAAATATCGCGGTTGGCCGCGGCCGATCGAGCGGAAAGGGCAGAGGCCGATTATTCCGCTGTTTTTTCATCGAAAAAGCGGCGCGGCGAATGCGCGCGCGCGCGCGTTATCCGAAAGGGGCAGAGCGACGACGAACGCGATACCGAGAAATTCGATGAAACAGCGTTTGTAAACCGAGAGAGTCGCTCGCGAAGCCGCGGGCCCTTCCATACGCCTCTTTACGCGATCGATTACGGGCGGAAACGTGGAACGCGGCGTAAAAACAGCTGCTGGTACGCGTCCAATAAGAGGATGATCGTCGAAATCGATTCAACGCGGTCTCGCGCCTACGCTCGCTTTTCACAGCCCACGCCGCAACACCGTTTCCAAACGAACCGAGACGAGAGGAGGCGTTAGACGACCGAAGCGTCGCAACGAGCGGTCGCGCGTATCGCGACGCGATTCGTTCGCTCCGGATCAACGGCGACGCGACTCGATCGAGTAATCTCGATCGAACGTAGAGGTTCGCGGCCGGATAACCTCGACCGGATCGACTTGGAAACAGGAAGGCGGTTGATTATCGCGAGGTCGGCGTACTACGCGACGGAATCGATAAGCGTGACGAGGGGCAGGTATCGGGAGAGGACACGGCGGAAGCCATAGACCGCGAGAATGGAGAAACGAAGGAAAGCGTAGGAGCAACGGCGCGTTTCGGGTTCGCGCGAGAGAGATGCGATTTCCGCGACGTCGATTCGCGACGAGAGTCGCGAGCGCGACTTAACGTCGTAGCTGGAATCAATTTAGCGGATGCAGGCTGCTGCGGCTGACGTTGCGAGTCGGGGGGCCTTCGACGCGCTCGTGCCGAGAAGCGGCGGCGACGGAGGCAGCAGCTCGGTACCGAGCGACTCGCGCGCGCACACCGTGCGGTACCAAAACGCGAGACGAGACGGAGAGGAAGAAAAACGGCGGAGGCAGCGAGGCAGAGGGGCGGGAGGGAGAACGCCTGCCGGATGATTACAGAGGGCGACGAGGCCAGGGAGCAAGTTTAACGGGCTGGTAAGCCGATGACTCGGAGTCACGACAACGCGTACGGTAGGGTCAACGAGTGTCAATCGAGGGCAACAGCGTCAAACGACGCCAATACGCTGTTGGGAAACAAACGTAAGCTGCCCTGCGCGTCTTTTGTCCGTCCAACTTTTTCCACCGCGAGAAAAGAGAACGTCGCGCTCACCAGCAACGAAAATAGCAGCGCGCGGATCGTCGCGAGTTCCGATCGTTGGTTCGTAAACGTCGTAACGTGGCACAGCTGTCGGTGTGGACGTCGTCGCCATCTCGCCATCTTTGTCGCTCGAACGTTCTACTCTCGTCCGGCCGTGTCCGCGATTTTCTTCCACGAAATACCGCCTGGCAACGGAAGGCGTACCGCCGTGGAGAACGCGTAATCGCAGCGACTCCAACGCGTGGCCGTCTCTTCCATCTTCTAACCGTTTTCGTTGCCGGCGTTCTCCATCCTCGACCGTTATCCTCTTTCTTCGTCTTCGCAACGACGCACGCGATCCACCGAAGTCGAAAAAGGAACGCGCAACGTCGGAGGAATCGTCTTTCGCATTCGGGTTACGTCTCGCCCGACTCGCAGACGGCGATTCCGCGACCAGAATCGCTGATGCCGCGGCGTCGCTTCGCGATTGCCGAACAGCCAGTGCTGGCAGCCAGTCCTGCATTCGACTAGCCGCTGCTCTTCGTACGTAGAATCGCGCACGATGTTATTTTCGCTGTTATTTTCGTTATCGCGCGACGCGAGCAACAAAGGGGAAAAGAAGAGAGAGAGAGAGAGAGAGGCGCGGGTGAAAGAAGAAGAAGAAGAAGAAGAAAACCGCGAACGGGCGCAAAGCGGTTGCGCGGCAGCGGAGCGAAAAAGCTCGGAGAAGGCGTGCGGCGCGTTGCGGATAACGCGATCAACGAATCGACGGGGAAGAGAGGACGCGTTTTAGCGGCGTGACCCGTTCAACGAGCGAATCTGGTTATCGTCGCGCGATCGACGTCGAACGCGTCGATCGAAAACGTTTTCTCGTTAACGGCCGGCGGAGAGGGCTTTCCCGTGGAAACGTTCGTACCGCGCGAGTTTGGCCAAAGGGAGCCGGTGCCCGTGCGCGTACACGCACACGTGCTGCACGACGGACCGACGAACCGAGCGAGTAGAACGCACCTAGCAGAGGGTTATTAATTTCGTCGACTAGCCGGGTGGTAATCGATCGACCACGCTGCTATAGCGGCCCTCGTACATTAAAATAATCATGGGCACGCGCGTTCCCGCCGTGTTGGAAACCGAACAGGGGAAGGAGGAGGAGGAGGAGAGGCTCGACAAGCACGGCACCGTGCATTATTATTAATTAATCCGTTTAGGATTTATAGGACGTATCGCTGTCGTTGTCCCGTGCGCGGCTTTCGAACAGGCGGTACACGGTGACCGGTACTGTCCACCGATACGTCCGCGCCGGCCTCGCGCTTCCCCAAGCCTCGCCGCCTCCAACCCGCTAAAAACGGAGAAAATTGATCGCGCGAACCGCGTTCAAACTGTCCGCACTCGCTGCATCGTCGATGGCGGTATCGAGCGTTCGACGCGGTCTCCTTCGGATGCCGAGCGTTCGCCTCGGCTCTCCGATCGCATACGCGCTTCGCTGGCGCTCGTTAAACGGAATAAAGGCGGTCGCGAATTCGCACAAACCTGAACGACGAAACGACGCAACACGACTACAGTCGGTCGGTAAGAGAAGCGGTTTCAAGGTGAGAAGAGCGCCTCGACGAGATCGCGCTGGTCGGTAAGAGCCGATCGAAGCGAACGGGTCCCGCGTCGGGAAGCCGGAAACAGGTTTCTGCTGGAATTCGTTCTTGCACAGACCGTTCGACCGAGAACGGCGAACGTGCAACCGAGAGAATCTCTGCCCGTCCTTTCTTCGCTCTCGTTGCTCCGATAATCTTATCGTCGGTCGAGTCTCTCCTCTCTGGCCGTTCTCTTCCAGCAGCCGCGAACAAACACGGAGCGAAACTCGTCGAACGAACGGTGGGAAACGCGCGGAAGGAGGAGCGAAGTTTCGTCGCCGCGCGTCGGAAGACGGTTTTGCCAGCCGTTTGCCTAGCAGCAGGTGGAACCGATAGTATCGGCCGTGCGATACGCGCGTTGCCGCGCTCGGATCGCCTTCTCGTCTCGGATCGAAGCGAGACGAAACGCTCCGCGGCGGAATAGAGTGGAAGCGAGACGGACGGCGCAAGGCCGAGCGAGCGTAACGGAAAGGGGCGTCGGAGACGGGGGGCAACAAATTTTAACGACTCTCGTTGCACTCGCAGTTACGGCGATCCGCTGCCGGCTTAAGCAAATTACCGAGGCAATTGCGCTTCGGCCACTTTCCTTCTACCACTCGCCTATTCCGATAATTTCCTCGCCAATGACGGCGAAAAAAATCTTCGACGTTTGCCGACGTCGAGGTTCTCTTAACCGCAATTCATACGCCACACGTCGGACAAAATTTCCCTTGCGCTATACTCTGGCAGCGCGTGTTCCACGTCGACTGTGCGTCGACTGTGCGTCGACGATATCGCGCCGTGACGCACCGATTCGAGCAAAATCGAGGAATACGCTGCTGCTGCTGCGAGTCCTTCTCGCGTGCTGCACGCGCACGTACGCGCCACGAACGTGACGAAAATTTCATCGGCGGTTTGTTCCGTGACGCGCCAAAACGCCACACGAACCGTCCCCCGCGAAAAGCGACGTCGACTTTATCGCGCAGCCGGACGATTTTCCAGCTAAAATTCCGCCGCTTGACTCGCGTAAACGTTCGCAGCAGCTTTCTCTTGACAGCGTCGAACGCGCGCGCGCGTGCGTGTCTGGTTGCATCACAAAAACGTACACGTGGCACCGATATATCTGGATAAAAATAAGAGCGAGCAGCGAACAAGGAGAGGAGAGGAGAGGAGAGGAGAGGAGAGGAGAGGAGGGAAGGGAAGAGAAGAGAAGTAAGAAGAGAAGTAAGAAGAGAAGTACGAAGAGAAAGAGAAACCGGTTTAATATCTTTTTGAAGCAAATATCGCGGATTCAACGTGCGCGGTTGCTTTCAGGTTTTACAAAACGCGCTGCTGATTTACCGCCAACAAATTGATTCCGTCAACGTCCCTCGCTTCTAAACGTTTAACTTTGTCCGAGACTCTCCGAATCCGCGTCGCGATCGAACTCGCAGGCGAATCGTTCGCTCGTTGCTCGTTCGCGTTACGACGTTTCCCGACGAAGCCGGACAGACGACGGCCGGTACGCGCCGCTTTGGCCGTACGGTACAGCGCGGTATCGCGTGTCGTTAGGCGTATCGAGTTATACCAACGGAATAAGTTTCAACCGAGAGATCGTGTACGATCCATCCTCTTTCTGCGGCCGTGCGACTCAACGGCCGTATAATAAATATCGATCAACGAGCGTGCAGCTTAGCTCGCTGGTAGACGGATGTCGCGCGGCAAAGAGCACGAAAACGCATTCTCGCGGGATTACGCGCCATCGCGATAGTTCGCGTTTACGTTTCGCGCGACGGACGTTCCGACGAGCGCGGATAACGAAGCCGCTCGATACGCCGGCCGTGCGACTCGTCGTCGTCGCAATAATTTCACCGGTCTCTTGCCGGTCCCACTTTGGAATATTTCGGGTCACGTTGATACGACCGCTGGCAACCGGCCACCGTCGGGTCGACCGCTCGTCCTCTTACTCGTCGCGACTCGAACCGATGGGCGAATACACCGGTCGATATTAAGATACAGCGCGGACTAGTCGAAGAAGGAAGAGCGAGAACCGGAAAACGAGTTCGCCGACTTACTTTCAACCCGACGACGATATCGTTTCTCGTTGCCGTTAGCTGACCGTGAGACCTTTCGTTTCTTTCGCCAGCGACGCGAAAAGTTCGCACGACTCGACGTCCGTGGACGCGTAACCGCGCCAACTCGCGCGACGATCGGATAGAACGGGTAGATCGGCAGTCTACCGACGGACGATCTTTCGTAAACGTAACCGGTTCGCCATCCACTGCGCGTCCGCGTTTCTTCGCAGCGATATACACCTGGTTGGCTCGCGATCGTTCGAGAAGCGAGATAATCGCAAAGCCGAGGCGGCAAAAAACTACGTGGCGGGGCTTCGAGAACCAGAGACGGCGAACGATTATCGCGCGCGTCGCGCACAACCAGCCACGAAAGTAGGTACGCGAACCAGTTGCTCGCCGGATGAGACAGCGAGGAGAAGTTGGCCGAAGGAACTGCAGGCTGCAGCTGCGACTGTCGCGAAACGCGGTTAGTCGGTCCATCGATTTTCGTTACGATCGAAAGACACGCAGGCTTGACCTTCCGCCGAATCTTCCTCTCCTACTCTCCCTTCTTGCCGCGCATTCCCTTCCCGAGAAGCAGTTTCGAAGAAACGCGAGTTTCTACGTTACCCTCTGATGGAAAGAGAAAGAGAGAGCAGGAAAGACCCGAAACACAGCAAACCGATACCAAGTCGATTACGTTTTACGAGCGTTCGTTTTTTCTCGCGTCCCTTTGCCATTGGCACTGCATTGGTTGACAACGCCGACGGAAGACGGGAAACGGGCAAGAGCGGTACGCGGCGCGACCGTAACGCGACGCGACGCGACGCACGAGCGCCGTTTAATCATTTGAAAGGCAAGAGGGAAGGAAGACGGGGAAACGATAGGTGGAAAACGAGATAAGCAAGCACGGAACGGCGGTCGAGTATCGGCTACGGGGCTTGACTCGGTCGTAAGTTACCGCTTCGAGCGAAATCCTATTCGGGTTGGGGTCTTTCGGTGCTCGTCAACCACCCTGTGCTCTGTGTCCCATGGGCAGACACAATGGGCAAACGCGTTTCGCCTTGTAAGCGGCTTATCGACGTGTAAGTACGATCGGCGATAGGGTAACGCTACCTACGCGGCTCGCCAACCAACGCGTTTCTCGTTCTTCGAAAATCGTCCAACGAGATACGAAGGACAAACAGATTCTCCGGGAAACGGGAAACGGGAAACGCGAAACGCCGATCCCGTAGAACGCGTTATGACGCGAGACCGAGCGCGATCGGGTGCGAATCGGCCGATCGAGGGCAATTTGTAACTCGATCGTGCGTCGACCGTTTCAGCTTCGATAGCTGTGAAAGCCGAGCGTGGCAAAGTCGCGGTAATTTCGTTTCCACCGTTTCGCTGGCCATTTTTTCGATCCATTTCGCCATCGAGGTAACCGGCGACCGGCCCATTCGGAGCATCAGGCGCGCAGGCGCGATTGAATCGTAAATTCGCGTAGTAATTGAAACGCAAACGCCGTTCGCCAGTTACGTTAATCCTATGAAATACAGCGCTCGTTGCACGACTCCGTGCCACCTCCATAACCACCGACGCCAACGGCTCTTCCACCGAAACACCCGCTTCCACACCCCCACCAACCATATAGCCTGGTACGCTTCGCGGTGTTATCAACTCGCAGTGAGAAGTCAACACGCGAACCCGTCCCATAGCGGCTCGCGTGACTCTAATGATTACGAATTAGCCATAAATTGTACGATCGTGTAAAGCAGTTATAATTTATAACGGCAGCTACGACCGATGTCGGACTTTTTCCTTTTTTCCTCTTTTCCTCGGTACGAAACCACAGGCGGAAAAAAGATGCAGAAGCGACCGATACCTTTTACGGACCTTTACACGGTTCGCGCTATTTATACCAGATGCCGCAACGTTGCTCCGTTTCCACGGAAATCCTCTCGTTCGCTCTTCGAACGGAGTCGCTTCTCCTCGAGAGAAAGTCGACCGTGCTCGTTTACGCGAGTCGGTTTTCCATCTCGCTTGGAAAAGTCTCGGAAAAGGGAGAAACGTCGACGGATTAATCGAGAGCAGAACGAGGACGAGCGAGCGAGCGAGCGCGTCCGCCCGACGTTCGGCAAGGATCGTCGATCGTCGGTTAACGCGCTCGGTCGTTCGAATTTTTAACTCGTCGACGATCGAGATCCGTCGGGTAAGAAGGAACGGGGCAAGGGTATAGGAGAAAAGGCGAACAGCAGGCTCGCGAAGGGCGAGAAAGAAAACGCTGTACGACCCTTCATCCCTTCTCCTTGCACCTACGCTTCGAGTATTGATCGAAATCGAAGGGGAGAGTTTCCAATGCGGGGTGGGTCATACCTAATTCATAGTCCTTGGGTTCTTGCAACCCTCCTCGGTGATTATTTCACGGCGGACGTGGGTCGAACGCACCGGCTATAGAACGCCACGCGGCGGCGGCGGCGGCGGCGGCGGCGGCGGTACACCGAATTCAGAAAGCTCTCGACTTACCTCGCGCGCCCGATACTCTGTCCCGATACTCGAAACGACGAATCTTCCAGCTTTCCGCAAACCTACCGCCGAACCATCTCGTTCCTACGCGACCATTCAAATTACACGGCTGTTTTTCCACGTATCAAACTATCGATAGCACTCGGTAGTTTCGATTTTGTCCTCAACGATCGAACTAAACCACTTCTCGTGATTTTATCTAAAGTTTATCTAAAGCGAGTACACGCTTGTACCGTGTGTATCTACGCGTCGACGTAACCGGTCCAACCAACGAGCGGAAAAGAAACGAAAATCGAGATGTATTTTGAATTACGCAGACTTCCAAACATCGACGACATCGGGCGTGTACGTTTTCCTTTCGAGATCGGCAGCTCGGCTGGCCACGAAACTACGACGTAAAAAGCGAAAGACGTTAATAATCGAAAGCAAAGAGCTTTCCAGCTAGCGGAAAAGTAAGTGCGGCACAAGGTACGCGTTTCCAGGAAAAAGCACAAAGCTAGATATTTTTTCAGCCGGCCGGGCCCTCGGTCTCATCCTGGCTACCTGCTGCGTCTACTCGTAGCCGTTACTCCGTAAACGTGTACGTGAGTTATATAACAGGAAACGCTGGTGTGTCGGAGCGGCGGCACTTTACACACGCGTGTTCGCGCGCTCGTGCTCACTGTCCGTGTCAGGTCTGTCACGTACCCGTCTCCGAAACCTTGAAAAGCAACCGCGCGCCAAGCACACCAAGCGCCAGAAGAAAGTGGCGGATTGAACCGATGGGAAAAACGGACAGAGAGGAACGAGCGAGACTAAAGGAGAGAGAGAGAGAGAGAGAGAGAGAGAGAGAGAGAGAGAGAGAGAGAGAGAGAGAGAGGTTCTGTTGAAAGGGAACCGCAGCGCGTTGGTAGCGGTGGTAAGCGACGCGACACGCGCATCGTACGTCGCTACTCTCTGGTCCGAGAAAAAACAGGAAAAAAAATAGCAGGAGCACTTTTCACCGAGCGTGCTCGAGTTCCGGCATAGAAGGTAAAACACCTAAAGGCACGTACGCGGCCACCCTCGATGACGACGACGACGACGACGACGACGACGACGACGACGACGATCCTTTGCTATGCGAGTGAACGCGCGCGTGCGCTCGAAGAAGAAAAAAAACCAGTTTTAAACGATACAAAAGGCGGAGGAAGAGGAAAGAGGGAGAGGAATTTTCATTTGGTCGTCGCGCGTTTCACGCGTGTTGATCTAACAGCGGCGAGACGAGAGCGACTTTTCGAGTCTATCGAACGTGTAACGCGACACAGAGCGAATGAGACGACTCTGGCAAAGTTACGGCGACGGGCAGACGACGACAAAGAAGAGAAAGGAAGACCGAAAGGCGAGAGAAAGATCGACCACGAACGCCGAACGCCTCTTATAAATACGCTAAATGTCGAGGGTACAAAGGATACGCGAGAAACGTGGCAAGGGTTGAAACGAGTCACGAGCAGAACGAGCACAGCGCGATGGTCCAAGGAAATAGAAAGGGAAGGAAGCACAGAGAGAGATAGAGATAGAGAGAGAGAGAGAGAGAGAGAGAGAGAGAGAGAGGGAGGGATTGGCGAGCAAGCTCGAGGAAAAGAGAGGAAGAGCAGGAAAGGGGTAGAATAGAAACACAAAGGGTTATTTTAACAGCCCTTTGTCGAGCGTGGCAGAACGGAAAGAAGAAAAAGTAACGCCGTTGCCTTGCAATTATTTAGTGGACTGTGGAGCGACCGAGAGGCCAAGCACCGGAGAAAAGGGAAGCGCGAACGGTTGCAACGGGCAAGAGGGAAGAAGGTAGCGGGCGAAGCGATTTTCTGCGAGAGCTGGCAGCGGGTAAAGGTACGAGAATAAACGCGAATAAACTCCAACGAACGCGAATAAACGATCGCGAGTGAAATTTTCGTGGAACGATCGGATCGGAGGAGAGGAGCGAAGGCTGGCGCGAATTCGGGACGAGAAACGACGGAAGAAGAAAAATTGCACGGAGAATCGAAAGACAAGAGAGAAGAAGGTAATGGACTTTATCGGACCGGTAGGTGGTCGACCTTCCGTTTTTTCCTCTTCTCCCGTTCCTTCTTCAACCACCTGAGCGCGACTCTCTCCCCCCACCGTCCGCGGACCCTCCTTAATTGTCTTCCACTCGTTTTTACGCCCGTTCCACTTCGTTACGGTCTGAGTGGCGAGGAGGCCTTGCGAGACATTTACAGTGCCGCACGGGTGGCCTGGATAAAAACAGGCAGAAACCAACAGGATGAAAGAAAAAAAAGAAAAAAAGAAAAAGGAAACAAACGGAACGTTTGGCCGCGTATATTGCGAACGTCGCGAGACACCGGCCACAGCCTTATCGATCAAGTCGATTCTCGCTCTCGCTTATTCGCGATCGCACCTACTACGTACACGATTTATTCGCCGCATGTACGAACGCGGCCAGAACGAGAGAGGGCGCGCGCGCCACGGCAAATCACCAACAAACGGTTTTAACGAGCGTGACTTTCGAATTCGTTACAAAGTGTTTGATTTAACAACGAGAATCCGGTCGCGAGTTCGCGCGTTATTCAGCAGCGTGCTTATAGCCAGAGCGCGTTGCTA
>JACXIP010000011.1:457926-803467 GCA_014737485.1 Bombus picipes | reverse complement strand
CCCCCCCCCCCCCCCCCTCCCTCTTACTCCTCGGTCACTAAACTCACCGACGAACCAACATCCACATCTATACCAACGCGACTTCTCGGAAAACTTAATGCCGCGCGCGCCACCACTGTGCGTCGCGCAACGCCGTATTTTTCAGCAAATTGTCTACCAACTAACCACCGTCGAAACGTCCTCGTCGTCGCGCTCTCTACCCACCACGACGATTACTTCGCGTCCCCTCCTTCTCTGCCGATCGAACCGCGTTTCCAATGTGACGCGCGTTCCACATACATTTCCAACCGTGGCGTTCCAGCATTTTTCAAACTATCCGTTTTATTAACACATCGGCGACGGCTAACGACAGGAATGCGTCTGGAAAATAAATTTACAGATCGCTTCGGAAACGTCGCGTCAGACGTTGTTCCACGAATCGAAAAAATTGTTCGTGTCTTTACCTTTCACGTGTGTCCCGCGACACGACCGTGTATACGTTAGAACGATAAGCCTCGAATTCGAAGGTCGGGCTTTGCTTCCAGTCGTAATGAAGAGTTTCAGATAACTCTGTTTACAATGGAACGAGATAATCCCTTACGGTCGATGATCGTCATCGTGTGTGGACGGAGCGAGGGTAAAATATTTTCGTCTTTCTTTGGCCTCTACGACTACGAAGGACACGACGAACGATTCGAAGCCTTCGGACGGCTATTAAAGTCGACAGATATAAGCGACTTTACGCAAAAAAGTAATTTACGCCTTTGCCTGACATTCCTTCGTATCAATGTCAATCGGTTACGGCAGTTTGCCAGCGTAACGCTATGCGAACGTCCCGTCGCCAGAGCGTCGACAACACCGAAGAGCGTAGAGCAGCGATAGATCTCGTAATTCGAAATCAAGCGACTTGATCGCCGATGAAAGCCGATTTTCGATTGAAAGATCAGCGCGAAGATTCAAAAACGTTCAAACTCGAATACGGATCGAACGAAATTCGAGTGGTTTCGCGACATCGTCGTGCTTTTCGTCGCATCGTCGCAAGAGATGGTCGACGCTTGGCGCTTCTGCGTTCCATATCGTTCGTCACCGGAAGATAATTAATTTTTCCGCTGGAAAAAAAGAAAACAACCTCGACACCGGGAGACAAAGGAAGAGAGAACCGATATAAACGTGGTCGCCAGAGGCTTCGTGTGCGGTCGCCGACACGATACCCGATATCCGTCGTTCGAGCAGCGTGCAGGAATTAAAACGGACTCGTCGTCCTCGGCATTACGGATGTCTAGTCAGTTTTATCGCTTCTGACACGACGAAAGCGAATAACCAAAGGAAAGATAAAAGACGATGAAAGAAAGTGTGCTTGCACGAGCGAGCATGATTAAGAGACGGAGGGCGAGAGAGAGAGAGAAAGAGAGAGAGAGAGATGACGATACGATGAAAGAGAACACGAACAGGGAATGAAGTGGAACGGGACAAGATGGGAGTAAGGTAGGGGAGACACGAAACGATAGGCATTGAATGGTCACGCGCAAACCGATATGCAGGCTCGGTTAACGTACTTTGTTTTAATATTCGCCAATGACGCTCGACGAACGATAAAAACTACGATCTGCAATTAATAACGATCAATCATTCGACTATTTGATCGTTTTACGACTCTTGGCTCGAGCAAAGCAAACCACCGACGAGAACGATTCTCTCTCGTCGTTAATTTTATCGCTCCCGCATCACCCATCCATTATCTCGCGCCCATCTTTCGAAACCTGCGTGTAGTCGCGAATTCAGGATCGACCAACGAAAAGAAAGCGGGGAAAAAAGGAAGACGACGCACCGTAAAAGTACGATACGGTTAAGCGATTTATACGGACGCTTATAGGACTTGCACGGAATATCCATGCACGACGACGGTTGCTTTCTCTCGCGACTCTGCGAGAGTACGTACGGTGGTGGCGATAACTAAAATTATACACGCGACGACCAACCGGAGGCAAAGTACGGCAAGGTAGTTAAGAAAATTGCCAGTACTCGGCCGAGTGTGTACGGCTCTGTGGCGAACGAGTTAGAAGGCTCGCGCCTCTTTCTTTCAGCGGCCAGACCTTTTTTCCCCTTCCACGAGTCTTCGCGAGCACCGCACGTCAATCGTGGATGCTAGAAACTTTGGTGAAAGCGACGAAACGCTGGCTGAACGAGAATCGACTCTCGCTATCGCGAAAAGACTTTCGCGTAACGAGACCCGAATATCGAGTAGCCTAGATAAATAAGAGTAAACGAGAACTCCAGAAAAGAGAAATAGAGCGAGCGAGCCACATAGACAAAGAGAGAGAGAGAGAGAGAGATAGAGAGAGAGAGAGAGAAAGGTGGAGACGACGAAGGAAAGGTGGCTGAAAAAAATATACCTGGATAATAATAAGGATGTCCGGCGTGCGAAGGATGCACGAGTGGATGCGGCGCCCGGAAGTCCATTCTGGCTGATGTCGTACAAGAGCTTCGCTGACAGCGTAGACTCGAGGGAAATGCACGCGATGCTGCGAAGCTAGCAGGAAACTATGGCAGGAGGCCGTTTTTTCTTCGTGACCTCCTTTAATCGATCGAACTGCATTTTTTTACATCCACCACTCGTCGATCCATCGATCCTCGATCAACGCATGCATTCCACGCACTTATCCTTTTATTACAGCACACCAGCTACTCTTTCGCGAAAAGGCTTCCCGCGATAGTTAAAAATAAATCACCGATCGATCAAGCGCTTAGCCGCGAGTCGAGAATAGGACGATCAACGACGAAGCGGACACGGCCCGACGAGAAACGTCGCTACTTCGCTATGAATCGGCGTGGTTTCGCTTTCCAAACGGTTCGCAACGCGCGGTAACGCTACTCGACCGGTATCATCGTTCATCGCGCATACTCTCGCCGCTCTTGTTCGACGTCGACGCGTGATTTACAGCTTCCGAACGGATCGCGCTACCGTGCGCAATTCGCACATTCGACGCGACCGCGCGAGATAGAGTTTCGGTCTTCTTCCAGAATCGCGTTCCTGCGTTAACGTTATTACGCGTCGATAACGGCCATCGAACGGTACAAGAACAACGATAATCGACGAACGATCGAATCGCCACGCGCTGTTTCGTTGGTCGTAGACCGACGCGAGAACGTTACGGAGCAAGAAAGTTGCTACTCGTACCGCACTCCACTCGTGACTGGCAGCAGCGAACACCTACGCACGAGAAACACCACGCTCGCGCGCGCGATCTATCGTTGAACCAACTACACACACACACACACACACGCACGCGCGCGCGCGCGCGCGCGGAAAGAGTGTGAGAGAGATACGGGCGATGGTGGAGTTCCGCGCACTAATCACCACTTAATTGGCCGAGACCGACGCGGCAGGTCGTGCCATTACGGCTAATTGACTGAATGCTTCGGCGCTACCGCCAGACGGCCAGGATATATTTTCACGCGCGCGCCTCGCAGCCAACCGAGGCCGAGCGTACACAGTCAAGAGGAACGGAGACAGGGACAGACAGGCGAGAAAGAGGAGAATTAGTGCTGCGAAAGGGAGGGGGAAGTTCGAATCAGCCGAGAGTATAGGAGACGCTTTTAAAACGCGTCGGTATCGCTGTCTTTTGTTCGCGACACGCGTTGCGCGTGCGCTCGCGTCTTCTACCAACTAACGGACCGATATAGACGGACAGACCGATCGACCGAATAAACGAGCAATCGCGACAGACCGGTTATACACTGTGACGGACAAAATCCATCGTTAACGAGTCACTCGTTCTCTCTCTCTCTCTCTCTCTCTCTTTCACGTGGTGCCCGAGAACGAATAGACCACCCTGAAACGACACCAACGGTGGCTGGTACTCGACTAAAGAGCCGAGTCGCGCGTTCGACGCGCTTCGTTCGCCTTCGTGTCCCTTTCGCCCCTCCACCGTGCCAACGCGATCGTACAGATACCACCGTGCGCTCCGAGCAAGATCGTCCGATCCGTTCGAGCGAGAGTAGAATACGAGCGTGCGACAAGCCAGACTACGCCTGCTTTTCGGCCAATGGAACCCGTCGCGCGTTATTACACGCGTCTTTGCCAGTCGTTTCACGAGCCGGCCGGTAATCCTTTCTTCTCTTTTTGTCGACTACACATCCCTGGTATCGCTCGACTCGCGTACACGACTTTCACCGAACAACCGTGTCGTGGTTCCGAAATAATTTTTCGCGCGACACCTACGCGCGACTAACGTTTCTCCCGCTTAATTCGCACGAAGCTCGAACAAGGATCTCGAATCGTACGATCGTCAACGATCTCGTCGCGTCTTTTTCCTGCTCTAACGACACAACGATCTTTTCTTTGAGACAGTCCCGAAGGAGAAAAATGAGTTTGGAAAATGGCACGATAAAAACAAAAAATCATAAGACGACGTAGAAGAAGACGAAGGAAGGGAAAGAGACGAAACGGAGCGTATTTGGGAACGTCGACTACGTTCCGTTTCCTCTCTTCCCTGCCGCCTGCGTAATCATACACCCGCTCGCTGCCTCGTGGTAATAGGCGAGAAGAGGGCATGTATACGGAGCAAGATCCTGCTATCTCTCTCCCACTTTGTAAGCCATCTGGCGCTGAAGCGGCACGCGCTGTGAAACCAGCAAGCCGCTCGGTTTCCTCCCCTTCCAACTCCTAGCCACCGATCTACGTTTCTCTCTCCCCTTCAGCCCTCGCACTCACTCGCTCTCTCTCTCTCTCTCTCTCTCTCTCTCTGCCGTGCGCTCGCGCCAACCCCCATTCAAATCCAGCTACTTGCTTCGGTCTGACCATACCACGACCGTCATCCCTTCCTTGCTCTTTCAACGCGACAGAGCCACGCGTTAGACGAGCGAAACTCTATAAACGCAAGAGGCGAGAACGAAATGGCCGATAAACGGAACCGACCGCGGGACAAAGTCGAGCATATCACGATCACCTATAGTCGTTGACTTTATAAGTAATTCCATCGTTTCGATATCCGATGCGACGCGATTATCGCGGTGTCTCGACTCTGGATAACGCGCAAACCTATCTCGCGAGAGAAAAATCGCGTTAGACGAGCGTCTTTCGACTTTTATCGAACCCGGCGAGACAATGGCAAGTTGGTTCGAAACAAATCCGGTTTAGACGCGAGCAAGGTGGAGACGCGCAGCGAATTCGTGATCAATTCGTGTTAATCGAATTACAGATGCGTTCGTAAAACGACTCGATCAATTCCACCTCTTTGCTCGCAGGCTCTCGAATCGAAAATTGTACCTGACTTTTGCAACGAGCGATCGACAACGAACGGATCGTCGATAGAGAAAATCGATCTATCGTGAAGCCGTGTTACGTAAGACGCGCGATCGATGCGAGTTTGCTACCGCGAAGCGACGCAAAACACGAAACGAACGAGGCAGAGTCCGATTGGCAGAAAGAGAAGAACGTAATAATTGAAGGATTGATACGTCTATTAAAGTTTATTATCGACCTAACAGACCTAACCTAACCAGACCGTATTCTTTCGAATCGTTTCTAAATTAAATCTTTAGCGAATTAAAACGTATTCACGAACAAGTAAGTAAGAACGGTAGTGTTTGTGGTGGGATAGAGAGTACCAGCAGGGCGAGATAAGAAGAAGCGAGTTTCTCGAATATAATTCGAGGTGGGACAAAGTTGCACGTACAGCGCGACGTTGTATCAACGTCGACGTCGACGTCGACGTTCGCTAATTGGTAAGAGGCTGGTTGGCAGGCGAAAGAGAAGTTGGAACGCGATAGGCGTCGCGCGGCCGAAATATGTACGTACGTATAGCGGCGAGGGCCGCTCGTACGCGCGAGGCGAAAGAAAAAGACAAGAGGCCACGAGCCACGAGATCGGCGGCGAGGAAGACGGAAAGACGGTATGCGAGCGACGGCAAAGTTAGATGCCCGAGTCAGAGAACCCAACAGGCGGCTGTCTGTCGAGCAAAATCAATGCGTGCCGGCGACAGGGAACTTCCCCCGAGTCCCCCCGCTCGCGCTTCTTCTTCCCTCGTGGCACGCTATCCTCTTCCACCTCTGCTCGTGCCGTGACCAACCCTCTTCACTCGCGTATCCTTCTCTCGCTGCCTTTCTCTCTCTCTCTCTCTCTCTCTCTCACTCTCTCTCTTCTCTTTCTGCCTTTAGTTCGTTCCCTGCTGCGAATCTCCGGATATACAAACACGGTTGGTCATGCTCACCCTCGCTTCAATCCAATACGCTAGCGTTCGCATTCGCGTTACGGTTCCAGTTCCCTTTCTCATTTCCCACTTCTACTTTCCCCTTCCCGTTCACCTTCGCCGTTGCCCTCCGAAGACGTCGCTAACTCCCCCGGGGCTAATAAGCTCTACTATTTTTATCGAGGTTTTCACCTTGAACGAACTTGACGCTTCTTGGCATTTGTATCGCCTTCCTGATTTCTAGGCATAACCTAGCGTCTAGTCTTACACGAGGATACTTTTCGCGCCACGAAGCGCTAGAAAGAAGAAGATCTTTCGAAAAAGCCACAAAATTCCGAGATCAGCTTAGAAAGAGAAATTCTACGTTACTTTGCATCGGTAAACGGAGGAGTACGGAACCGAGGGAGAGGGGGGGGAGGGGGAGAGAGAGAAGAGAGCGCGAACAGAACGTTACTCGAAATAAAACTAGCTGGCCGCAAGAGGTGGGCGAAACTACTCCCACGCCAGTCGGTGGTTAATTATTAACACGGACCGACAGAGGGATCGTGCGCAGCGCGTTAAGAGGGCGCGTGTAGAGTAACGCGCTGATATATAGCTGCGCGGCATCAATCCGATTAAGACGACCGACTTTGCGAAATCGACACAACGTGCAGCAGCGGAAACGCCGAAATTTCTCTGATCGATCTTTATATTCGAGAATTCTTCTCGGTAGAGGTAAGCGTGGAAACGTGCGAAGAGCGCGAACGTCGTTAAAAAATACACAGACTCGTATGATTTAAGAGGAAGAAAAGCGGGACCGCTTGAATCGAGACTTGGCAGCGATTCGGCGGTGGAGAATGTGCGCCAAAATCGAGCCTTTTGGCTGCGCGCCTGCCGAGAATACGTGAGCAACCCCGATGTAGAACTTCGAGCGACAAGGAGCGAGAAAAGCAGTCGATAACGTTGATATCGATTCCCAAAGGAAGAGGAAAACGACCATTTTACCTCTCTCCCTCTGATTGCACTCCTAGTAGCGAGAGAGCAAAGGAAGGTCGTAAAGGATAGAACTTCCCTATATACATATACGTACACGTACACGTAAGCGTATAATACAGGCGCGAATACACACGAGCCTAGCCCCCTTTTAGTCTGCGTGTCTCTTTCCCGTGTCCGCGCTTTATTTCCCCTCTCTGTACATGGTGGTATAAGTAGACGACGATGTCCTGCCTCTGTACGCTTTCCAGGACAGGAGAGTCGTGTTGACGAGAAACGACAAGGCTGGTTTCCTAATTCGAATTTAGGTGTTGGGCGGGTTGGCAAGTGGGCGCAATGCGGTGTCGCGCTGCGGGCATTTGCTCTTTCTCCTTCGATCCTTCCTTCCTTCCTTCCTTCCTTCCTTCCTTCCTTCCTTGCTTGCTTGCTTCTACTTCCCCATCGCACCCTCCTTCCTACTTTCGCTCTCCTTCGCTTACACCCCCTCCCCCTGTCACTGTCAACCAGCACTACTACCCTGTCTACCAAACCACCGCGTTAAGTCTCTCTAACGTCTCCGACCACCTACTTCCTCTAAGCCAGATCGACCGACCTTAATCGACCTTTTCATCTCGGTGATCGTGTTTCGTTTGAAAGCTATTTTCTTTCCAACTTGTAACCTCTGTATTTACGCTGCAATTAGTTTACTTCTGCGGTTCATCGAAATGTTTAACCGTAAACCGTATCGTGGCGTACGATCGAATTTCCCAGTGGCTTTATCCCGACTATCTGTCGCGATCTGTATAATTTATCGTTGAAAGAAATAAACGACAAATCGTTCAGTCAAATAATTAACGGGGAAATCGAGGGAATTTCGTTTTCGCGATAACCTCGAACATCTTTGTTTCGTCGAGTAAACGAATTGCACGAAAAATATTATTTATGGTCGTCGGTGCGATATTTTCACGGTTTCGCCGCTTTCTAACACGCTTGTATCGAAAACAAAATTTGTTTCCAGCCTCTCGTCAAGAATTTTACGACTGCTAAACAGCAGGTCCGCGCGATACCGTTACACGATCGTCGACGCGAACTCGACGAAACTTACCTTGTGGTACGAAAGCGTGTACATGTTTGGCAAGTCGGAACGATAAAAAGAAAAGAAAGCGGAGAAGGCGTTATGGACTAACAGTAGCGAAGATGGAAAGTAGCTTGCCTGGGCGAGCTATTGTTCTTTAAGAAAACACGCGGACCGCGAATGCTTAAACGTTTTACAAATTCACCGAACAACCACGTGAGAATTTCATTGGGAAGCTTTCTAGCGGCTTGAAAACCCGAGATGCTCGTTGCATGAACGGAGAAAAGAGAAAGCTTCGGCGAATTATACGTCGATGTAAACGCTCTCTTGGATGTAAGATCGAAGTAAATGAATAAAAACGGGATAAAGTGCAAAGGGAAGAGAAAGAAGAAGAAAGAAAGAATTCGCTCGAACGTAACCATCTTCTTAGGTGATTCGCAACTGTTAGATTTTTTAAGAGCTTTCTCATCCATTCGCCCACCATTTTTCATCGAACCGGCCACTCTCGCATCTTCGATACGTCGTCTCTTCGTTCAAGTACGTACATACATCCATGTATACGTATATATTCTTTATCTCTTGAAATTAAATCTGTGCGAAAATATATTCGTTATCTGGACTTTAAAGAAATAGCATCGTTCGATAAAGGAAAAAAGTGCAAGTGCAATGGTTAAAAGAAAGAGCAAAAGAACAGTAAAAGAAAAAATACGTACACATACAGCGACGTAAAATCTAACGTATTCGTCTCAAGTAACTCTGAAGCGAATGCTTACGCAGGAGATAGCGTTCCAACGTGAACCGATAACCTTAGCGTGTCTGGCAAATGTTTGACCACATACATAATATTTTTCGTTATCTAAGACACTTGTATACTTAATCTCGCTATGTATGTATAAGCATGCATATATATGGAATTATAAACGAAGAAAAAAAGTCGACTAAATAAGAAGCATCTCGGATTTCTCGATGTATACGTTCCATTGCTTCCCCTTTCCCTTTAAACGGGACATTCGACTAAAAGTTTGCAACGTAGAGATCGCCGTCTATATTTTCTTCGATTAAAACTTCCCTTACGAACATGTTATACGCGCAATACGTGGATAGAAAACGTTTTCCACTTACCTTGTTCTTTTTCTGGAACTTTCACCGGAACCTTCTTATCCGGTGCCTTCGGTGAACAGTTTTTCCGTGCTGGTTTAACCGTTAACGTCGGTGGCACCTACGGAATATATACGAACGTTCAAAGCATATTAATAAATTATTCATCCAGCGACACGTATCCAGCTTAGAAACCATTAGTTATCAGAAAATGACTCACCACCTTCTCGGATCTTTCGCCGGATGGCAATCTCGCGACAGCTGCGTCAGGGCTATCTTCCGGCGGTGGAGGTTGCACTATCCAATTGTATTCGCGTTTTTCAACGGGTAGGCCCCATCGTTCGTATTCGAGGCTTTGTGTGCGCAATGTTTCGTAACAGTCTAAACAGACCACTGCGAAATCTCCGTTTTCCAATAACAGGCTCTTTTCAGGTTGTCTGTGATATCTGAGGAAAGGAAAGTCCTTCACGAGTAACGCTCTGACGCGTTTCCTATACGTCGTAATACCGCAAACATAACAGCAGTAATCGTGCGTGTTGTATTGCCTTTCGGCAGCATTCGCTTGTTGACCACTCGGAAGAGATTCGTAACGACGCCACTGCGCCAAAAGAGAATGATAACAGAATGTGCATACTAGCGCAGAACCGTCTTCCCTAAGTTGCTCGGCGTTCGGCGGAGACTGATGACGTAGTAATTCAGGGAAAAATGGTGCGTTACGACCCTGAGGCCGACCATACAACACTCTCGCGAGAGTTAAATCACTGTGCAAGCCACATAAGAAACAATATATAGAACTGCTCGATGTGCCTGGGTTACTACCGAACGTTCGATCTGAACTAGAACTCGGTGGGGTGGCGATTGATCGATTCACGTCGCCGTTTGGATGTGGACTAGGAATATCATACCTAAAAGATGACGATAATAAAGATTGGAGAGAAAAACCGGGAATACTATGGAAAGGTTGTCGAAAGATTTTACTTGTACAGCGACTAACCTGCGACGTTCTAAAGGAACTCGTTCAGCATCCATACTTTCCCATTGTTGGGCAAGATGATTCACGCAGTGAGTACAAGCTAACACCCTACCGTGACTATCCATACAGGCATTTTCCGATGTACGTGCCATTCCCCTTAAACATGGAAAATGCATAGCGTGCGAATTCATTCCTTCCGGACTCGTAGACAACCTTTCAACGGCAAACAAACGTAACGATTAATACCCATACGAACAATTAACAATCAACATACGTAACAAAGAATAACAGCAACTCTGAAAATCGTACCATTTCATGTGAGAACGAGGATACAATCTCTCACAAATATAGCACCTATAGTTTTGGCCGAGAGCAACGGTCCCATTTTCGGCGGGCCCGTTGTTCGGAGAGTTTCGTTGCCCAGGGGTGGATCCTTTTATCGTTGCGCTACGTTGTCTGTTCGTAGCAACGCTCGATTTGTTCAAATCGTACGGTTTGAAACGAATATCGCTGCCAGCGGAATTGGCTGGGGACTTTGACACCACCGGTCTCGGAGAAGGACCCCGTTGTCGAAAATCCACCATCTGCATACACGCTTGACCCTCGCGATTTTCTTCGCTAAATAATTGCTGTCTTTCTGGCAAATGTTTGTAACAATCGGAGCATATTTGCACCATTCCCTGAGGGCTAATAGGACTAGCTCCTTTCGGAGGTCTCAGAGAATAAATAAAAGGATAGTACGTTTCCTTTTCGGGATTACGACAGCAGTAAATAAGTCTAATATTTTGCGAAGAGTAGTCAAGCGCGCAAGTGTAACAGGTAAAAGTAGTTGCTTCTATTATAGGTGCTTGCCGTTTACGAAGCGTGTAATTCCGATCACCGTGTGGAACTCCTTGGTCGGTATATTCCTTCCATTGTAATAGAAGATGATTTTGACACGCCGAACAGGCCTATAACCAAGGAAACGAATTAAATCCTAAGTACAGGAATTACACAGGCGATTAACGGGAAATAACGAGGATGATACACATACTTGTACACGCCCAGCGCTATCCATTGGTCGGCTCCTACTTGGTCTTGGATGAAGCATTAGCGAAGGAAAAAATGGCGAGGGACTGGCGGAAGGATGTGGCGGGGTTGGCAGTGGTTTCGCTGCAATGTGACTAAGCGATCCTCGTGTGAACTCATCCCCACATACGTAGCAGACTTCCGTAACCGAATTTTTATCTGGCATCGAGAGATCTAAGATATCAGTGCCGGCGCTCGACGTCGATCCTCCGCTGTAAATGGCTGTAATCGTTCGATTAAAACACAATTAAATATCATGTTTATAAGTTTATAACACCGAAAAATGTAATTCTTGCCTAACTAACGAACATAAATTAGTGCTTACGTTGAGGTTGTGGTGGTAAAGCTGGTTGCGGTGCAGGTGAACTCCTAGGTGCATGTCTTAAATCCAATGCCGCTTCGTTCGATATTCTCGAATCTTCTACAAGCTGTCGAGGACTTTGTAACCTTTGATGCGGCGATTGCAGTCTTTGATGGGGAGATTCCATTGCAAGCCTTGCTTGTTCCAAGTGTCTGTGCGTTTCTGCTGTATTAGAATGTGGTCTTGGCAGTTCAATGGAATTCGATGATGGCCTTGTCTGTTCCACTCTAGGCGATGGTGAATTTAGCGGAAGTCGCGGAGAGATTCCAATCGGTCGGTTTTCGGGTCTGAGCTGCGGAGTTTGGTCATTGGTTAAGCCCAGGACTTGAGCCGCGTATTCCCCCTGGAGAGCCATCTCGGCTCCCGTAAATGGACCACCGTCGCATCTTTTTAACCAATAAATTCGTTGACTATGTGGTCTAGCATCCTGTTCGTAACTCTCCCATTGTTGTAACAGCAAGGCGTAGCAAAGACTGCATGCCTTAACTGCTCCGCTTCTGGCTCCCTCACCACGATACCCATTAGGTGGTTCATGGGATTCAAGAAATGGAAAGTAAGGTTCGTTTGGTGCACCACCCGGACTTGGTTTCACTCTCAGCCAATATTGTTCCCCATGGCCTATTGTACCGCAAACGAAACAAACCCTGGCACCCCCTGTATCCTCTGAGGATGAGTTCGGTTGTGGGTTTGCAAGTGATTGCCCGTCAAGTCCCGGCTCATTTTTCACATATAGATTACCTTCCATCATGTCAGGAAACCATTGGGTCTCTTCAATGCCCTCTTATATATCTCTGTTTGGCACACATATACGATCACAAGTTACAGTAACCGACAAAATTTTTGAATTTTGCAAATATCTGTAAAATAAAAAAACATCTTGTTAGTTTATAAACTTTTATCGTTATTAGTTAGTAGTATTATTACTATTACTATTACTATTACTATTACCGTTACTGTTACCGTTACTACTATATGTCTCAAATGAAAAGCGTAATAGCAACGATTCGTACAACTGATGCCTCGTATGAAATATGGATGATAAGGAGTAATAAAAGGATGCGAGGAATATCATTTTAAAATGTTTTACAGGATCTGATTGTATATTAATAAGTTTATCAGAGCATAATAGTAACCCTATTCTTTATCTAGCGTAGAAAAAAAATTCGGTTCTTGCAAGCATGAAGAAGCAGATTTATTTAATTACATAATATGTATTAATAACTCTGTGAATTAACCAACTGTTGTACAAACAGAATTTTACAAAACCAACAAAATTGACTCTTTCTTCTTCTTAATTACGTTTGATTGCAATAAGATAAGATCAACTCCGATACAGCCTTAAAACCTACGTTATTTCAATCATAACAGTATGCAAGGTGCAGAAGGGTACAAGTAAACAAAAATGTTGGAATGTATATTTGAAAGCCGTCATGATAAATCGAACTAAATTATCGAAAATACTATATTATTGGTCAGAAAATGGTTATTTCGAACGGTAAATAGGACGTATTGTTAACCGTTGTACACTCTTATCGTTTGTGAGAAGTATTGCAACGCACGATGCTTTTAGAATACCGTAACATGTGGTATTTTTGGAGCGTTGCTACATCGACGTTTACCGACACCGACCATAGAACACTTTTTCGGATATCGGCAATAGTAAAAGAAATTAAGGGATGGCCGTTCCGTTTGTATCGTGTTTATGGTGATTTCGTATGGAATATAATTTAAGCACACAGGTAAGAATGAAACACGAGCACGGATCAAAGGTAAGCACTATCGAAGAAATCGATCGGATTATGCATTTTTCAATGACGAGAACACAGTTACCAGCAGATACAGGGAAGTTTGTGGAATATTTTTCATTTTTTTTTCTTTTTTTTCTGCAAACGAGAAGGAATTACGAATACGGTTAAAAGTGTTTAAGGTAATGGTTGCGCACTGAATAGAACCAATTTGTATATTCAGGTTTTCGTGATTGAGATTCAGTCGAATTAAACGGTGGAAAATGAGAATAATTGAAAGTAAAATTACAGGAATTTCGACGGTGAGATAAACGAAATAAACGTAGAAAAGGGATGTTGGATATCGCAGACAAGGCACCCGTGCACTCTCCTCGCTACCGAAATACGCACCCACAGGCACTTTCGTATGCACACTTTACGTTTTACATAAAACACTCACATTTTCACAGTTCGGATTGGGTAACCACCACATCGCTACTTTGTGGTGGTAATTTTGATTGGCGATACGTATTACTTAGGCGAAGCAGAGCTTCCTTATCTCGGATTCTAGTCTCTGCCATACGTGGTCGAACACCACACCGAGTTGCGGGGTGTCACCTTCGAAATAACGTTGTGCTTCGTTACACTCATATTTACATGCACAGTGTATCGTCTAACACGACCCGAACCCGTACTACACTGTCGCATACATCAAGAGTACAATAAAAGAAGTTGCTCGACTATGAAAAATACATTTTCTGATGGCACAGGACCGCGACTTTGGCTCAATTCACCGCCATGTTGCAAAATTGCGACCTGCTTCCCATGATGCCACGCAGCTTCGTCATATGACAATGCCGCTGCGTGAACCAATTAAAATGTACGACGCGTGCGCAGATATAGCACATCCTAACTCAACTGCTGCTCGGCATAATTTGGCGCCACATTAAAAATTTTTCCACTTAAACAGTGCTTTCTATCTACGTATGCTCTTTGTTATCCGTTTTATTCGCATCGTAAAAATCATTTAATCCGAATTCGATCGACTTAAACATTAAACGCAAGAAGGATAGCTTTTCGAAGAAAAGATTTTAGAAACGTTGTTCGAATGTCATGGAATTGTAGGATCTGCGAGAATTGGTGAAAATTAAAATACGAAATACAAGTTTAAATATAAACAAACGATCCAATTGCCGATTAATTGGTGCATTAATCGTTGGATCGATATGTTTAGACTTGAAACCTGTTGTTTTTACTTACGTGTAAAGATATTTGTTTCAAAATTCATTTTTATTCCGTTTATCCGTCCGATTAAACCCACCAAAGTTTTATTTACGTGTCCGTACGTACGATTAACGATTACGTACGTACGTAAAACGATTAAAATGAAAAATAAAGAAGTACGAGATTAATTTTTATCTCGCGTGTAAGATACAATGGGTACACGTTCATTGAACTTTCCATTGAATTTAACTCGCAGAAAATTATAAAAAGATTTAGTACAAAAAATCCTTTACGACAAACTACACTCCGATATCAGCAAAGTGATTTCGTTGCACGAAAGTAATCGACTTACAATTAGACGCGGCATGTATCCTTCTTTTCATCCGTTTTTAACATTGGGAGAAGGCATATGGAATAAATGAGAATAAAGGGTATACAGCGGTTGATATTTTATAATATTTAATCAACAGGTTGGGACACTGTACCTTTATAATGCTAAAAATTATTTTTTATAGTGTGTATCGGTCTCATATGTATACACCACTGATCGAAGTGGAATCCTGATATAATACTAAAAAATAATTGGAAATACTTTAAAAATACTCTTTGCAAATGATAATTCTTAAAAATCCATTCTCTCGTATATCTCTCACATTTCTACCTTACAGATCTAACAATTACAATGATTTGAAATTTCTTCGCATTTATACAGAGAGTTAATCACAAATATTTGTTGTTGTTTTTTTTTTTATCATAACGATGTTATCGTTGTAATTATTATTAAACTTACATAGATCGAGTAAACGCATAGCGGTGGTACAAATTGTCTCCATCCTCGAGACCACGGACCATCGACATTACATGTATAAAACGATTTTTCATAGCGCGTGCTTGGAAAATTATCATCCAACGAATAAAAGCCCATCAACGTTGAACGTCGACAACGTAATTGGAGAATTTTGAAGAGAATATGTTTATTTCCGGCCATGAAGAAATACAATGCACCGATACGCCTGTTTAACTTTGTATTTGAATATTATTGTTGTATATCTGTTACATTTGCGTTTTCATAGAACCCTTCGGATCGATATTTGACTTAGAAAAGCAGCGTAATCACGATTTTCGTAACAACGATAGGATAGAAAAATACTAAAAGAAACTAAATGACATATATAGATGAGAGATGCGAAGCGCTACGAATGTCAGGAAAAAAGGGATTACGCTACGCCGACTTAATGCTACTGTTTCTTCCCTTATGAATAAATTACGAACTAGATCTGTGTTGCATTGATGAATGACTATAACAATTTCTTCGACTTTCATTCTTCCTGGTATCCTCTGTTTCGACAAGCATTGACGAGTCTCTTGAAACGCTAGCCACAGACGTTGGACGATAGATGAGTCGTCGATCGAGGACGAGAAAGAAGAACGATGTCTCGCGAGTAGACGATATAAATAATATGTTACGATATTTGCATTCTATTTATTTTTTTCTTTTTTTTTTTTTTTTTTTCTTTTTTTGATCGGAAACAGCCTTTTCTCGTGCGCTCCTTTGAAACGAACTATCATCGATGTCATTTCAATTGTCTTTTGCATGCAAAGCACATCGATTAACATATGCATTTCTTTTATTACGATTCTCTTACTTAAAAGATGGCATTCGCATCGAGTTTGTTAAATCAGATTTGACATTTGGCGAACTCGTGACTTTTACTCGCTTGACCCTAACGAGGGGTTATCTCACTTTTTTATGTACATATAAACAGATATTACCGTAACAAGGTTTCCTTCTTGTACAAGACGTTTCAAAGGAGAGATAACTCGTAGCGTGGTATCTCTGTCGTCGGCCTGTCCACTTCTCGGATCGTGGAAATTCTATTTATGTAGGCCATTCGTGACAATAAAATTGATACAATTATCACGGGTCGCTCTCAATGAAGAAAATTTTATCGCGCTAACGATCGATCAATGGATGACCTAATGATCGAGTGACGTGAGATTCGAGTGACTCGGATGAAACGTCTTCTAGAAGAAGGGGAGCGTTATAGCAGTCGTTTTATAAACCATATCGCGTATGCATAATGAATACGCTATATTGAAAATACGAACGGTCATCGATTTTAATAAACCCCAGTGGCCTACCGCCGTATCTAAATGAAAGTTGAAGTACGTACGAAAGAACAAAAGAAAAGAGGACATAATCTATCTAAGAGGAACGAAAGTATCGAGAAGCATTATAAACGACACTAAAATAAAATGAGAAAACTCGTTGGTCCGACTGTCGATGAAAGTAAACGCATCTATATACGACGCATTAAACTTTTCAATAAAACAAAATATACTACTCTCTCTTGGAAACAATGACAGCATCGTTTTTCAAAGATCAACGCTGCTAATAGCACTTTTCGGTCGCGCGATTAAGACAATATTGTTATTATTCGATCAAGAAGTATATATGTATCGTGTAACATTATTACAATTACATTGTAGATACGTATTTAAACGAGAGAGGGAGAGAGAGAGAGAGAGAGAGAGTTTATTTATTTACGAACTAGATTCATTGAAACGAAATTTCAGTTAATGCCCGATCGACTGAACTCCCGTCGAACGAAACCACGCAAACTCTTATTATTCGAACGAGGAAGCGAACATTATCTTGTTATACGAATTATTCGCCTTTGAACGGGCTCCGTTAAACAGAGTCGTATTCTCCGGTTTTTCGAACGTTACGGGCAACGTCGCGTTTCTTCGTCACGGTGGCGACAAATCGTTCGCGTTTTTGCGGCGTTGGAACGACCGAAAGAAGAAAAAAGAAAAGACGATGGAACAGTCGATGCGTGCGATCTCCGCGTAAATCAAAGGAACAATAGGACAAAAGGGAAAGACAGAGATAGTACGATAGCAGAGACGGGAGAAGAACTCAATGCGTTCTCTGGATCCGGCGAGCAAAGATTCTAGAGAAGAACGTTCGAGAAGCGTGGAACTTGTTGCAACGACGTTCTCAAATATCGTTGTCGTTTACCACGGAGCTTTCGGCTGCCAAGCTTCTCTTTTGAATTTCCTCGGTAGAAGAGTTGCCGTAACTAGGTTCGATGGATTCCGAGAGCAATTTCGGATTGTGCTTGTCGACGTGCGTTAACTCGATCGGAAGATATATCGTGCGACAATGGTCGATGTCGGCTCGACAGAGAGGACAACGTTCGCATCGTCTGGCGCAATCCAAGCAGGCTACCGCGTGTCCGCACGGAAACAAGGCAGTGTCCAAACTACGGTCCATGCAAATGCGGCACAGCATCGCGTCCAACAGTCTTGTTAGACATTCTCGAGATTCCTGAAAATCGAACAATGTGAAACAGTTGTTTTTCTAGTTCGTGGATCGGTCGTTCTTCCGATTCGATCGATATCCTCGATACGACGAAATACCTTGCATTTCGGATCCTCGCAGTCTCCGCAATCCTGCTTCTGCAAAATCTCCTTCTCCTCTGGCAGGCTAACGGTCGCAGCTTCGCAGTAGAGAGCGCGCCGCGCGTTGTCGTACACCTCTCGGCACGTTCTACGAATATCGAACACGTATTTCTTTCCTAACGTGGAATCCTCGTTGAATATCGAGATAATGGTGCCCTGTACGTACAGAGAAAATAACGGAATGAGTCGGTGTCGAGCATCGATGTGGTCGTTGTTGTTTTCAAATACCTTCAAGTCGCGTATAAATTGCGCCGTAACCGCGCTCCTGACCGTCTCGCAGCTATAAAACGCGTGCTTCTCGGTAATCGCCCGGTAAAGTCCACTGGCGGATTGACTCGAGTCTAATTTGAAATTTAACAACGTCTCCTCACCGTCGAGCGAGAGGTAGACTAAATGAAACATTCGACGTTGAGTCGTCGCGCTTTGTATCGCCGTATATGGTATGCTGTAAAACAAACAGGACGATAATCGCGTTGCGTAAAATCGGTACTGCGTGTCAATGGATGGATAAAAAGTTGGTCGGGTAAAAGCGCACCAGATACCCGCTAACGACGAGTTCGCATGCGACGGCTGGCAATGCGCTCCATCGAAAGCGGTAATGCTCGAGCGTAAAGCTTCGAAACCAAAGACGAGTTTCGACGACCTGGACGAGAGATGTCCCAACAACAAAAACTACTACTTACTTTTGCGTGTCCTCGTCGTGATTACGATAAACCGTGATACCGTGAGGTCCGACTCCGATCATCGACACTCCGTTGTACCCGAATTTACTGTGAAACATCTCCTGGCCGAACGTATCCAAATTGGATATCTCCTTCAGCAACCAATACTCGGCCGTGGAGGTTTTCATCGCCTGGCGACAGAAGAAAGAAAAAGCGTGGACGAATTGCGTCGACGAGGAGGAGAATCGACGAAACGTGCGCGGAGAAAAATAGCCGCAAACCTTGATCTCCTTGTGTTGTTGAACTATCCGATGGAGAAAGTCCTGAGGTCTGGATTCGCACGACTCGGCCGTTTGAATTTGACAACATTGCGAGTAGAGCGCGTTCGGTGGTGACAGCGAGTCGTAATCGCCTGTGTCGGCCTGCGCTATCAAAGCGACCAAACGTGCCACGGAAGCCCAATCCGACACTTTCAATCTACCCTCGAGTAACTCCAAACGAGAGTGCAAGTAGAACTGATGCCTGCAATCAGATAAACAGATTCGACCATTGCAAGAATTATTATCAACTAGCAGCGGAGCGTGACGTTATCCAGCAGCTCGTGGCAGATGCCAATATATGCGGATATAGGTTAGTTTCACGGACAACCGTAACGAGAGACGTCGTCCATATGTAACGCGGTAATAGCGTATCGACGAGAAATCGATAAATCGAACGACGGAGAAACTGCGCGAACGCAGTTTCGTTTACGACCGTCGCATCCACGCTCGAATTTAACGGTTGATCGAAATGGGCGGAGTTCCGACCAACTTTGGTAAATTCCAGTTGTATCGTTCGAGGACTTCAACTTCGACACGCTACGTTTCGCTACGTTTGCCGGTTACTCTGCTCGCTAATGCACGATTATCGACACGATCGATCGATCGATCGATCCGTCCATGTGACAACGAAAGCGATCTTATCCGAACAACGCGTTCGTCGCGTGCGGATCGAATTTCGAGTCGAATTTCACGTCACGACGACGTCACGAGCTTGCCAAACGTTCGCGGCACTCTCGCAGGACCGTTAACAACCGCGCGAAAGACGGTTCGCCGACGGAAGCTGAAGAGCAGCCTTCGAACGCGTTCAAACATTCAGAAAGAAACGCGTTTTATCAGCGTCACGAAGCTCGAAACAACTCGTCCTATTTCTCGGTGGCGGACAATTTGCGAAACCGCGTTGAGCAATTCGGATCAGATCAGACTAGGTCAAGTCGAATATCACCGGATTATGCGATCGTCGAAAGTATCGCGATTCAACGTGCCGAGGACATTGCGTCGACGATAGATACGTTGCGGCAGTGGTTTGCACGTCCAAACGCATAAATATTCGGTGGATCGTTTAACCGTTAGCAAGTCATTTGCGTTTTCATCGCGATAAAGGCGAATTTTCGACGAATGTTCGCGCGATTCGAACCTCGTGGCAACCTCAACGAAGTTTCACGTTTCGAACGATACGTCGGCGAACGTCGTCGAAATTTTCTCTAGCCGTTGATTCACATACACTTGAAACGAGTTTCTCGATATCGCTTTCGCTCGGTAGACGAACAATGCGTTCGACAGCTATAAATTCTACTTTACTCGTACGTTCGCTATCCAACTGGACGCAGGCTACAACCATCCAACGCTGTAATTCCTCCGATTCGCTATCGAACTATCCGCCTTTGTTGCCATCGCGCGATTCTCGCGCCTGTCCATACGTCAACGAACGATCCGCTCTAACGAAAGAAACGCGAAACATCGCTGAAAATAAGCGATTCTTTCGCGTCGTATATTTCTCAGCCAAACTACGAAAGACGATGGACGTTTGAGACGCGATCTTTTCGCGGAAAAACTTCGTACAACGAAGTACGTGCGAATATAGTAACCCGGCCGGCCGCTTAACCTATGGACTCTGGGCTTTTGAGAAGAGCAAACAGCTTCTGGGTATTTAAAGATATTTAGAGAGAACTTCGAGCCAACTTCTGTACGCGAAAGGTACATAGTTTAATATCGAAACTTCCCCCGAAGAAGTTAACGGAAAGCAGCCATACATACTGTGTACACACACATGCATATAGCACGTGCACGCGCGCACGCACAGATATACGTATAAAACTCTAACGAGTTCGCAACAGTCGACGCGAATTAGAATTTCACGGCTCGAACCGCGATGATTTCTGATCGATTTCGACGACAGTTCGCTCGTTACAGCCCGTTCGCTTGTAAATTTCAATTACTTTTGCGTGCCGTGCGAGAACGACGTCGCAGTTTCAGGTCAGCTCGCGCTTTGGGGAACCGATGGATCCTGGTTGCGCGTTCTGCGATCCGTGAGAAGTTGGATCGCGCTCGCAGAAAGGACTATTCGCGAGCGACTAACCGGAAATCTATTCTTTCTTATCGCTTTATCGTTGCCGTATCTCTACACCGTGTCTTCTCGTCGTTGCGAGTCTCGCTTCAACGTTTTCAGATTTACGAGCTCGGAACGAAACTACGCGTACGGTCTGGCATCGGCGATATTCAATTTCGGAGAACAAGGCCGACGTGCGTGCGTGGAAACCTCGGTACATTTCGCGACAATAGCGTTGCGACAACTTTGATTTACACTCCCAACAAACAGCGAATCTCGTCTTCCGCAATTCGGTTGTTCGGAGTAGCGATTGCGCGAGAAGAGATTATTCATCCGGAGCGGTGTAACCAACGGAACTGTTGCTCGCACGTGCGCAAGAAAATTCCACCTCTGTCTCGCTAACGAAACGTATTCCTCGATACCTCGAACTCCGCGAGCTTAAATATCCGCTTCGTCGTAAACGTTGGGGAACGGCGTTCTTCGCGCGGTTATCAGCGGCGAGAAAGTAAGAAACGGAAGGCGAACGGAAGATCTTTTTTAATCGGACTTTCAAAACCGACCTACTTTCGGCTACTAATCGATTCGGGCTGATCGAAACTACGCCATCGTCGAAGCCGGCATCGTCTACGGTTCCACGACGAGAAGGATAAATCTTGGCAAAATTCGCGAATCTAGAAACGCGCGACACGAACGACGGTTTGCGAGCTTTCGCGCGGGCCGATGCGATTATCCTAGTTCACCGCTAACGAACGTTGCCACTCGGCGACCAATTAATTCGCGTATCGAACGCGTTACTCTTGGCGCGTTTACCTTTTCCAAGGGTGTTCAGAGCTACCGCGATTAAATCGCAATTACGTTTCGATCCGCTGAAATCTCCTACCCACAGTCCATACCCGATTCGCACTCGTTCCATCCTCTGCCTCCCACTTTCCATTAATTACCACCCCGACCCGATTCGCTCGCGTTTAATCACGACCGCTTGCCTTTGGAACTGTTCACGCGCCAACCAACCGCAAATGTCGTTCGCGTCGCGTCGTTGCTCCGTTCTCCGCGACATCCAACGATTCGTCGTAGTTTTTCGTCTCTTTACTTTGTCCGTATCGCACCGCTCTCTTTACCCTCTTTCGGACCAATACCCTTCGCACATAATCCGCGTATATATTCACCGACCGTATTATCCGCTGTAATCACTACCTTCTTCCGCTCCAGTCTCCGTGATGCAATTTCGTACGTGCTCGATCGTCTGCTTCCACGACGAACCGAAGCCACGGACAACCGATCGGCTTCTCGATCGATTCGTCGATCCGTCCATCGATCTCGGTCTCTCGCGCTCGACTCTCTTCCGCTCGGACGAAATTCTACGAAAACGCTGTCCTTTCGACCAAATCCGCGATACGTCTATCCTCCACCGATCATCGACCTCTCGCGTCGCGAGATCGCTA
Organism: Bombus picipes; assembly: GCA_014737485.1. Lineage (NCBI taxonomy): Eukaryota > Metazoa > Arthropoda > Insecta > Hymenoptera > Apidae > Bombus > Bombus picipes. The sequence goes on along the minus strand of JACXIP010000011.1, from coordinate 780,887 downwards.
GGTAATTAGCAGTGTTACGTCCGGCGACGCTCTACCTAGACCAGGCCATACATCGCGGCCCAGCCGGACACCAGAGATGTCCGTTCATCCTTACGGCACGCCCTCGATATTCTTAAGGACCCGTCATAAATCCCAATAATTCGCCAGCTAAGGTCCTCCGGACCCAACAAACATCTGTTTTAAATCAATTTCAAAAGACTATTGTCTACTACGACTTGACAAGGGAAAGTTAGTTTTTCTCACGCACGACGCAACTTTCCTCCTACTAGCAACTTTCTATCGAGGGCGGCTAGGACCCTTCCTAGTCCACCAACCTTCGTTTATCCAATCAGAAGCAACGTATACTGCCCTCACTTTCCCGACCAAAAATGTCACGAACAAATGCGATGGTCCCGTGCGCTAGACACACCCATCACTAGCTTACCTACGACACAGCAACGTCGCTGTACCTTACTTCTCCTACGACTTCGGGAGGGTCAAGTCAACGACTTCTTCCACACCGCTAGAAAAGTCAATCGCAAAGTACAGAATCTAACGTCTGATGTACTAAATTCAATTGTAAGAGCCTTGCTCTTGGGTGCATACCTACTATCTTACCTTCGAACGACAGGTTGTTATCTATTTGTAACTGCTCAACAGTGTGATTTAAGTGTCGAAAATATATAACTTATAATTCTGTGAATCACGGTGTTACACCAACTGAATCACCCCTATTGTCTTAACGGAAACCAGGGGATCGATCAACTCGCGGTGTCGATTATCACCATCGTAACGGGAATCTACGACTCCCGTTGACGTCTCTCCTCGCGATTGCATCTCCCCGCGATTGGTCGAAAATACAAGGAGAGTGGTCGTTTTCGCGTTGCGTGGCGCGAAGCGACGTTTCTCCAGATATCTTTTACCTGGTGGCTTCTTGCAGCAACAGGTGAGGCGGCACCCAAAACTTAACCCTCAATGCGAATCTTAAAGGCGCTACGCCGCCACCCGTTTGTCTCTCTATGGGATTCCTCAGGTTCAACCAGAGTTCCTCGCCCTTCGCGTTCTGGTATTTCAAGCCAAAGTAGTCGCACTCCTTGCTGATGCCCAAACAGTCGCATGCCTGTAAGAATGGGAAATTTTCAATCAGAGAGATTCGCTTTTTCACAGGCCGATACGCGCGCAGTTTTCTACCTTCGCGACCGATCTACCGGCAACCGAATCGAATCGAACCAACTCGCCCGCGAGTTACGCGTATTTTTCCAAACCGATTGTCTCCCGAGTAACGTTAATCGATTACCGGGAATACCGGGAAAACCGGGGAAACCACGCACCGATCCGTAGGAAAACAAAGCAGTGGAATAAAGCGCGCGATATATCGCTGGCGATAATTTAGAAAGTTACCGGTGTTCTCGTACGTAGCGAGCGTGGCTTCTCTAACCGCATACGCGGCTATCTGCAAACGCCGTTTTCCATCCTTCGATGTATTTTCTTCCAGCTTAACGGAAACGCGTTCTCGCGTATACCGTTTATCATCCAAAATAGCTCGGACTCGCGAGCAAATATCGTTCGATCGAATTATTATTTTATTTTCTCTTTCTCGCAGCTTTCCGTCGCTGTGTTCCCTTTCTCGTAACGGACGGAAAGTCGGTCACGTACCTATATACAGCGACGTATTCCCCGCGGTGGGTGTTTCGCCATATTTCTTACCGAAAAGGTCGAAACAACGAGCTTAAACAAGAAGCCGCGTTAGTCGCGCAAATTTCCCGCGTACGTCGAGCGTTCGCCGAAACGCGCGAACGAAAATGTCCGAAAATCGACGTAAACTGGGTCGCGCGAGTCACTGGTCGATATTTTAGTCTCTTCGGCACGAAAATAACGTATGAAAATACACTCTCGCGTACAGCTACGAAACACACGTTTGCTCGTTCGACTCGCGCGCGTTCCAGCCATCCGTTCCACGTGTTCCACGTGAAAATTCATTTTTTTTCTCGAATGTCGAGAGGTTCGCTCGGAAATCTCCGAGTTTTCGCTTTTCGCGCGGAGACTGCGAGAATTCTCTCTCGGCCTTTCGAAGCGCGTCGACCGCAGTTTTCGAGAAAAAGGACGAAGAAGCTGCGCGAGAACCGACGAGATAAATCGTATCCGGTTCGGTGGCTCGGCAGCGCAAATGCGTTCGTCGACTCTTCCGTTAACGGTAGACGATAAAGGAAGCTTTAGGACGCAGCCCACCAGATATTTCTAGGTGAATAGTTACGAACGAAAAGATAGTATATCAAGCGGACGGCTCCATCATCTGCCAGCTGCGTCCATTCCGTCGATACTCTCGAGAGCTCTTTTCAACGTCTCCGTATAATTCGAAAAACTCTCTAAATACTTCCTACCGAACACCACCCCCCTCTGACTCACGTTGCCGGTATTTTTTCATGGATACAGTTCGTCGAACGAACGCAAAACACCGCCGGGTCTTCCATTCCCGGCGACTCGCCTCAGCCGCACACGGGCGTAAGCGTACGGATGGTCTTCTCCGTTTCTCGCGAATATTCGCCGGATATTTATCGTTAAATACCGTTTTGAAAAATCATCGACGCGACGTTTCTTCATCCTCAACGGATGAGATTTACGACCCGGAAACGCAGAAATCTATCGGTAGTAAATATAGTATAGAGTATCGTGAGCAGCTTAGCGCTGTAAGTAGATGTCGCCGCGCCTGCTGAGTACGGCCGCTTTTCTTCTCATTTTTTTGTATCGTGGAAGAAAAATCGGACTCCGGGTCGCCGGGATTCGAACTCGGATTCCGAACGTTCGCAACTTAAGACGCTAACAACTTTTTTTTTTTTTTAATATGTTTATTTGACCAAAAAATACAGTTTTTGATCACATTGATTATTCATAATAAACAATGAATTTTTGTAATAATGTGTTAGGCAAAGGTACCGATACGCGACGGTACGACGTAGCCATACTATGTTTGTGTCAACGCTTTACATTTTTTTTTTTTGTGTTTGATACGACCTTTGGATTTAAGCCGCTGGGGGAGCGGAGCTTTTATGTGATTTCGTTTTTATAAGACGCTAACCACTGCGCTGCCGTCGTCCGACGCTAATCAGTGTCGAGTGGTGGTATTTGCTATCGAGTGCCACCACAGGCCTTTTTCCCACGATACTACGTAAGTATTACAGCTATTGGACGATGCAACGAATCGTTTACCGATCTCGCGTAAGAACAAGAGCAGTTTTAAACGTTTCTAGTTTCAGCCAAGACCGCGCGAGTCTTCGATCGGATTTGGTGGAATCGCGGCAGAGGAATTTTATGCTCGCGCACAGGTAAAAACGAACGCGCGACGATAACGCGTCTTTCGTTTAATCGTCCGGTAGGTTTTATACGGGCGTGCGCGAGCAAAATTAACGCGCGTCGATGCACGTACATCGTGCATGCACCAAATACGCGCGCACGACTGCGGTTTTACGGACGCGTGGCACGGCGAAAATAACAGCGTTTCGGAACGAAGTAATTCGTATCGCGGGCGCCGCGCAAAATTAATATCGCTGCTGGCTCGAATTAAATAAACTCGTTGATCCGACACGGCGCCAACGACGAACGAGCCTCGTGTCGTTTCGCCGAGTTTCTCGACTTTTCGTCGCGTCGCCGTCGAAAAACGACCAACGCGTAATACACGCGGTAAGCGAATAAACGCGAAATCTCGCGTCAACCGTTCGTTTCTTTTCCATCGATTTCGATTACGCTCGGAGAAAAGAAGCGCGAATTCGTGGCCGCGTTCGTATCCTCGTCGGTATTCTTTCGGTAACCAGCTGTTCTTTCATTTTCGTTGCATCTCTTCCGATTCTCCTTCCTCTCGACCAACCGTGTAACGAGATTTCTGTCTGGCAGTTAGGCAAACTAGATCTTCGAGCGCTTCGAGCGTCCGTCGGTATCGGCAACGTCGACGAGCGTCTGAACCGGTGGATTCTCCGTTTCGCGCATTACGATACGCGACCGGGGTACGCGATCGCGAAAATGGAGAGAAGAACGCTCGAGATTTTCTTGTTTGGCTTTCTCCCGTGAATTTTCCATCGTTGGAAAGTTTCTCGACGCGAAACGCTCGGCAAGCGGATTTCAAGAACGAGGAAAAGCTTGCCGATCCTTCGGCGATCGAGAAGGACGAGAAGAACGAGAGTAAGCATAGGAAGAGAAGCGAAAGATTAAGAGACGAAAGAGTCTCGAAAAGTAAGAAAATTCCTCGATTTCTCGACTAGAAGTCTTTCGGCGAGCATCTAACTTCCTACCAACTTGCTTTCTCGTCAATTTTTTTCCAACGCCGTCGTGCTCGCGATAGTAGACGGTTTAACGATTGTTGCGCTATCGAGGTACTCGTAGAACGATAACACGGCTCGTCAAGACCCTGACCACTTCGGCACGTACATATACCGCAACTTCTTTGACGCTCTTTCCCCCGTCTTTCTCCCCTCCTGCCTATCCTATTTTTCCCTCGTTTTCTGCTTTCTCTCCCTCTTTTTCCTCGGTTCAACAGCTTCTCCACTCGCCCTCCTCGCTCCGGTCGCGGCTCAAAAGGGTCGTTAGTCCCGGCGGAGAACAAGAAGGTAAAATTTTCCTGCGCCTCCACCGCGCTCTCTCTCTCTCTCTCTCTCTCTCTCTCTCTCTCTCTCTCTCTCTCTCTCTCTCTCTGCCTTCCGTACAAGAACAATGCCACTTGGCGTTTTCAACGCGGCCGTCTCGTCTCGCCGTGCGTTTTAACGCCTCAGTTTTCCGCGACTGTATATTTTTCCTCGCTGTTTTCTCTTCGAACGCGTCTACGATTCTCCATTCAAATCGGATCGTTGCTTTTCGTCTAACTGTCGGGCGTTTCGAAGATCCGAGCGACGATTCCCGACGTTTTCCTACGCGAAGAAACGTCAGGAATTTGCAAAGGAATTCTCTTCCTCCGAAACTATTTTCCCAATCGTACCGTGTTGCCACTCTGCTGCAGTCGGATCACGAAGCACCAGACAGACTCGTCGCACCTTTTAAAACCATCGAAACGTTTCTATCCCGATAAAGTACGACAAAGTACGTTTTTCCAGCCGAAGAAGCGAACGACGCTCGATCGTCTTTCGCGTCGCGACGGTTGACCGCGACTTCGCCGATTGTCCACCATTTTCCGCTTAACACGCGGTTTTTGTCTCTTGCCTGCACGCGCTACGTTTCTTTGTTATTCCTCGGCCAGACCATCGCTGCTGCTATCTTCCTCGGATCGCCAGCAAAGTCGTCGAAGTTATTTTTCTGACGCTCCGATTCCAGCGACGATTCCTATCGGCGCGCCGACGGAATTACGCGGGTCGTGTAACGACCCATCGTCGGCGGTTTTTCCCTCGCATCGTCCGTTATTTCCGTTACCAGATGTTGCATATACTCGTTACACGTTTCACGCCGTTTATCGTTGTCGAAACGAAGCGCGAAAAGAAGGGCGAGAGACGAACGATCAAACGTGCGATCGAATTTTCCCGATCGTCGATCAAAAGCTCGGTTCTCTCGTTTCGTCGAATCGTCTTCTCTCGCGTTACCGCTAACGAATACGCAACGCGAATCGAAACCTAATTCGGCTACGAGAGAGTTTTCGAGAATTAACCCCGGCGGCTCTTTCCGTGCCTGCCAACAAAACTTCCATTATACGTTGCAAACAACGGGGGTAGAGGGGTAGTTGGAAGATCATCGAGAGCAGCAACCTCGAAGAAACATGGAACCGGAATGTGTTTAGATTTCAAGCAATACACACACACGTCTAACGTCGAATCGTTATTTTCCCCATTTTTCAAACAGCTCGCGCGACCCAGATTCGATTAACGCGTTTCAGTTCGATTTCCACCCCCCGTTCCGTCAGGGACCCGAGAAGCTCCTTCTTGGGTCTCGGGGTACTTAGAGAGAGAGAGAGTAATATCGACATGTAGGATGAGGAGTTGCTGCCAGCTAGGTGAAAAGAGAATTCGCGTTTCGTTCCGGGACTACCGGTGGACTCGTCGGTAAGGCTATGCCCGGTAGTCCCTGTCTTAGACGTAGAGGGAGTCTCGTTAGGCGCGGTATTTGTATCGTGACACCGTATATTCGACCGCCAGCGAGAAAGACAGACTCGTTGTCGTCGTAGTAGCCCTCTGGTGTTGGCGGTTGGTACCCGCGGATCGCCCGGGAGGTGTTACGATCGCGTCGATGCCTCGACCTGTCGGCGTCCTGCTGGTACCGATCCGCCATGGACATTTTTCCACGACGATGATACCCCGTGCGTTGTTTGTGGTTCGATCTGATCCGATAATTCGGGCCTCGTGTCGTTCGCCGTGTACCGTGAAGCTCGAAAGAGCGCCTCGGCTTCTCCTACCGACTCGCGTCTCCCCGTTATCAGCCTATTCCATCAAGAATTACAACGTTGGAAAAAATGTCAGCACGAATCGCGTCCGACGTTTAGCAATTTATGAAACTCGAAACTTTTCCATCGTCGTATCGATCGTTCGAAGTTACGGTGGTCCCTGACAAAATTTTATGCTCCGGCTAAAACTATCGGACATCGTTCGCCTTTTTTCGTACAAACGCCGTAGCCTTTATGGGCAGTTCGGTCTCTGTCAACTGTCCCGATAAGTATCGTCGCTCTATCGATTTTTTCCATCATTTCGTGTACTCCTTTTTCAGAGCTGGCTCGTCGACGCTCGCCGTCACCGACGTTTTCCAAGACGCTTTGCCCGTCTACGTATACTCGTACGTTTACGTAAATAAACGCGTAAACAAATAAATAAATAATTTTCCAGAGATATTTCCGGCGTGCGTCTACTTACGGTAGGACGAGTTTCCGAGTCGTGGGACCAGCAGCGCGCGATATTTCTGTTGAGAATCGTGGATCTTTGAAGCCGAAATAACGTTATAGGAACGCTAAATTTATACTTGGGATTAATATTAGAACAGCAATATATTCATTTTATGGACGATTTCTTATATATTCATCGATACACACTCGCACGCGTCTCGCCACTTTCTTCTATACCCGACTGTTAACCGACTGAATAGTTTACGTTCGTCTGTTTTCGAGACGCCGCGCGCGCACACGCCTCCACACACTGATAGCCGCATGCGAGTATCTCTACTACGCGCTTCAATCCAATCCAGCACAGAAAATTACACATATCTCAAGAATTTCACTCGATGGAGAAGTTTCTCGAGCGCGACGCGGGTTTCGAACGTAGTCGCTAGGTTGCACGGCGAAAGAAAGTGCCGGGGCGAGAGTACCGCGGAAAAGCTTCGTTTTCCTCGATGATCGTCCGACTTCTCGTCCCGTCTCGTCCGTACGTTTGTGCCAGCTTTGAACTCTCGGCGCACGACACGCGTCCGTACGAAGCAACGCTCGACTTTCGTTTTATCGGAAGCGAGAAAGGCGTGGCAATCGTACAGCGAGAAGAGAAGAAATCGCGAAAAGGAATATCGGGTTACGTAGAAACGAAAGACACCGGTAATTATCCGAGTCGAAGAGAATTTGCCAGGCAACAGAGCTTCGTAATTATACGTAGAATACGTACGTACGTCCTTCTTTAAATCGATTCTCTCGCACTTTCATAGCAGATCTTTCGTTAAACGAATCCTTTCAGTCGCGGCAAGGATATCTCTTTATCGGAGATTCCTCGAAAGCCGACCGTCTCTGGCATCGCTTGGTTGCGGAAGAATAGCGCAGAGAGATATCTTGTTCCGCCTCTTTGACCCACAAAAGACGCTAGAAACGAAGGGAAATCGTTGCTCCACGAGCCGGCATACTAAGATACGTCGGTCTTTTCGTTTTCGAGTCTCTTCGACGTAGACGAGCGATGGAAGGAAAAAGGGCCGAGAAACGAATGCTCTTATCGTTCGAGCGGTCTCGTAGAATACGCGCGATAGTTGGCTTTAACGACGGATACTTCTTTCTGGCTTTGACGTCGGATCGTGCGAGGGCGAAAGTTCTTTAAAAATCGAAATCCTATTCGTGAAGCTCGTGCGAATCGAACGAAGGAGGAATCGAGAAGGAGAGTACCGAGGTGGAAACACGGGCCGGACAAAAGCGATAAGATGTAAATCGACGGAATAGAAAATAAAGCGAAGAATTTAGGAAAAGAGGGTGGGTAGCGGTTCGAGACGCCGTACGGACTATACGGCGTAACGTAAAACGTTTATTCGAGTCGAGTGCAATGGAATTCGTTTCTCGCGTCCATCTACGTACCAGAGTTTTGTGTTTCGTCTTTCTGCAACGTCCACGCGTCTAAGCGTATTTTCCTGTTGGAAGCCCGTTGCTTTCTACGATACAAGCTACTCCGCTTTAGCCGGAATCCCTTTATCCTCGACGTGGCGCGTCTCTCTTTCGGTTTTACTCGCTCGTTCCGCGATACGAGCGGACCTTGGATCGACCAAAAATCGCAATTCCACGTAATTCGTCGTATTTTCGAAGAATCCCTTCCCCTTTCAGAAACACGATAATCAATTTTTCGCGAGACGATCGGTAAGACGATCCGTCCAACGCGATATCGAAGATGCAAGGTGAAAGAATCACAAGCGTCTCCTGCGTGTCTCAACGAGGAGCCATAAATTTGCCATAACGACGGCCCGAAGATTTATCGTGCCGTTACTCGCATGGACGACGTTGCTCGCTCACACGGTGACCCAATTAATTTCAGTCGCGGCTCCTTTCGCGATCGTCGTGCGAACAATCGTTTAAAAATTCTTCGCCTCGCTTTTCCAACATCTCCGCACTTTCCACTAATTCGCGCGCTCTACGATTCTCCTTTCCGTCACCTGTACCGTAAAACTCGTATTGCAAAGATCGGATTTGTCGAAGTCGAGAGAACGCGACATAGGTTTCTTAGGCCCGCTTCGAATCGCGCGAATTCACCTCTGGCGCCTATTATCGAAAACGTTCGAACGCGTTTGGGGATATCGACGATCGAACGGTGTGGCGCGACGACACATTTTTTTGAAGTCCGTCAAATCGATTAATTCTCGCGATATTCGGCACTAGCTGCGCTTTTACGTTGCCGTGCGTCAATCTAGAAATTCCTCTCTCCTATCAAGTAGCCGTCTATAATTTACGTAATCGTCTCGATCGTTTGCATATTGCCGACCTTCTCTCTCTCTCTCTCTCTCTCTCTCTCTCTCGTAGCTTTCTTTCTTTCCGCTTCGCCCTCTATCGTCATTTACCATTATCATATTATCGTATCATCGACTTGCAATCTAATTCGCTGTATTCGCTATCGCGCAACAAATATAATAGGCGCAGTCTAATTCAATAACGGTTGCAAACTACGCGACGCTTATTTACTTCGATTAAATGGCTAAATGTCGCGTTCCGAAAGCTCGTCTCGGAACGATCGTTCGAAAGTTTCGAAGCAGTGGATCTCGCGTTCGAGTAACGAATCGATCTTTTTTCTCGTTCGCCGTTCTCCGTAATTCACGTCCGATACGCAAATAGTCGCGCGATAGAAGTACGTCGTTCGTGAAGCGGACCATTATTCTAGGATTAATGCGCGTTTCGGTCGAGCTTCGGCCGTGCATTAATCACACCATCTGATCACTCTGGCCACTGCGCAACTACCCACGAACCGTTCGTTCGATGCGCGCAACGAAATCCTGCGTAGTCGTTATACGTGGTAACTCGTTCGCGGAACACGCCCCCGTGATTAACGACGCGCTCGTTCAAGAACGGGGCAAATTCGACCCACGCGTTTCCCTTCGAATCGTCGCGATCCACCGACCAAGAAACAGCAAAATCTCGTGATTTAATCGCGCTGTATCCTAGAGCAGGCAACGCCGACAACACGGTTCGATCGAGAGGCAAATCGTTTGGTAAATTGCTTCGTTTGTAAGAATAGAAGGCGCGTGCTCGAATTAGCCGGCTGGCATTCGAAATGAAAAGGGACGCAAAGCGCGAGAGATTAAACGAGCTATGCAATGGCCAGCGTGCAGTTTCAACGTGCCACGACTCGTAGACGCATACACCGACGCAAACGTATCGCATCGACTCGACTCGATGGCATACGGAGAACTCTATGTACGGGCTACGATCTATGTGCTCGTATCTGCATACCTGCCACCTACATATACGCGAATACAACGTGGCCTCCGAGCGCGCCACGGCACAACCTACGAAGCACGGAGAGATCGCGCGCCGCTGAATTAGAGGAATCGTTCGTTTTACCACGGATAACGCGTACGATGCACGCTAATCGCAATGGCTTTGCCATCCTCTTTCCCCCAACGATGCTCCAAACATCGAGCCGAACCTCTTCGTTACACTCGCCGTTAAACGCAAACGCGACCGATCTTTGGAAATCCGATCCCGAACCAGTCCAAGCAGAGACGAGTTTCACGAGGCAACGAATCGCAAAGAGAGGATTTAAGTCGAAACACGTGGAAAGAGCGAGATAGTAGTCGACGAAATATAGAAATGCCGTTACAGGTAACGCTTCGTACAGTACGATGAGACGTAAACGCAAGTTTCGAAATAGGTTGACGAAAAAAAGGAAGAGGCGAGTGGGAATTATTTGGCAGTAATTTCGTATCCCTCCCCCCCCGCCGCTTTCTCGCTTCACTTACGAATTGCAACGAACTCCGGATATGACGCATTGCTGCAAAAACGGCCAGACGAATAAACAACTATATTTATCGGTATTTTTTTTTTTTTTTTTTTCTAGCTATCCGCAAGGGATCGAGATTTCAACGAACGTCTCGCGGATTTGACGTCCAACGTCGATGGTGATTGGTAGTCACGTTCGTGGATCGCAAACGAAAATTACGAATTGTAAATTGGCGGGTAAACCTCTATTTTACTATCATAAACGAACTATCGATCTTTGTTGCAAACTAAACTAAACAGATTGCACGCTTTACTTTCCGACGTTGAGAACCGAATCGCAACTACGATAACGTCCGACGGAGAGCCGAGACCAGGGGACCGAGAATTTCAGGTTATAACCGGGAATCTTTGGATATACGAGATAAATTAAATCGATAGCCGTTCATCGTTTACCTATAAAGTTACAGTTATTGTTCTTCTCTGTCACGCAGATACAACGCGAGCTAGCGTTTTTAAGAGCATTAAAAAGCGAGAGCAGAAAAGCGATTCGGTACGGTCACTCGTACGTACATAACTGTATCTAATAATCGATGTTTACAATGGACAGTGTTTTTATCGAGAGATAAATTCAAAGCGGTTGATGACTCGTTATCGACTACTCTTGACGAGCCAAAGTATATAAAACATTTTTCTACCAACGTTATCGCGCTGCTTTGCCGTTTTCCTCCTATTTTTGTTAATCTTCCAGTCACCGATAAAGTTATCGAGCGCTTAATATCTCGTGACTCGAACGGTTATCACGAATATTGAAATCGTCGGTAAACGTACGTCAAGTTCGAGTTAATTCGCTAAACAGGGTCAAGGTTAGTCATACTTTTCTACCCTGTGGAAAGTTTAACTTTAAACGACACGCACAGCGGAATGTCGTAAGAACGTAAGAGACAGGTTAAACGTTTGTCACGACTCGTATCGTTGAAATAAACTCGGTCGTGTTTGCGATACGGTCTTTTGTTTTCTTCAATTTCTACGAGAAATACTAAACGGTGGGAAACTCGTTTATCGAAAATTTGTTTTGCGACGATAGTCTCGTAGAGGGTCATTTGCAAGCATTATTATCGATACGACACACCGCGATTATTTCTGTTTACGCGTCGAATCGATTAACCTAAAGTTATTTTTCGAGTCTTTTTCTCTCTGAATTTCAACAGAACGTAGAAACTCGATAGAACCCCGGCGGCGGCAACGCGATAGAAATCCGATAGAAGTTCGATAGGTGCAGGGTGGTTGATTTCGCAAAAAAAAAAAAAAAGAAAAAAAGAGACTTGGAGAGCTCGCCATTTGTTCATCTTGACCCGCCCCCCCAACACACACACACGCGCGCAGGCACGCACACATAGGCAACGATGTCGATCGATTCACGCGGCACGATGGACTTTTATCGACCGACGCTCGTCACAGCTTTCAACGCGATTACGGAGAATAACCTACCCGAACCTACCGGAACCTGTTCGTTTCTCAAACATGAAATTCGATTCGAAGATTCGTCGGACCGATTTCTCCTGCTTCTTCGAAATTGTATCCTCGATGCAGGAATCCACGAAACTCGACTCACACGCTTCAAAGCCCGTCCCCCTTCGCTGCCAACGTAGATAATTCTTCTTTGTCGCAGTTTTGAATCTTTCGTCTATACGTGTATCGATATCCACCTCTTTCTTAAACTTCTTCTTATACGTGAAACCATCGCTTACTAAGGTAGTTTCCGAGATATTTCCGAGAAATCTGTCCGTATCAAACGGTGAATTCTGCCTAAGATCGTGCGGCAGCGTACGCGTCGGTATCGGCCGCCTTGCGATCGGCGCGACACGGTGGCCACATAAAACAACGTCAAATACGAAACCAATTCCTATCTTTCGTTTATAGTTTATGCGTGGGAATAAAAAGCGAGACAACAGACGTGTGCGTCGGCCTATGATCGTTGCTGTGTCACGGGTCATAGACACGTTGTTGGCGTATCTATATTCTTCTTAGGTTTCGGTTAGATGCTATTTTTAACCGATCGCCGTCAAGCGACCGATATGTAACTAAACAGACGCATAGGCTGTGACGAATGAGCAATTGTTACAGGCAACGTTCACTGTAGTGCTAACGACAGATTGCGAATATCTCGGACGCTGAGGCCCAGCGACGTTTTGCACACACACACACACACACCCATTAATTGATTTACTTGATTTATCAAATTGATTTACAAGATGTATCGAAAGTACATCGACATCGGTGAGGTGGGTAAAAGATATGGATAAAGTAACTCTCTCTTTGTTACAACCGGTGACTTTACGTAAACCAGAATCCATCCCCTCGGTCAAGACGACCACTGGCTGTGCAAATATAATTGGTCGGATCGCGATAATCCTAAGGAACTGTCATAAAACTAAGCATTTTTATTTTACCGTCAAGGTCCTTGATCGTTATAAAAGATCTTCGAGTGGAGACGGTCCTCATGGTCATGGTTCAATGAGGTAAAGAATGGGAAGGTCGAGTTTTTCCCATGTTCAACGGTCATTTCCATTCCCAAGCGACCGATGGTGGGGCGACCAGCTCCAAGCAATAGTTTTCCTCTGCGACAGCATCGTCACCGAACTTCACTGCTCTGTCATCCTTAGATCAGTCAACGTCTCTTGACCTTTTTCCGTTTTCATCCGTTGATCGGTCATCAGTCGTAACTTACTATTTGCACGTCTCTGAGAATACGTGTACACGCACCACGCGTCATTATTTATATCTACAGAGTTGTTGGAACAAAGTATATATCATAACCTGTTACTTCAGTGTTATAATCGGTCAACCACCTCTATTATCCTAATCGAAATGGGGGATCGACCAACTCGAGGCATCGATTATCTAATCGTAACGAGAATTTACGATCCTCGTTGACGCGATCTACAGCGTAAGGTCAAACACTCTTCTCTTTCCTTGTTCAATCTCGCAAAAGAGAAAAGAAAAAAGAGAAAAACGACTCTACGTACAAACGAGAGAAATATTTCGCGAGACGAAAATCGGATTTCGCAGGCTGGTACGCGATCGATACCAGGTCGTAGCAGAGGTGACGAATCGTTGCGGTAGACGTTAAGTTGGTATCACGGAGAGCATAACTGAACGTTGAGAGATATCTTTTACGAGATATCTTTAACTCTAAGGGTTAAGCTGGAAGAAAATAATGTTTCGAAATTGAATGGAAAATGTAGAAAAAGCTGAAATACGTTGCAGCTAGTGACGAGCTATACGTATATTACGAGGTATAAGACGAAGGCAGATTGTGATTGATATCCACTGAAATTGGCCGTCGTACCAAGTTAGCGAGAAGCGAGTACCATTTTCCTAGGAGAGAGAAAGAGAGAGAGAGAGAGAGGGGGGGGGAGAGAAACAAACAGCAACGGAGAGGATTGAAAAAGGAGAAAGAACGGAAACGGGGAACAAGGCGCAAATGGAAAAGCGAGATGGAAGAGACAGGCGGCGCCGTGCGCGCTAACTCTTGCTGCTCTAACCTACGAGAGAGTGGCCCCGGCTCCTCGCTTTAACGAAAGCAACCGGCTGAAAATTGCGTTCCACTTCGATATTTCCAATTATTGCCTTCGTCGTTAATTAGTTGTCGCGCTTTTAATTGCATTTTTGATTAGACTATGCGACGCCTCGCGTACATTTCGACGATACTGAAACGCTTTCAGGAAACATCGTGAATCAGCGCTTTGTCCACGCCGTCTCTGTGAACGACTCTTTGAACGACAACGTCTCTGAGAATGCTTCGTACGTACGCAGCCGTGCTATAACGGGGAAAATAACGGGTTTAACGAAGCGTACGTGAAACAGGTGCAAGTTGCGTACGTCGAAAGATCTCTAGGACGATGATGTCTCTGGGACGACGGGTGTCGATCGATGGCGTAATCCAACTGGTTCGCGTGCTGCTCGTTTTTCTACGTATTATAAAGCGTGTTGCTTTCCTCGCGAAGCAAAGAATTTGGGGCGCGAATAACGCTCGCCGGTTGCACTGGTCGGAAGTGCTAACCGTGCAAAAAATGTTTCCTCGCGCTGGCTCAGCTGCTCGGTTTCGCAAAACAGAGAGAGAGAGAGAGAGAGAGAGAGAGAGAGAGAGAGAGAGAGAGAGAGAGAGAGAGAGAGAGAGCGCAAGGCGGTGAGAAAAAGAACGATTCTAACCTAGTTCCATTTGCTTTGTGGAAACAGACGGTTGCGTGCACGCGTGGTTTTGCAGCGAGCCAGGCGTTTTCGAGGCACTTTCGACGCGATATTTGGCCCCGCGACCAAACGTTCTCGCCCCAATTTCATACGTCTGGATTCGAGATGCATAGAAATCGCGATTCGTTGGATATTATGCGACCGACGGATCTATCAGGAAAACGACCACGCGCGGTCGTCTCCTTCATCTCTCGATCGCCGCCAGGGAAATCTCCGGATCCGATCAGCTACGAGTCGAAAACACGTGCCACGCTAAACAGCATTTTAGTTGACGTCGCACGCTCGATGGATAGCCGCCGACGCGATGGAACGTTATAATTTGTTGCGCAAGCCGGTCGTAGCTGAGTAAACGAGCGCGCGTTTGCACGAAACGGGTTTTTCCTTTCGCGACAAAGAACGACCGCGAATACGAGAACACGCGAACATATTACCGCGGAGGCAAACGAACCGAGTGCCGACTTTACGCGGAATCCGAAACAGAAGGCCGAAACAAAAGGCTGTGAAACAGAACGACGATCGATAACGATAAGATACGTATACGATAGTGGCGCAATCGCCCAATCTAATAGAATATTTCGCCGTTAGATTCGCCCTTCTTCGTCATTTTCGACGCGGTAGACAACGGTGAACGAACGTTAATCGCGTTCGTTGCGATCGCGTCGCGGACAAATCCACTTCCGCTCTCCTTTAGCGTTTCTACGAGCCGCGGAAATCCTGAAAAACACGTGCAACTTGGAAACCGCAAACCGAAATAAGAAAACAACGCGTCGCAGATTCCTCTCTCGGTCGGCTAAATCTTTTCCTTCGTTTTCCTCCGCTTCTCGTTCTTTTCTTCGTTCTATCGCGTTCCGCTCGTTCCTTTCGTTTTCCTTTTCTACGCCCGAGGCGAGAGAAGCTGAACGAATTCCTTTTCTCTCCCGTTGCTCCGCGTAAATATTCGCTCGACGAATTTCACCGCGATCGATCGGACAAATGGCTCGCTAACGTCCGTAATTAAAGTCCCGAGCTGAAGCTGCGTGGCCGGCCTCTTCTCGAAGAGCCGATTCGCGGACGAGCGGAGTGTTCTTAAGAATCGTACAGTGGTGGAAAAAAACGTCCGAAGTATAGTCTTTATAGACTTCCACGCGATCGAGGAAAGAATTCCATTTTCTGGCGGGAATTTAATTTATCGAGGAATTTACGGCTGGATTTTGCGGAACGAGAGAGAAGGAAGCGACGGGGAGAAGTTAGCCGGCTGCCCGTAAGAGGATAAAATTTTACGAGTTGGTGGAAACAAACTGACAATTTCGAAGCTCGTGATAGGTAAGCGAAAGTAAGAAAACTTAAATCGTTTTCATCACGGAGAATTCGTTGGTCGATCGATAGCCAACGGGAAACTCGAGAAAAAAATATCGAAGCGACAGACGCTTCGTCGAGAATGCAGGAGAAATTGCCGTGGCAGAAAGGTCGGAAAAGTAAAAGAAAGGGGCGAGACACGTTTGACTACGCGTACCAGGTAATTTCCTGCAAGTAGCGCTTTCGATTAGCTGTCCTCCTTTGTGCCGCGTCGATCGTCTCCGCTCGCCGATTCGTTTCAATTTAATTAGAGTAGACGGTGTTCGGCTGAATATTCGAGACGCGTCAAGAATTTTGCAAGAAGCGAGAAATTGTCTCGAAATTTCTTCCACGTTTTCCTGTTACCGGTCTCGGACGACTCTCTTTCTCTCTCTCTCTCTCTCTCTCTCTCTCCGTCTTTCCTAGATTTCTATCGAATCGTTAACGCAAACAGCGCGCGGACAAGAGGAAGAAATCTCGCAGGAGCGACCTTTCCCGAGTGATCGAAGCGCAACAGAGAAGCGAAGGCACGAGTATATCCATCTTATCCGTCGATACGTTGCTAAACGATTTGGCAAATAAATCGATCGATCTCTCCGCGATGAATACCTTTCCTCTTTCCCATCACCTTTCCGTCCGTCTTTGCCCGCTTGGGAATTTCCAACGTTCCGCGCACTCTCCGACTTTCTACCTTGGTCGATGCCAGAAATCCTATCGAGTATTTTAATCGAGATAATGCAGCGGTTACACGGTGGGTTCGCGCAACAGCGTGCTTCCAGCGTTTAACCTTTCCTTTATACGGCGTACGTGGTTCCGCCGAGTATCGGTTTCGTTGCGCAAACGGAGAGAGTCCACCAAAAACCGTAGAGCCTTAAACACGTCCAAGAATTTACCAAATATATATAACCCCGGATATCCGATTTCTGCCTGCTCGTATTCGGTAGAACAACCGCGTTTCTAACGCGGGATCGTAACGATATAACTACGGGTGTCGAAGAACGAAAGGGTTAATAAAAATCTCACCGCTAGATCGCAGTACCGCGATATATAATCACCGACCGAATCACGCGGTACGAGGGGCAGAAACGAGCGTAAACTCCAACGGCCAAAGAAAATTAGTAGTAGTGCAGTAGTAGTATATCGTGAAGCTGCTCAGGGTATAGAATATCGCTGCTGCTGCTGGGTACGGCCCGCTTTTCTTCTCATTTTCGTATCGTGGAAGAAAAATCGGAAACTTCGGTGGGCCGGGATTCGAACCCGGGTTCCAAACGTTCGTAACCTAAGGCGCTAACCACTGCGCTGCCGTCGTCCGACGCTAATTAACGTCGAGCGACGGTATTTGCTATCGAGTGCCGCCACAGACCTTTTTTTTCACGATACCACATTAGTTGGACGGGCTGTAAGGAACCGCGGTACTAACTCGATTCGACCACGTAATCTCGGTTGGCAACGAGTTCCATGCGTCTTCCGCAAACTTTGCTTCACCAGCGATTCCTCGCAGGTTCGTATCGATCGACAGCGACGTTATTGAATTTGGATAAAAGCCGGCAGTCCTATCGCCTAAGCGTCCGTTCGAACGGTGCATCGGGCACACGTCCGTTCCAATTCGTGCGATACTGGAGCCGTAGCTGCATCCTACTACGCCTTTAGCTTTTAATCGCGTAGCAACGACGATCGATTTAGCAGAATCCGTCGAGGTTAAGTATATTTTACGCGCGATTATTCCGAAAACTCGCGCAACCGCTTTATTTCGGGCGTTGACAGCCGCTGACGGTCGATCGAGTAGATCGACGAAACGGACGGTGAGATAAAAAACAGAAGGTTGCGACTCGAAGGCGTAACAAACGTGCGATAATGACGCGAAACCGGCTTCTAATTTATTAGCAAAGCTACTTATCGATAATTAGGGTTTTCAACGAACGGGCGATCTGCGACGGTAGCTGGAGCGTGAAAATTCCTCGTATCGAGGTAATCGTAGAATTCTCGTAGCGACACGGCCATCGAAAACCTATTCATCGACCGCGATACGAGGGAATCGAGCGGGCAAACGAATAATTTACCAGTCGTGGAGTCGGAACGACATCTTTAAAAACACGGGATGGTATTACGCTGGAATTGACGAACGCGTGGCTCGCCACGTATAAAGAGAATTTTCCAAATACAGGTCACGACAGTTTACGTCAAACGGCGTACCGATCGATCGCGCGACGAATACCCACTCGGTTTCATTCCCAGACGACCGATCCGATGGAACACACGTAAACGCATTAGTACCATTTAACACGTTCCACCGGCTTTGTCTATGCTCTCGATCGAGGTTGCGGTATAAACGTTGGATAATTGGATTGGCAAGTTGCGCGCGTTCAAAGAGGACTCTGATCGAACGCGGACAATCGCGCGTCCCGTTCTTCCCCTTTTATTCTCCGAAACGGCACATTCGCCGACGCTTGGAACATTGTTAACGCGCTACGCCGTGCGACGGAAGCGCGGAATCGCGTCTTCGTTCGATCAAGTTCGAAAGGAGAGTAAGGTCGTCGAGGGATGCTCGGCGGTTGACCTAGACTCTAGACAACGCGTAACCAATGCGGTTGCTCGGTAATGTCGCGCGTCGCATCGCGTCCATGCAGAGTTCACAGGAAGCCAAGGGAGCGTCGCTACGAAACCGTACGAGATTCGGCCAACTTCCACGTCGAACGAACGACAGAGACACGAGCTCCTTCTCTCCTCACTTTGTCACCCACCACGATATCGCCCACGTAGTCCGATCGTAAGCCGGAAAAGCAGCGAATTCGCGAATATTCCTTCGACGTTTACGAAAGAAAATTTCGTTGCGAAAGTACTCGAAGTTGGTGGTAGCGTGTAACGCGCCCGTCTCGAAACGCTGTAGCGAAAGATGCGGGCGCGTGACACCAACTATAAACGCCGGAGAGTCTTGGGAAATTTGAAACTTCTCGTTACCCGAACGATTCAAAGTCACGGTTCAAAGAATCCGTTCGCTAGTCGTTGCGTTTGCACCGTAAACCGTGTAATTGGCGCGCTCGTTCGCTCACGAGTGTCACGGTTAAAGATAAGAACCGCGACGATCGCCGAATCTAGCGTCGGTCGCGAGAAACGAGAAGCGCGAGCCCAAAATGCCACTTTGTCTTTCCGTTCTTTTTTCATACCGACGCCTTTGTCACGTAAACTTGCGGGTTGGGTGACGAAACAAAAATAGTTGAGTCGTAACACGACCATTAATTTTGTTGCAATCGAACTTTATTACAAATGCAGCGATCAAACTGCAATACACACCGAATTAACATAAATCGCGATTCACTCCGACCATTATGTTATGTAAGACTCGGTTACAACGATACGTTAGGTACGCGAGACTGTTGCAAGTGTTCGAGACCGGTAAAGACTATACGTCGACTATTCCGAGGATACTACAGAACAAGCGAGTTTTACCGACGATACCGTGTCCGAGGAAGGCTAGGGGTGGGTGTGTCGAAGGACGCGGGACTGTCGGATTTGTCGATGAAAATTTTGGTTAAGGAAGCGAGAGCGGTAGACACCGTCTCCGATCGGATAATAAGACGGTTGGTGGACCAGGAAGGGTTTTGGCCGCCCTCGCGAGAACGTTGCTAACGGAACGTACCAGACGCGAGGAAAAACTAACTTTCCGTGGTAAACCCGTGGTAAACGATAAACGTAAAAGGAAGCCTAAGACAAGGGATACTCGCTTGGTCGGAAGGATCTCGACTATGAAAATTCCAAGATCCTCGGTGGGTACTTAGAACTATGGAGGGTACGCGCCAAGGATGTGCAGACATCCGGGCGCCATCCTGCCCGCGGTGTGCGGCCTGGTCTCCGATGTGAATTGACGTTACACTCTATAGGCGCGGCGGACTTTGCACCGAGACGAAATTGACATTATTTCACGAAATAATGTTTAGCCAAGTCACTGCGCCACGCCAGAAAAAAATACTGAAACTTCTCGATGCGAGAATTGATTGTAAATATGAATAAATAAAAAAAAATTTCACGGAATTATCGGGAACTCGCGAAACTTGGACTTTGCCGCCGAAGGTCCGCGCCGATTCGACGTATTGCGATTTTACGTCAACGATCGTATAACGTTTCGACGAGTTTTCGATTATAGTTTATTTTTATTATATGTAAGAAAAAACGAAAGAAAAGAAAAGACAAAATACCGCTTGATCGACTAGTTTCCGTTTCCGCCGACTTTCTACGAATTTCCGATGCTTTTACCTGCGCGCGAACGCGGAAAGGAAGTAAGGGAAAGGCAAGCGCGAGCCTAAAAATTAGACGACGCGATCCAAAAGAGTTTGCCACGTTCCTCGTATTCGCTCGCACTCGACTATCGGATTCTCGATCGTCCCAAGCCTCGAACATTCGTCTGCGCGGATGTCTCGTTGTACCGCCTCGCTACGTTTTGTCTTCGTCTTCTCGCCTCGACTCTTATCGAACGTTAATCGTCGATCGATCCGTTTCGTTCGACGAGCGAACGGATACCACCGCTTTCCGTTCTTTGTGATCGACTTTTACGATAAACACGGATGCGAGAACGGAGAAGAGGAAAAAAGCGAAAACAAAACGCGTTGCGAGTAACGGCGAGTAGTCGATGGTTCGTTGGAATTTTTGCAGAGTCGACCGGTTTCTATTTACGGTAGCAACGTAATAGAAACGAGCGAAACTAAAACACGCACAAAGATGCAAAGATTTTATCGAATTTTAACAACTACGTAACGATGCCGACGATCAAACGCGATTTAAAGACGACAAGAGTTCTCTCGTTGCTCGACAAATTTTCTAAGAATCGATCGCGAAATAATCGTCGTTTCGACAGTTTCCGCGCGATTTCCAATCCTACTCTGCGTTTTGGTACGCTGGAATACGCGTAAAGGCGGCGATGGCGGGATTTCTTTCGGTACTGCACGCTCCAGACACCAGCTATAAATACGTTGTATACGCGTTAAGCGAAGTCTCGGCACTCCGGAACTCGTTTCTTCGAGCAGTGTCGTTGGAATCTCGAGCAGGCTCGGGTCTAACCGGAAGATCGCCTCGACGAACGAGCGTTTCGAGTACGAACGTCGTTCGTCCGATACGGCTCTTTTATCGCGTTACGAACGTCAAGCATAAGATGGAGGTTCGGTCGAACGACGTTTCGTTCGATCTTGCGAGAGAAACGCTTTGAAGTTGGATAAACTTTCGTAAAGACGCATGGCGGTGCATGCACGCGCAGTTGCGCATCTGCATCGAACGTAAGGAGGAAAAACGGGGAATTTCAATTACGGAACCTTCGGCAAACTCGGCGACGACGAATGCTAAAAACGAACGATGCAACGAAGAACGTTGCTCGAATGAGAAACGAACGCTTTTAAATACCTATAGGAGATCGTACAAAGCAACGCTTCTGAGAAAACCTACAGTCCTACTTCGTTCGTATATACGAACCGACGTACAATCCAATCCGCAAGTTTCACGGTGCAAAGTGCAAGATATTGTATACGCGTAGGTAGAATGTACGCGGTAGAAATATCAAAAGTCGCACGTACAAAGACCATGTATTTCGACTGGGACGAGAAGGAGAAGGTCGATTCGTAATTGCAACGCAATATTCCGCTGCAACGACTTTTGCCGTTGAACGATCGCGTGGTGCACTCTGCGAGAAATCGTAATACGCGTGCGAGTTATCGACAACGAAGTGCGCGATAAGACGAATTTTCAAAGAAAGCGCCGGTATAATGCGTAAACGTTTCGTAAGTAGGCTTCGGCTGCTGTTATTCCAAACACGTGCTAGGCGACGAATAAATCCGTCCGCCGTTCGTTGCGTCGCTCGGCCGTCCGATTTTGCGAGCGAGCGTTCCATCAACGGCTGAACAAGAATGGGCCGAGAAGAAAAGATCGTTGGAAAAAGGTGGAAACAGCGATTAACCCTAAACCTACCTACGCTTCCGACGCTCTTCGTTCATTTTTCATTCGGACCAACGACTCCGTACCGATGGTACCGTTCGTCGATGTGTTATTCGTAGGCGCGGCTGCTACGAGCTCAGAGAAGAGCAGGTAGAAAGCGCTTTCGTCGCGGACGAGATTCAACGACGGAAACCACGGTCGACGCGGCAACGATTATCCCTAAATTCTACGATTCGCAACGCACGAATTCGTTCGCGACGCGTCTAAAATATCCTGCGATTCTCAACGGCGACTACGGAACGAGATTGCGAGCGAAATTCGCGACGCTGCCGAGTTGGTCGAACCTTATTTACCGATAACGTCGTTATAAATAAGTTTTGACAATCGCGTTAAGCAGACGCGCAAATTAGGTATTCGGCGTGGCGCGACGGCGGCAATTCTGCGAAACGCTCGGCTACGTCCCGTTAGCGTAACGTAAAATCCATATTATGAAAGCGAGTACCGAACCGGTAATTGACCGAATCGTTGAATACGGTGTTCTCTGTATTTCGCGTTCCGCCTCCGTGCATCCCACTCTCCCGCATGCCGCGTGCCGAGTGCCATTTCCGGATCAATAAATCCGCGAAATGTAAACCAACGTCGCTTGCACGCCCTTACCCAATCTCGTTCCTCCTTTCTTCTCGTTTCCTCTCGTTTTTAGCCGTTATCGTCGCGATTCGCTATTCCGTAACGGCTCGTTGGTTACGGTTTATCGAACGACGAACGCGACGTCTGTTTTTCGCTTGCGACCAACGAATCCACGATTCGTTTACCGATTGATCGCGTAGAAATTGCCGCGTTCCGCTGAGAAGCCGTTCGACGACGTACGACCACGTAATAAGAATTTCCTCGCGAATTCTGTGAACACAGTCGGGCGGCGAGGGGACAGTGGGATGCAGCTTGCGCGATTAGTAAATCGCGTAAGCGCAAAAAGGATGTAGCGGAGAAGGGGGAGGGTGCGGTGGGGGGAGAAAAGTTCTGTACAAACACGTTTAAACGCGAGAGGAGATTGTTGTTTTCGTTGCGATTCCCGGGAATCGATTTAAAAATGAAATCGAGCTGGTTTCCAGCGACACGAATAAACAACGATATAAATATTCACGATCGTTTGATAGCGTTCCTGCGTCCGGTTAACCGCGCCTCATATATTTATACATCGAGAGCGCTGCCACCAGAATAACGAGAACTCGGGCTAATTTCATTTGTCGGCGACAGATAAAAACCGGCAACGATAAAACGCCTACAGGTTGCGCGTTCCAAGTTGAATCCGTTGCACGAGCTGCCTCTGGCGCCGTGCCAACACCACCCTTCTCGCCATACTTCAGGAACCCGTAAAATCTACGTGCGATTAAACCGATCGAAAACTTTTCGTTTACCCGTTATCCCGACGTTACGCTACTTCGCTTCCAGCAGTTTACACTTTCCGCCAACTACAAAACGAACGTAACGTTTCTTTTCGCTTCCTACGCGTAGTAGTCGCGAATCTTATTCGTGCCAGGTTAGTACGCCTTCCAGCGGACGAAATTCTAGGCAAAATTCTAGACAAGATTTTCTAGACGAAACTCGGTCACCGCGTTGATAAGAGCTAGGCGGTAAAGTTGCCGGTGACTTTGCTCGAAGCTCGCCGAAAAGATACCACGTTACTCGCAAGAAGCGTACGTGCATCATCGATCCGTGCTAACGATAAGTAATTTAACTCGCAGGTTGTACGCCAACGTACCGAATAAAAAGGACGAGACCGGAGTTCAAGAGTCGAGAGTCGAAGGTCATTCGGGCTCGTTATCTCGGCAAATATATATCGGATTAGGGTTGAACTTGACGAACCTTCGCTCAAATTCACCATCGCGGATATAGTCGATATCTGTTGGTACAAATGTGGGCACTGCAAGAGGCTATAAGTAACAGCGGCGATCGGATGGTCGGGATGTTGACGACAACGAATTCGGGTTCGACGACGAATCCACGGTCCACGGGATGACGAATGCGACGCGATGCACGTATGACTCCACGTACAAGTGTATATAAGTATATATTCCTGTCCCCACCTCTCGGGTCAATCTTTGTTTTTACATATATAATCATTCCATACCTCTGTCAGGCACACGTCCCTCCCGTGACCGTGGCTACGTCCAAAGCCATCGTCATAAAGCCAGATTGGAACATTAGAGCTATTTCTTACTTTTATTACTTAAGCGTAGCTATAGTAAAAGTTTGGACTAGGGTATCGAGGTTTTTCCCAACATTCCAGACGGGAAGATCCGGCGTATATGTCGGAGATGGAAGGACATCGGGACATTTCTTTAGAATGTTCGGAAAAACCCAATATCCCGATCCAGATGTTTACGACCACGACGTTTAACCAATAAACGAAGAAACAGTTACGCGGGCACTTAAGGTTTGTGACGATGAGTTTGGGCTCGAGGTGACGTAATGAGTCACCGAACGTACGTCACGGTCACGGTAGGGACGTGTGTAATAACGGAAGTATAATAGAAGATAGTTGTGCAGCTCTCCTCGAAAACAGAGATTGACCCAAGGAGCGGGAAAAGGACTATATAAGGGCAGTTTCATTTGAATTACGAGTTAGTTAGTTAGTTAGTTAGTTAGTTAGTTAGTTAGTTAGATAGTCGTTGGGCGAATCGCCGATCGAGTTATCGAGAGAGTTATCCGAATCGTGTATCACGTTGGCACTCGTCATCCCGTGGATCGTGGATACGTTGTCGAACCTGAATTCGTCGTCATCGGCATCTCGACCATCCTATCGCCGCTATTACTTGTAGCCTCTTGTAGAGCCCACATTTGCACCGGTAAACATCGGCTATATCCGCGATGGTAAATTTGAGTAAAGGTTCGTCGAACGCCCAAAATTCCAACCTTAATCCGACATATATATATACATATACGAAATACTGGCGTTTTGGTAACGTCGGCGTTTGCCGGCTAACGTACTACGCGTAAACCAGTTCAATTTCTACTTGCTCGTCCTCGAGGAACGCGCATCTCGCGTTTAGCTGTTACGCGTACGACGTACACCTTGATCACGCCGATATATAAAACGGATACCGTATCGTACGATGCACCGTATCGTACAAGCAACGTTCCCCGTCTTCGTCTACGACGAAAACTTACGCGTTACGAACAAGGACTCGCCGCATCGAATGGCTCGTACATCGACCTAACGATCGAGCACCATCCGACGACACGGAAACCCGTTTCTCAGGCTCCTCGTCCTTGTCGAATCGCGGCCCCGCTCCAGATACCGATAAATCCGACAGGCAACCGCGTGAAAAGTCGCTACGTCGCGGGTTATCGTCGTTCACGACGCAACGCGGAAAGCGAAAACGTTTCGCTGGCAATTTCAAAGTGGTCGCGAGCAAACTTCGCGTATATAACAAAAGTACGTTAGCTACGTCGCGTGTTGCGAGCTTCTCTCGTTCGAATAGACGGATTTCCATGTTGAATACGTCGGAAAATAAAGTCTGGCGGTTAAAAATATCGTTTGATCGGAAGAGTAGGGAAAGACTCGCGAACAGGATGCAGGATATTTGCAACTACGAGAAACGGGCCTTACGATTTATATTTACATAGCGGATTCGCGAATGCTGTTCATTAACCTCTGCCACGTATGAATTATTTATGCCTAACCTATTCGTATATTCGTACGTCGCGAAACGCATAACGTCTTTGTCGTCTTGCTTCGTCCGTTGCCATTCTACACAGGAAACAGCCACGTTTCTATCGACCACGCGTGTCGCTAAATATCGATTCGCAGGGAAACGAAAAAACAGACGTATCGCGCATTAAGATCAAGGAATTCCGCTCGTTGCACGAACACGGACGCAAATCGAGATTTCTTTCCGTTCTTGGTATTTTTGTCGCGACGACGAGAGAATCGAAACGTCGAAACGCCTTCTTCTTCTCCTTTATCGTATCGTAACGTCGATTACCGCCGATCCGCGTCCCGTTCCTGTACAAAGGAGACTATAACGTTACTCGAACGACCAGCGACCCTCCGTTACCACGTACGCACTCGCTTACTTGCGTAGTAGCAGGGTCTATGCAAACGGACGGAGGAGCGTCTTCACGCGCGTTCGTCCAATGGCGTGCGAGTTGGTGCGACGGAGTGCGTTTAAGCAGGAAGTTGGGCTATTGCAGCCAATTTAAATGAATCGCGGTCACAAAGATTCGCCGCAAAGGGTACAGCGTTCGTTCCTTTGGACGTCCGGTGCCTTGAAAGGCAACTATGCCCGATCCAACGAACACGCGCGAGCGCGCGAATACACCGTCGCGTTCCACCTTTTGTCGTACTTCCTGTTTTTCTTCGATAACGTTTCATCTACTTTGTTATTCGCTTGTATTCCTTTCTTAGTAACACGTACGTACCGCGACACGACCGCGTACCATGATTTCACGATTCGACCGTCCGCCATTTTAATTCCAGGGGCGTAATCGCGGGGCGAACGCAGTTTTGCCGCAGATCTCCGGTAGATCGCGAACGATACCGATTCGCGTACGTAATCGCGCGTAACGTTGCGTTTACATTTGCAGGAAAATTGTGGACAATTTACGTTACGTTTACCGTGGAAACGAACCGCCCGTCGAAGATTTCCCAAGATCGAGACTCTCGAGGAAAACGGAACGCGCGTCCATCGTTTCGAAATATTCAACGCGAACGCAGTACGGCGGAAACAGCGAATCGTTGCTTTCGCCAAATTATATTTTCGATGGAGGATCGAAGGAACGGCTGCGCGGTACTCGCGCTTTATAAACGGATGTGTCATCGTTCGTCTCTGTCGTACTTTGCATCGAGGCTGAGAACTATCCTCTCCGACGCGGCGCCTGGAATATCGCCAGTGCGGAAAGTAGCGCATACGGCGTAAGTACGACCCATTTGTAGAGCCACGCGATTGCGTAGGTAATTCGCGTTGAAAGGCGATACTCGCTCGTGTATTTTTGTCGTCGCTATTGCTTCTAGAGAGGAAGACGCGAGTATCTGCTCGGGTTTTCGCGTTACGACGATTCGCCTGTAACGTCAATTCACATCGGAGACCAGGCCGCACATGGCGGACAGGACGGCACCCGGATGTCTGCACATCCTTGGCGCGTACCCTCCATAGTCCTAAGTAACCACCGGGGGTCTTGGAATGTTCATAGTCGAGGTCCTTCCGACCAAGCGAGTAGTATCTCTTGTCTTAGATTTCCTTTTTCGTTTATCGTCTACCACGTGTTAGCATAGAAAGTTGATTTTCTTCGCATCTGGTACGTTCCGTTAGCAACTTTCTCGCGAGCACGGCTAAAACCCTTCCTGGTCCGCCAACCGTCTTATTATCCGATCGGAGACGGTGTCTACCGCCCTCGCTTCCTTAACCAAAATTTTCATCGACAAATCCGATAGTCCCGCGTCCTTCCTCGGACACGGTATCGTCGGTAAAACTCGCTTGTTCTGTAGTATCCTCGGAATAGTCGACGTATAGTCTTTACCGGTCTCGAACACTCGCAACAGTCTCGCGTACCTAACGTATCGTTGTAACCGAGTCTTACGTAACATAATGGTCGGAGTGAATCGTGATTTACGTTAATTCGGTGTGTATTACATGGTGATTGCTGAATTCGTAATAAAGTTTAATTAAAACAAAATCAATAGTCGTGTTACGACTCAGCTGTGTTATTTCATCAAGCAACCCTTAAGTTTACGTGACACGCCGATCGTTCAAACGCGACGTTCACTCGGCTACAATTCCAAGCAAATCGCACAGCCAACGCTGTAATCGTCACGATACGACGGATTCGATGCGGTCGTCCAACGTCGAATACCAACGCGATCGACGACACTGTGGGCGCGATACGGTGAAAACATCCGCCGGAAGAGAACGCGAGAAACGGGACACATCGAAGGCGAAAATAACCAGCAAAACCGTGCAATACGGTTTCGTTTCGATGCTTACGGAAACGTTTATGCGGCCGTATTATATGCAGCGTGTAGCAAAATACCTACTGGAATCGATCGCTCTCCTACGACTCTTCGTCACCTTTTCCCTTTCTCCCAAGCAAATTTCACAACGCGATTTTCGTAACCGCGTGTCGTAACTTGGTGGATCGGTAGGCCCAACCGTATTCCAGGCGCGAACCTCGATCGTCGGGAGTGAAGATTTCCCTTGTCCGAGATACTCGTGCGTACGTAACGAGCCGAACGAAACGATCGCGGACGAACAACGTTACGATTTTACCGCCCGTTTAATTCGAAACAGAGCATCTATCTCCGTTTTCGCCGGATGAATAGTCGTTCGCGCGACGAAGAATGAACGACGATCGTCGAGAAACGATACTCGGAGATTCTACGAGACCTCGCGATCTACGCGGCAAAGACACGTTATCGCCATACGGAAGCCGGTTGCGTGTTCGCCATCACCGCTGCGATAAACGGGCAATCCTGGATCGCGAAAATTTGGATTCGTTCCATGGAGAGGAAGACGGTTTGACCGTTCGTACCGGCAAACTCGGCCGCATAAGCGACTTTTAAAGTTCTGTCGTTGCCTCTGTTGTTTTCCAAACTTCGCTCTCTCGGCTGGATTTTGCTCGACGCGGTTCCACCAACGGCTTCGATAATTTACCGAATATCGAGGTAGCGAAGTTCGTCCGCGAAGTTCGTCCTTCGATCGCGAGATCGAGAGATACGCAGCCTACTTCTAACCGTACCAGGCATCGCGTCCAACGTCCAACGTTCTTCCAACGACCGCGTATTATAACAGTTACGATAATTCGCCGGTTGCCAACAAACGAGAAAAGATACGCGGGATTCGATTTAAGAGCGCAAAGTGCGCATAAGCGTATAATCCAGCTTCTTCGAGTCGGCGGAAACGCAGATAGTTGCGAGGATAAAAAGGGTCCCCGCCAGACCGATCCTTCTCGTTTTCTGCCTAAACTCTTCGTTTCGACCCGACCGTCGCGAAAAAGACGCTTCCAGAGCCGTTCCAGAGCTGGAAGAGATAAAAGGAGAATACCTCTTCGTACTCGTGCCGTACAGATATCTGGCCGATACAACGCGTTTTATCGATGAACGTTACGCAGCTACAAGAATGCCAGGCGGTTCCAGGTGACGAGGATTTTCTCATTTCCGGCTGTCACGTCGCTTCCAGTCTAACGTATTTCACCCAATTTCCGCGTCGAATCGCCAACGAGCCAATCGCCGTGTCTAATGTCTCGTCGAAACCGTACTTCCAATATTACCAGCTATCGTGCAGTTTTTCTCTCTCGACCTCTCGACAACCGAGCAACGTTCGAACGTCCTTTGAAATTTCCCTCGTCATCTTCTCTCCGAATCGTACGTTCGATCGAGAAACCTGGTCGATCGAAATTCGATCGAACGTATCGCCTCGATAACCTCGTATACGCTGCACCAAGAGAAAGGAGAAGGACTTTCGTATCTCCGGGGATCGTTCCCATCCTCGACGAGGATCCCCGGCTGATTTTTCTTGTTAATTCCCGCTCTAAAGTCATATACATAGGCTCCGCGTGCGTTCAAAGAACACGAAACCCGACGTTTTTTCCTCGCCAACTTTTTTTTCCCGTTAACGAATACCCGTATACGCGAGTGTATTTTTATACGCCGGAGTAACGACGAGAAATAACCGCCGCTGTAAAAACGTTTGCGATACACGCAGGTACTTTTTAAGGGAAATTCGATGGTATTCGATGGGCGTTTCGTTCGCACGCCATTGTACCAAGAATTTAATCGCTGCTCGACGAACGCGCGTACCTTGGATGTCCGTGACGTCTGGCACGTCTGTCTGGACTCGGAACGCTCGCGATAAAGAAGTCCGTGGTCGGCCGCCGAAGCGAGGAATTCGCGAATTCGCGAATCACGATGGACACAGCGATAACGACGGAAACGTCTCTATCGCGCGTTACGATACGTGACAACGTGTAATTACGTATACGTATAGGTTGTGTTACGCAACCAACTTGTTGTCGCGATGGGTCGCGCGCGCTACGTAAAAGAACGAGACAAGAAGAAGAGAGAAGAGGGGAAAGAAGAAAGGAGACAAGATAGACGAACGTTTGAAATTTGCATAAAAGTAATCGGAATATAGAAACGATCCGACCTTTCCTTTTCTGGCGGAAGGTATCCATCTAGCGACTGCTAAATAGCGCCTAACGAGATTAAAGACGAGAATGAAAAGAGCGAGCGGACCTATTTGAAAGCGAACTTTGTCAAACACTGGAAAAAAGGAACAACGCGAAGAGCGAAAGAGGAGAAAACGCAGGTCCAGCAATTTTCCGATGTAATAACAGGCCCTCGTTGTTCGTGCAAAACGGGCACGATAAAGCCTCGGGATATTGCCTTATTCAACGGCCGTTGAACGCGACCGAGTATTATAGCTGGAAAGAGGCTTTGTTGCGCTTTGTTGCGCTTTGTTGCGCGCCGCCTCTTCTTTTTCCAAACAAAATCGTTCGAACGCGCACGGAAAAATCTGCCTACGACGCAAGACGCAAAGTTTATTAAGTCGTTGCTACGTGCAACCGCGTTCTCGCAGCACCGTGTTGTAAGAGGCAACGAAAATAAGGGAAGATTAGAATTCGACAAGGAACCGTTCGATCGAACTGCTACATCAGAACGGTACGTTCCGCGAACGTACCTTTTTCCTAGGTCCCTAGAGAACGAACGAACCAACGAACGAACGAAGAAAAGAGTAACGACGAGGTGTAGCCTGGATGATAAAAGAGAGACGAGTCCCGCAGGTCCGTACAGCTATAAAACAATCGATGAAACACATCCGGGGCATGAACACGGCCATTGCTAAAACTTTTAAAACCCACAAAGGAAACATTTAGGACCGTCGGTTAGTGATGAACGAGCTTGCTACCTCCTTGGTCGTTCCCAACACGGTCTTCGATGCGTGCCGCCTTCCAACGTTTCTCTTCCTCTCGATCGACGGTAATCGAAGAAAAGTGGTCGAAGAACTGTATTTCTAACTCAGCCGTGAGAACCGTAACTTAACCGATAGCAGTCTGATAGTAAATCTAACGGTAAGTATAGGAACAAATACGTCCAATGGAAAATACGTAGGTTCAACGATGCAGGAAGATTTATTTCGTCAATAAGCGTACACATACCGAGCATCGAATAATACGATGCTCGGTGAAATTGCGACCTAGTTAGGCTTTGACCCACTTGGTTACACCGTAATCATCGTCGAGTGCTCCGCACCGATTGATATTAGAAGTAAACATGTCGCTGGAAGCCTACACCTACTACGTGTAGCGTCTCGTTTGCGCGCGACACCAGCTTGCTCGCTTCCTTCCTTCCTTTCCTAAGCTTCGAAGTTATTTCCGTGTTTCTGTAGACGAAGTAGCGAGACTTCTTTCTCCATTCGTTTACTTACCTACGATTTCATCGGAACCTACGGAAACGGTTACCAACGGTGACCAGTGCAACGCCAGGTAAACTCGTTTCGTTCGATCGGCAGAAGGGGTGTTTAACACGAGCGAAGCTTTCTATGAACCGATCGCGGTTATTTTTGATACCAACGATCCAGGTATCTGCACGAGAAAGAAATACGAAAGAGAACGTGCGCGGGGTTCGGACGGAACGAGCAGAGAGCAAGAGGATCAAGGCTGTTAGTCGCTGGTGGTAGTCTTATCTCTTTGCATACGTGCAACTGCTGCGCTACACGCAACCGATGCGTCTCGCATCTATAAATAAAGTTATACCCCAAAGAACAAACGAGACGTTACTACTGGTGATACGGCCGCCGAGGTTGTCGCGAGGTCACCGCGTCTCGATAATAAATTACAATCGTAAGCATGCTCATCCCCCTGCCCACGATCTAAAATTACGGCGCGCTAATAAATTCCCCGTAGAAACGAGATACCTTGCACGCCGGTATAGGCCTGAAATTTCAAATTGCTGGAGCAAGTGGCCGAATGTTTCCGAGGCATCTGTTGCGCACGTGAGTTACGATCTAGCCGTAAGCCACCGTCCACCACCACCGTCTTTCCCTCAAACCGAATATGCTTTACATTTTCACGACCCACCACCTTTCCGCATACATTTACATTCTTATCCCTTACGCGTATATATTTATCCCGCGTCAAGATTCTCCGCCTCCGATTCTCGCTCTAGATCGCTCGATCGGACCAAACGCCGCAATTTCTATTTTCGACACAAGTTTAACGTACTTTTGCTAAGAAATCGATCCACCGTACACGCATGTATGTTCGATGAACGTTCGCTTTGTTTACAATGACGACAACACGCCGTTTACGCGTGACGTTTGAACAAAGCTGCATTCTAACTTAATTGTTTCGTACTACCGTGTTTAAGCGCATTTTTATATCCGATCTTTAGCGATCGAAGCGACCAAAAATCGTGTAAAAACCTAGAGCAGACTTTAACGTACGCGATTCGTCTTTACCGAATCGTTCGCGTCGCCTCGCAATCTTTCGTTTCGATCGTTCAATCTTCAAATTTTCCAAATTCTTTCAAATCGTTTCATTCGATTTCTCAGAGAAGCGTAGAAACGCGGTAAATCGATGTTACAAAAGATGCAACGGACGGACCAATATATGCTCTAACAAAGGAACAAGGTAAACAAATAAAAAATGCAACAGTAGTAAAATGACTCACTTTCTCGAGACACACCTGACCAATGGCTTTGGGATCGACTTGCACTTCGAGGATGACGGAGTTTGCTTGACTAACGAGACACCACATCTTGTTAAGTTGTATCCAAAGAGGTTCGTACACCCGCACCGTTTCGCTTGGTAAAACTTGTAACACGGTTTCGATGAAACAAACCAACAAACCAAAACACACGTTCACAC
The DNA here is from genome assembly GCA_014737485.1 of Bombus picipes. Taxonomy (NCBI): domain Eukaryota; kingdom Metazoa; phylum Arthropoda; class Insecta; order Hymenoptera; family Apidae; genus Bombus; species Bombus picipes. Next base: position 747,997 of record JACXIP010000011.1, on the reverse strand, counting down.
AAGTTTCGGCACGTGTGACGACGGCGACGGCGACGGCGACGACGACGGCGGCGACGACGACGACGACGACGACGACGGCGACGACGACGACGGCGACGACGACGACGACGACGACGGCGACGACGACGGCGGCGACGACGACGACGACGACGACGACGACGACGACGGCGACGACGACGACGACGACGACGACGACGACGGCGACGACGACGACGACGACGACAACGACGACGACGGCGGCGACGACGACGACGACGACGACGACGACGACGACGACGACGACGACGACGACGATTACAACAATCTCTTCCTCGGACTTGCAGCTGGTCGGCGTCCGGCTTTACTCGTCATCTTCTTAATCATAACAGATTTAAAACGCGTAAACGTGCACAGCTGTCACTGCATCTTTACACACTTCGAACATCGGCAACGTGTTCGCGCTCGTATTACTCGAACGAGTCTCGTTGGTTTCCATTTCTCGGTGCAGAATGGCACACGTACTGACCGCTTCACGTTGCCAGCATTAGTTCACAAAATCGAATCACCTCTCGATGTCTATAGACTGGCGCTAGTGTTGTCAACGGACACTATACACGCGCACTACGCGCGCCCAACCAACTGCTGTCTGAGACTACCATCTCCTACGTCCTACGATGAAAGGGGAAGGTTAGGTTTATACAGCTGATTCCACGCTGATTCCCCACTCATCCACCTCTCCTCTCCTCTCTCCTTCCACTCGGTATTTTCTTTTTCACCTAAATATCTAACCAATTCTGATAAACGTAAACACAAATATCCAATTACGTCGCAATTGCGTTTTTTATTCAACCCGAGTCTGCGCCCGATATATCGACAAACGCGAAAACTTGGTTCGCGCATATTTTTTAACTTTCAATCTTGCTTTACGACGTACGAATTTCTTTCAAGAGGCGAGTCTCGCGATCAAATATTTTCTTATTCAACCCTTTCTCTTGTTATAATTAGTTATAGCTATATCTGATCTATCGTATAATATAAAACATGTACAAATTTCGATAATTGCGCTCGATAAAATCGAGCATTACAAACACTATAAAATAAAACATGTTTTACGTAATAACTATGCAGATTACATAGTTATGCTTAGAAAATTGAGCGATAACGAAATTTTCGTTTCTACATGAAACTCTATCATTCGGTAGATGATAAAGGAGCTTAAACACGAGTTACATTTTCATCGCTTTTATTTTCGAACATTAATACTGTACAGATGAATCAGCATACAGAGACAGGGTTTACACATGAGATATAACTTCTTCTTTTTCTCCTATAACTTAACAAATCTTAAATTTTTCAAACAAAACAAATAGTATGTATATGTACATCGTCGTAAGAATCACATCGGATTAGGAGCTTATCTGTGATTCTTTGGAAGTTGTACAGAATATTCTAACGCGCATTTTGTCCTCGATGTAGCAGAATCATGGAATGACATCTAACGATATACGCTTAACAGCGTACAATATTTTTCCACCACCCTAAACTTTAACATTTACACGTCATCCTAATATATCTAGGCCTTGATATATCACAATGACGATAACTTGTTTAATATGTCTATAGCGCTACTGTGACTACTACCACTATTATAATCCTTAAACTTTCCAATACAGTGGTAAAAGCTCAGCATAGGTACGATTACATTTATTGTCGTATAGCAACTGCAGAAAGAGTTCTAGTAATTTGAATATATATCGCCATCTACGATTAAAAGATATATACATTTAGACAGATAGAAGTACAACGTAACAGCAATAGGTACGTTTCAAGTTATGATAAAAAGGAAATATTTAATGTACATTTATAGCGTAAGATGCAATATTTATATTTAATCGATACGATTTTTCTCACTTAAATTTCTAAGCGATAATTCTTGTGCAATTCCGGTTTAATGTTGTAGACCAAGCCCAAGATTGTACGCACAACCTGTATAATAAAAGATACAAATACTAAAAATGTTGCATAAAACATGAAAAATATCGTTACTTCTTCTATATATGTTTTATATCAACTTACACTCTCTTTATGCATAGATACAGTTTGATTCATTTCTTCTGTTTTTATTTTTGTATCGGCTTCTATACGTGCTGCTACATCTTCTTTCGAACCCATATGCTATATATAACAGAAATATGTCATATATAATGTATCAAAGGGTTCTTACTTCTTCGTAATATCATATGATATATATGTAATCAAAATGGAACAGAAATTATTCGTGTATCTAAAGTTAGTCACCTTTGCTTCAAATTCACGAAACTGCTTTTCTCGTTCTTGTCTATACTTCTCGATTTCATCTTGAGCCTCTTCCTTCGCTTGCTTCAGTCTACGCGCCTTACCTAAAAGCAAAGTCATTTTACAACTCGTACTTTGTTAATCCTAATATTATGATCTTCATTTAAAAACTGGGAGAACTTTGAAAAGTATTTCTACGAATAACCTGCTATATCGACAAAGGTTAGATAATTTTTATCAAAGAATACCAAACAAGCAACAGCTATACGTATTTGTCAAATTTACATTTACATTCAGAGCTACTCATAATTATTAAATTAATAATTATTTTTAAGCATTTAAAAAGTTATACCCGTATAAAGTCAGGGACGCAAAAGGATTGATTACAGCGGGTTAAATTTTAAATATATCTGTGTTGAAACATAGCTTAAAATGCTCGAATATAAAACTCACGTTTTCTAGCTTCTGCGACTTTCTCTGCTGCTCTTTTCTCAGCTGCCAGAAGCTGTTGAATACCTTGCGTCTGACTGGCCATTTTTGCAACGAACAGAGACGTCTGTGTTCTAAAGGAATCGCAAATCGATCATATGATCATATGACTTTAGAGTTTCCGCTGTTTGCCCCGCCTTAAACCATGGCGTTGTATCACGGTCGTATATACAGGTCTGGTAACTCCCGTGGTGGAGAGCGAGGTTGCCGTAAGGCGTACTATGCAAGTCAATCGCTAGCAATAGCGCTGCGATCGACTCGTTAAATCATGGCTATTCTATCCACGTTAACTATTCATTTTCTATTTTTTTTCGAATAAATGGAGAGATATAATTATTGGCAACTTTCGGTTCGATAATAGCAAGTAACAAATAATTTATTTCATAAGCAAATAAACTAGAAGAATTACAAGAGAAATTACAAATATTACAAATTCAATAGTACTTTCGAGTTTAAAGAATCACGCTCTTCTGCCTATAGATTTGTTTACTATTATTTATACAAAATGGAACAGAAACTTCGAAATTAAATTAAAAATTTAAGTAATTTATAATACGATTGGCTGAGATGCCTTTCGGTGGGCAACTCTTATTGGGTGATCATTTCACCACCTGATGGTCAATACAAAAAGTGATCGCGCAGCCACAATCTCATTGAAAACGTACCATGGTCGTATACACGATCGTGGGCGGTACGATCCAAGTGACGTTTTGTCAATACCAAATTCGTTACAACTTATTATTACGAATTTTATAATTAACACTATATTACACATAGTATAAATTGATACGTTTAAGAGATGGTAGGTTTATGACAAATTATATCCTCCTAATTATGTTACTTCGCATACTTTAGAATAACACATCTTTCCTAAGGCACAAGAGGTAGAAGAAACTATGAAACGTATTCAATCGCATAAGGGAGTGGTTGGAACAATTGTAGTTAATGCAGAAGGTATACTGTGTGTCGTGTGTTAATATGGACACCATATATAATTATTGTACTAAACTTAACAAAAACTTACTTATCTAGGTATCCCAATTAAATCTACGTTGGATAACACTACAACAGTTCAATACGCAGGATTAATAAGCCAACTGTCAGACAAAGCACGATCTGTAGTAAGAGATTTGGATCCAACCAATGACCTTACTTTTCTCCGCATTCGTAGTAAGAAACATGAAATTATGGTGGCTCCGGATAAAGAATTTATACTTATAGTAATACAGAATCCAGTTGATTGATAACCAGAAGAAACACTAATATGTAAGATATATGCTTTGCTAATTGTTAATGAATTATTTTATATAGCACATTTTATTTTATATAATGCCATCTTTATAATACTAATGTCAAGAACAAGATAATTTTTTATTTATAAATCAATGGTAGGAAATGTGTTTTGTAATGCCATTACCAAGTACTGAAGTTGCAAGCACTGCGGAACAATTAGACTTAAACATAATTAAATCACCCATGTAAGCAGAAAATCTTATAACTAAATTATTATTTATTAACGTAAGAGATAATATGATTAAAAACATTTGTGTTACGTGATTAACACTTTATGCTGTTGTTTCAAATAAATTTGGCTTACTTGAAAATTTGATAAATTTTTATATTCACTTAAGAAATAGTTTCACCATTGTATATTCAAGAGTGCTTTTAAGTATATTTTACATTTTTCTATGTACGTGTACATGTGTGTAAAATTTTAATTAATATCTGATATAAAAAGATTTATAATACACAAATATTTAAGGTATAGAAATTGTTGATTTTATTTATTACAAAAGTGTATAAAATACATAGAGTGTACACATGACAAAAAACTTAACTAAATACATAAACTAATATTGTTATAATTTTTGAGCTTGTCATTTTATTTTTGCATATTTGCGAATTTTAAGTACTTATATATAAAATTCATTACACACACGCACGCGCCTACACACACACACACACACACAAACACAAAATTGTAGAGAATATAATAAAAATTGTATGAACAATATACTAGATGTAATATCAAAATTATTTACTCAGATAATTTCTTCAGCTTTGAAATTTATACCAGGTACAAATAGATTTATAAAAATATAAAAAATATGATTGATAAAAATAAATGATTGTTAGTAAAAATTACGTATTTGTACAACTCTTTTGTAATACATATATAGATTAAATATGAATAAAAATGATCTAGACTCGTGTATTCGCACAATTCTGATGTTTCAAAGAAGGATGAAAAACGCCATAATAAACGGTCATAGCTGTTATACCTAATAAGAATGGTACAATACAAAGAACAATGAGTACATTAAAGTACCAAGAATTTTTAACTTCGTCCGATGAAGCGTATATCCAAAATGCAGTTGCTGTTATATTTTCAACAAAACAAATTATATAAAAGAATACATGTTTAAGAAATGTACTACCGTCCACTGTATTCAGATATATGAATATATGTATTACACCAATCACTATAGAAAATAATACAGAATAAATGCGTTCTTTGATTTTTGGAGAACAATGTGGAGCATGATTAGAATTTCTACAAAATTCCAATATACCACGGGAATCAATGATAATCCAAATAGTCATACAAATCCAATGAAAAATACATCCAATGGCTGTGTATAATGGCCACATACTTGCCACAACGCTAAGTGACAATATCCTTGAAACTGAAAAATGTTAACAAATGAAGGTATTAACTTTTTTATATAATGACAATGTACATACCTGTAGTACAAAAATGCCATAAAAATTGAAGAATTGTTCCTGTAATACCGATATTTAGCTTATCTTGTTGAGCCAATCTAATACTACGATGGTAACTAGCCATAGCCCATCCCATACTTCCAAGGGAGCTAACAATACTAGCTACCTGATGAATAACTACAATTAACATGAATATCAATTTTATTTTGTTAATTAAAATTACAAAATTAGTGATATAAAAGTATATCTACATTCAAAGTTAATATCACTGTGATAATGTTTTAACAATATCGTTAACTGTAAAATTTGTTGAGGTGCGGCTTCGAGGAAACATTCAGATACTCTTAATAATGCAACGTCTTGATCTTCTCCCAGCATTTTGATGTAATATCGTCTTTGAGCATTACGATTGCCTTGTTTTTCAAACTTGTACGCGTAAAGAGCATATTTCAAGGTTCTGTAATAACGTAATACTGGTGCTAATTGAAATGCTACAAGTACAAGGCAACATAATTTTTTTGTTAACATTGCATGTACACATTTAAATTTGGAAGGATTTGACGTTTCATTTATCTAAAATGAAGATTAATTTGAATTATAAATTTAATTGTCAATGTTACTACTTCATATAACTTGTCACCTTGTCATCTTGTTGTTGCATTCTTCTACTGATTACAACGTTTATAAATGAAGGTAAAAGAATAAAAACAGTTGTCCATATAAAGTATGTTATTTTTTTGGCTAATAAATATCTTACAGCAAGATTGATATCAATTGCCACATCCACGATGTGCATAAGGATTGAAGACACAAGGAAAAAGATATCTAAGTAAGTTGTAGTTGGATTTTCTAAAGGAACGTCTACATCATCGACATTTAATTCCAATATAGGAAAAATGCCAATAATTTGTCTTGTATGCAAATGTTTACTAGTCTGAGGATCCATATTTAATTATTGTCAAATAATTTTCAGTAACATAATTCAAATTCAAATATTAAGAATTATTGACTGTAATTAGTTTGTCATTCATGACATATTTTCATGTTAAAAATATAACCTTAGTATACAAATACTTTTGTCCTCGAGCATTTGTTTATTTGTTTCACAGAATTTCTATTAAATGTTACTTTTATCTCACTGATTACCTGCAACACGAAACACGTATTTATCTATTTTGATCAATATGTAAACACAATTTGATACATTATGTTGAACACAATTACATGTAATTTTTTTTAATCAATTAATACGTCACGAGTTTCCATTTAATTCATACAGTTTAAATCCATTGATACAAATTTTATAACATTGCCTGAGGTAAACATTCATAAGAGATTTAACAAAATCTAAAAAATTTATTTTATGTCAGACGTTATGAATCATTTTTGGGTGCAATATATACAATATTGCCTCGTAAATTGACCGCTGGTCCAAATTAAATCTGGTCAGCTAACAAGGTAACATCTGTGCCAAGAATTTTATAAAACGAATGTACAATGGATTGAGAGATATAGTAAGACAGTGACACTCCATTCCGTTTCACAATCAAACCAAAATGCATGCGTAGTGCCGAGATCGGTAATGTAATATAGTAGTAATACGTATACAGTTAAAACAGAGAGATATAGTGCGGATAACAACGGCCAAATAGTAAGGTACAATTCCGGTCACTTAGCGAGACAGCATTGTTTACGTTTACGTACTATTTTGTGTTGTCATAGCAACCTATAGAATCTAACAATATGGTCATATGCAGAATTGTGATTTTATGAATTATTGTACATTAGTGAATTATTTTTCTGTAATAAATGAGTACAATAAATACTAAGAGATATCTAGTCACTATAATCATACAATATTTAGTACTATTCTTTGATATTTTTGTTAATTCGTTTGCTACTTTCTCCCGAGCGAATCCAATTAATTTATTAATTCTCTACGTGTACGTGATGCTTTTATCTTTAAAATGATAAATAAGTATACACAATTGAATTGTATTTAATTTTTGTTTTTAAGGGCTCAAGATATTTGTCTTATTATGACTATTACACTTTTACTAGTTAACTTCTTTTCCACTTACATTTTTCAGGTAAATATCACTAAAAGTAGTTAAACTAATATTTTAAATAATATTGCAAAAAATGTATGTTTTTCATGCAGATAGGATTAATACAATTATTATATACAAAATTTCGTGTAACGCTAATATTGTGTATCATATATATGGTATTAAGCATTAGTTTACATACATGGGACATTAAAGTGCACTGGTCATCACCTCTCAAATACTATTGGACAAAAGATTTTCATGTTTTTTACTCATTACATAGAGGAGGTAACATCTTTTCAATCAAGTTTATGTACATAGTATTATTACAATTATTTCATGTTCAGTTGCAGTTTTACACTATTATTTCTATAAAAGGGCATCTCTTAGAATCGCAGATCCAAGATTCTATGAAAGTTCAACGTGGATTCAAAGCCAGTTCAGCCTGTCATAATATTTATGATTAGTTAAGTGTGTTACGAAAGAAACTAACAAAAGCTTTTCACCTGTAATAGGTAGAAGAAATATATAATAGCAAAAAAAGATCTCCTACAATTCTTGTAAATATTTTTACTTTATCTACAACGAAATATAGTTATTGCTAAAACAAAATTTAAGTGGAATAATATTACAATTTCCCTTTACCTTAATTTTAGTTTTTCAAAAATATTTATGTCTGGTATAGTGTATCTGCTACAGATGTAATATACAATAGCAATCAATTTTTAAAAGTATTTTTAAGACTAATTCATTTTATATACAGTATAAAAAGTATTAATAAAGTACTTTTTACAATTATTTTGACATTTTACAAAAATAAAATGTAAAATTTTATACATTTTACGAAGCATACGTATATGTAACTCATATTATACAATACTATATTACATACATTTAAACACTAAATTATAATTCATAAGTCATTAAACAAATAAACATACAAAATGTACTAATAATATAGATATTACTCATAATATAAAATGTTAAGTTTGTACTACATTAGTATTTCTAAAATATAAATTAATATCACAAGAATACATCTTTTGAAATTCTCATCTATTAATGACAAAGGTAAGAGCTGAAAATGATCAAATGATTTATTAATTCGTTAAGATGATCATTCCCATCATTATTATTATTAATAGAAAGAAATTGCGAAGAGAATTTTTATAAAATTTCAGAAAATTTGCAATATAACTTAGCATAACATCTTTAATATACAAAAGTAAATTCATTATATATTATTTATTAATCACTTCACGCATGCATTTCAATTTTAAGTTAAATAATAACAGCATTTAAGAATTTTTATAAAGATTAATACATCGTACCTGTTGCAAATGGAAAACTATTATCTCTTATCAATTTCTATAAATGAGACTTACTTAACTTTTGTTATCTCTCAATTTTTCAATCTTGTATAAAATTGTTTTGATAGCCTAATCTTTTCTAGAATTATTACGGTAGGCATATTTGCGTAATAAAAAAGACACAGATTTCATTAAATCATAATGACACTCTAATGTTCTCATTCAAAATGTTTTTACACTTGAGATACAAGATGGCAATTTCAAAATATGAAGTTTGTCAGATTTTTTTGAAAATAAATGTATTTCTTTCTTGTAAAACGTTTAACAAATATGTTTATACATCCACCAATTTTAAATTTGACTTTTAGAATATCATAGGATTCTAATAGTTCAATAAAAGTAAAAATGAAATATATATCATAATACAAGGCGAGATTGAAAAATTTGAGAAATCGCCGCGATTCTGAAAACTCTTTAATCTACCCTCGTATATTATATAAATAAAATTAATTTAAATTAGCGACTTGTAGCTCTGCTTATTATTTCATTTAAATTTTCCTAGGAGCCTCACTTTAAACTTAAATTACGTAGAATCTATCAACATTATAGTTCAGTGAAACTTGATATTTCCTTCATACGGTATGATTACCATGAAGGAAGAGTAACTTATCTATTAAATGAGGAGGTAAGGCCGTTCGCCTAGCGTCGTATAAAACTTGCACTTCTGCCGGAATTCTACAGGGTGGTGCGCAACATGCAGGTACGCAATTGTATTTACAAGCCAATTTGCCCAAATTTGGGCACTTTGCAGAAATTTTTGCCCACCATTGAAGAGGGCAGTAGTCAAGTGGTGCGGTAGATTCAGAATGATATTGTACAAGTTCAAGATCTGCCTTTTCTTCTGCAGGCATTCCACTTTTCATCGAACATAATCCTCCAAGCAAGAATTCCATGCCTGAATGCAATTAAAATGTATTTGTTTTTTCAATGATTTTAAAGATTAACGTCAAATATATAGCTAGTTAATAATAGTTAAATATATAGCTCGAAACATCTACCTGATACTCGACTTTTCTTAGTCAGAGGCTCTTCTTCAACTTTCATATTTATATTATCACCAGATTCTTCTTGTATTAGTTTAGTCAACATTTCTTTTATATCAGTCGCTACTGAATTTTTATCTTCTTCAGTAGCATATGGTAATTGCTTAAACCTAATATATCATATAACATTAATTGTGGTTTTCGAAATTTAGACTAGAGAAAAATTATCTGAATAATAATGTATAATTACCTTGGATCCAGGGTAGTTGCAATTTGAAGTAAAAGAGTAACGTTATAATCTGCATATCTGTCACAAAGCATATCAGATAAAGATTCCTTGAAAGCCTTTGCTTTTTCACTATCACTTTCTTTTATTTTCAGATGAGAAGATACAAGCTGCCAGAGTAGTGGTTTTAATAAAGATATCAACGGTATCTTTTCCTCGCTAAGCGTCATAATAGTAACTTTAAATGGTTCAAGCACATTTACAAGATCCTCTACAATCTTCCATTGATCATTTGTCAAATCAACTACCTCTTGATCAATACCTTCCATGCTTTCTAGAATTGACGTTACAATATTACGACGAAGAACCATTTGTTCCAGCATGTTGTACGTCGATGTCCATATAGGTGGATAATCCATTAACATAGCATTTTCATCCAACTACAATTATATCAAATACATTATAAAGCAATAACTTATTATATATTTTATAAATGACATATTTACGACAACATCCTTTTACTTACTTCCAATAATTGTTCCTGCATGGTTAACGCCGCAGATGCAGCTGGATGACTTATAATAGCTCCAATAGCTGCCCTACATTTTGCTAGTATGGTAGCAACTTCTGGGCTTTCAAAACAAGCTTGAGCACACACTTGTAAAGTATAAAGTAAACAAGGAACTAATGTTAATCCTCGATTTGTCAAAGCATTCAATAATTCTGTCCTGGATGTGGCTATTACTACCGCAGTTATCCTTTCTATTTTCAGATCCCAATCAAGTAATAAAGAATCTATCGCATTACCCCACTGAGATTCCTCCCAATCTAAAGGAGCATGAATAGTACTTAACACTTTACATTCTAACACTGGTTCACCAGAGTTTTGATAATACACAGAAACAGTAACAAATCGTTCGTCAGAATTTGATCTCCACTCCTCAATAGTCAAACCTACTTCACTTGTTATACAAGATAGAGTTGTGGCTACTGATTCACGGAAGGTATCATAAATCTTTGGTATTATTTCTTCTTCTAATTTATTTTTACTAGGGATTTCGCAGGGTGAACGCAACGTTGCAACTAGTCTTTGAAAACCGCGTCCTTCTACTACCTCTGGCAATTGTAAATCCATAATAATAAATTCAGCTATAGCGTCTGATACAGTCTTCCCATCGATACTCGACTGATTTATAGAATTATCTTCCGGCATAAGAAAAGCCACATTCTGACTATTGCTCCCAATGTTGGAACCACTTTTAATCATAACTCGCAAAGGTTGACCAATTGCTATATCGTCCTCGATGTTGGATAAACTTACATTTGGATCAGTCACGAATTGAATATCCCCATCTATTTGGACAGTACCATCCGCATTGGTAGTGTAAATATGCTGGGCCGAAGTTAAACCTGCTTTTAATAATTTCTTTTGTGCCCTTCTCTCTTTTGTTTCCTGAGAAAGTACTTGCCTGCGTGGCGGATTAGTAGCTTCTAGTTCTAAAAGTTCTTGAGCATGTTTATTTTGTAAATGCATACGCAAATTACTGGTGTTACGATTATATGCAATTTGAGTTTTACATAATATGCAAACGATCTTTACTTTAGTGAGAATATCTCCATCGTCTGTAGCTGGAAATCCGAAAAATTTCCAGTAAATACTTCTCATTGACATAGGTACTACTAATTTTTTATAAGTATAAGTATACTTTTCTTCCATCATTTTGGCTAGTACCATTTGCATTTCACTTTTCGAGTCATCTGTCGTCGCTGATTTTCCGTTGTTAGACAATGTTATCGGTTTACTTTCCATAATTGCACACGAAAATACATAAGTACCGGTACGTCGTATTCTCCACTTATTAAAATGTACATAAACGATATTTCTCACAATAGTAATATTTCATAGCGTTTCTTCTCGTCAAAATGGAAGATCTCCGTTGCATAATTTAAAATACAACTGTTTATAATAATGCATAATCCTTTTCACGTATCACCCCTTTAACATGGTTATGAAGGAATAACAAATTTACCGCGAATACTCCGATATCTCAAAGCAGCAGTTTGACGAATTATTTTACAGATATCGAACTTCAATTTCTCGTTTCGAAAAGAACGATGCACGATCGGTTATCGACCACCTCTCGTAACGATGCTATCGACTTTAGTTCATTTGCTCAAAGAAATATCGCTACGTAGACCTCTCAACTAATCGATTTCATAAAACAACATGGAGTCAACGAAACGCCATCTGCATCGATTAGTGGATACTACTTCATATTTTCGTTCTTCGAATTAATCGTGAAACATACTTCAAAACAGCAAATAAACGACAATTTTGTTATTTAAGTATAGAATTAATCATCGATAATTGTATGCGATACGTTTGCTATTAGCAAATTTGTCATTTTTCGAACGAAGGTAACGATAATAATTTACTCCTGTTACGGTACAGCAAACACTTTGTATTGCATTGTATTGTTGTAAATGTAATTTTTATAACATCGTTATTAACGATATCAATAAGAGCAGAAGGACTTTTGTGAAAACACAAGTGGATACAATGTAACAACTTCTAATGAAATAATCAATCGTCCTTAAGAAACTAACCTAAAATCTGACTTTTATCACATATCATCCTTTTGTACTTTTATAGGTGTTATTTATGGTATATTATATGTTTTGCGGACTATTTAAAGGCATTCTTATATTCAACGAGCTATTTCAAAACATAAGAGATGCATATATTGTCGAAGAAAACAAGAGTGTTGTCTTATTTGGTGGTATGGAGGTTAATTTCTGTCTTCGTGGTTCAAACCGCGCATGTACCGGATGAATATTGGCAATCGTTAGAAGTTGCTCATCGTTTAGCATTTGGATATGGATATGTTACGTGGGAGTGGGACATGAAAATTCGCAGTTACATATATCCATTTTTGTTATCCGTTATATATCAAGCGTTAGCGTCGATATCATTAGATCATGTAATGATATTAACAACGGTACCTCGAGTACTTCAAGCAACGATCAGTGCTTACGGAGAATACAAATTCTATGAGTGGTCCAAGAATAAATGGGCACTGTATAGTTTATGCATAAACTGGTACTGGTATTATTGCGCCACTCGTACATTGATTAATACCTTAGAAACTGCATTCACCATGATAGCTTTATCGATATTTCCATGGCGTGACAGTAATATTAGAAGCATAAACTATTTCTGGATCGTAGGATTTTTATGTATGATCAGACCAACCGCTGTTATTATATGGTTGCCTTTATGTCTTTATCATTTATGTACAAGTTTAGAAAACAAGTTGACGCTAATAAGTCGATACAGCGTAATATGTATTATCTGTTGTTTCAGTTCGATATTATTGGATAGTTACTATTATGGTACGTTAACTATATCTCCTTGGGAATTCTTTCGTGTGAATGTACTTTATAAGGTTGGTGATTTATATGGAACTCAACATATATTATGGTATATCGTGTGTGGATTACCAGTACTTTTAGGGTGCCATTATGTTTTATTTCTATTATGTATTTTCCAAGTAACAAAACATCCATCCAGTTTTCACCGTCAAGCAGTTATGTTAGTCGTTATAGTTTGGACATTTGGTATCTATTCTTTGTTGGCCCATAAAGAATTTCGATTTTTATTACCTCTTTTACCAATGTGTATATACGTATGTACCTCGTGCACATTCTCTTTGAATGCGAAGTTTATAAAAACAGCGAGAAATATTTTTGTGGTGTTATTAATACTAACCAACGTGTTACCTGGCCTTTACTTCGGTTTAGTACATCAACGTGGATCGTTAGATCTAATGAATCTGCTTCATAAGGAAGTTGTTAACACCGATAATAGCAACATATTGTTTCTCACTCCTTGTCACGCTACACCTTTATATAGTCATTTACATACGAACGTATCTACCAAAATACTAACTTGCGAACCTAATTTTACCAATAACATAAGCTACATGGACGAAGCCGACACGTTTTTTGCAAATCCAATGCAGTGGCTGGATGAAAATTATAGCAGTAACAAAAATACTACAATTCCTAATTATGTAATATCGTTCGATCATATCGTACCGAAAATACGCCGATTTTTGAAACATTATCGATTGTGGTCGCAAATTTTTTATACTCATTTTCCACAATCGAATTATGGAAAATACATTTATGTGTATAAGCGTAAATGAGAACTCGGCAAACGAAAATATGTATTTGCTTTGTTGCGTTAGTAAATTATTTTTTATTACCGTTATTTATGGTTATACCACTTAACCTGTATCACGCTATTTATTAACCGGTTGTTTTTATTTGTTTCCCGAAATAAATATTTTCACGAATCTCGTTAATTCATTGATACGTGAAAATAATTACGCGCGCAAAACATCTTGGCCTTAGAAATATCAACAGATTACTTACACGGTAATGTCTCGTCTTATAATTCGTAGGACGAAGGATTGATATAAATTTGGGTCGGGATAAATTTTTATGAAACCACTGACAATACTAAAGCTATACTCGGACAATGACGATCCGATGACCGTTATATGTGACTTTCGATGATTTAGAAATACACTTATTTTCTAATAATTGCCGAGAAATGGGAGATGAGCATATACCGTTACCATAAAAGGTTTGCATCTTATTTAGAAAGCTTACGCAAGGACGATAATCCTAACGGCACTTGTTCAATGCTGATGACATGTATAGTTGGTAAATATATAATACTAATCTACGGTATTAGATATCTAAATACTTAACTGTCGCGTATCTACGTATGTAATAACTTGCAGTCTATATAAATAAGAGATCAAATAAAATAGGATAAACGAGAGAAGAGAGTTTTACAGTTACTTTAGCTGGCAATTAATCTTCGATAAATAGAGCAAAATAGATGGAAATTTTCTTGAGAATAATTCTATCGGATCTACATTATACATCGGATGGAATATGTTTGAAAGGAAGAAGACGAAGGAAGAATAGACAGAGCGAAGACAAATAGAAAAGAATCGGCCAAACGGGAAGAGAAAGGAAGAGAAGTAGGCAAGAGAGTTATCGGTAAGACGCTAAGTCCGAGAATATAGCGATCGTAACCGCGAATAAAGAAAGGCGGACATGGTAAAGTAACGCAAAGTAAAGTAAGGTAACTTGTGGCTATAATCGAAGGTACGGTAAGATGGTGCAAGTGGGATGGAAGAAAATATAAAGAGGGGACTGACTACATGGAGTCAACGTTCCGAGCGGGTCAGCGACCAGTTCCGTCTTCTTCTCTCTCACCTTCCTCTCGTGTCCTTTTCCTCTATCGCGATACTACTCTTCTTTCATGGCTGTCTTTCCGTATTAGAAATTTCATTTTATCCTTCGTTCGATCGGTCGAAAGAATCTTAAACGACTTATCGTTCGGAACGCATCTTCGACGTCTATTCTTCGTTGGATTCGAACGACGTTGCGCGATTTAAATATAATACGAGGAACGCGATTCATCGCGGAAGAAGCATCGTGATTTGCGATGGTTTGAAAGTTACGTACAGCTACGAAAGGCACGAGTATAATCCTTGCCGGGGAGAAAGTTCTGTGCAACGGTGAATCCGCTCCCCTTCCTTCTCTCTCTCTCTCGCTCTCTCTCTCTCTCTCTCCCTCTCTCCCTCCTATCTCTCTCTCTCTCTCCCTCTCGTGAAAGAGCATCCAAAACGAATTGTTTCATCCTGTGAGGTATAGGCAGCCTAGCTGTTGCGACGTAATATCTTGAGACGATTCGAGAAAAAGGAAGATCGACCGATGTCGTTTCGGTCCCAGTAATAAATTTCCGAGTGTCTTCGAATCGCGTGTCAGATTTTATTTTACGTTTCGCGGCTCCTCGCTGTATTTTATCGATCGTTATTGGTCCTTCATTGGCCTGTCAATTCGACGAAATAGCGAAATATCAAAGTCGTTACCGAAACGAGATACGATATGCATCGAAGCGGTAGATTAATTTCACGCTGGCGAACGTCACGTATAGGTTAAGCTATACGGTGACCCTGTCGTAATATATTTATAACTATATTGATTTGTAAGCAGAATTTGTTATTTTAATACAGGTTTTCTCTCTCGAGCTAACTTTCCATCGCGACGTTATCGTTCGTTCGCATTAGCCCGATCAAATAATCGTAATTTCGTGCGGAGAAGAGTCAAATGCGCTTCAGGAAGCAGCAGGTGTTGTTTGGCAGGTGTCCCTAACTCGAGCAACTTCTCTGTTATCGAAGGCTCGATAAACGAATCAACCTTTTCGCCTATTGTCGTGTCCAATTCATCGACTAAGGGAATAACGAGTCTCGTAGAGATGGTTTACGATCGCGTTCGCTCGATCCTCGCCTCTTTCGGGCGAAAAAGAATCGTCGGAACGCTACGCATATTAGTCTATTCTCGAACAGCGTAACACTCGCCAACGTAGAAGTAATAGGAACGTAAGGCGAAAAGTTCAGAGTCCGATATCGCGAACCGGCTTTCCTTCCATCGTCTGCGCAGACTTTGCTCCTCGAGCGTAGACTTTGGTCTCGCGCGATTCCCATCGCCTGTTCGCGCGAACTTTGTACACCTGTTCCGCCGCGTGTACAAGGATCTCGTCCCTGCTATTCCGTCTTACGTGCCGTCGCATACAACACAACGTCGATTTATAATTTCCTGTTTCACGATAGTCGTATCGCAAATATTAGACCCGCTGTCGCATTAGATATACGTACGTACATGTACGTACATATGTCTTTTCTTTATCTGTCGTACCGCATAGGTACTTAAACTTTACCTTTATTTGAGAAACGTAAATAATTCGAAGGTAACGCTGATAAATATTTATATCGTAGAATGCAGCGAAACACCAAGCTCGTAAATAAACGTCGAAGCAATAATGTCCGCTCCGATATGGTACGAGCACGTATCGAACGTAAGAACGAATTTACGTGAATGGCGAATAGCAAAAAGGCGTCGTAATAACAACGTAGTTGATTCGTTCGCGAGCAAGGACACAAAGGTTTATACGTATACGACCATGTCCATTTTCGATGTTGGTCCATCATAGACCAGCCGACGGTGCACTTGTCCTCCTCTGGCCGTTGTTACGCGCTGTCGAGCCCGACCAATCACAGCAGGCAGGCAACAGGTGACCGACCAATCCGGTCTCCCTGTCACGACGTCGTCGCTCTTACATAGCGCCAAGCATTTCGCTTCTACGGATATTCCTACCAAATCCAACGTTGATCGCTTTCCCGTTTTCTGCTTCTCTGTCTCTAACGTAGCTCTCTTCTCGTTCTCCTCCCGTCTTCCCACCGCACGCGTTCGACGCGCCAACCTGTTGTTCGTTAGCTTTCCTTCGCTCTCTTTCCTTCACCTTCCTAGGTCGATTTAACGTAAACTCCATACATGCGTACGCACTGTTACATATCACGTATGTAATATACTACGCGTATTTCACTATGGCGCTTTTTTTTTCTTTTTTTTTTTTACACACGGAGCGGACGCGTACTTTGGAATTTCAATTTTCACAGATTCGCCAGTCGGTTCTCTCGACGCGACACGGACGATCGGCTGGTTTCTAGAACGATGCAACGAAGGATCGAGGATTCTTAAACGGCTGTGATCAGTCTTAAATAGAGATCTATGTGGGTACTCGTACACGATCGTATGCACCGGGATATAAATGGGCGTGATTTCGACGAATAGAACTTAGAACGGATCTACAAGTTTCTATCTCCGAAGAGATAGAATCGATAATCGATATACGATCATCGTTCGTAATTCTACCGTTGTAAATATATAAGCCGCTATGCTATAAGCTTGTGTACGAATTGTTTACAAGCGGACTCGTGGTTTTCGTTCGTCCGTTCGTTACCTTGCAGTAGGTGAAGCAAGGCAAGAAAGGAAAGCGGTTTGACGGTACTCTCGTAGATAATTGCCTATACATTTATTTCCGTAGATAAGTAAACGTAACCGTGTACAGATGTAATCGATCGGATTATTTTGGAAAAAGAAAAAGAAAAAAAAAAAAGGAAAAAAACATTGTACAGAGTATATCGAGTATTCGACGACTTTTCAAAGCGTAACACATTCGCGGGTCGCGTTTAAAAATCCAAGAGGCCTGGAGCGAAAGATGGAAAGAGAGGTAGGGACGAGCGAAGTAAGACTAAGACGCGTTGTCGCGTACACGCACGTTATCAAGGCCGTGATCACGTTATGGAGGGAGCAGCTCGAATCGAGGGCACCGTCGACATTACCTATACGTACCTGTGATCGGTTATAGAGCCTCTTTACAACTGGGAAGAAGCGCGCCTCGGTTAGCCGCCATTTTTGTTTCCTCGCGATCACCACCTTCCACCTTCCCCTTGTCGCACCTCCTCCAATCGGGCATCCGTGTGTGTTCCTGGTCGAACGGATCCGGAGTAGAGAGGATTCATTCATACGCACGAATACCATCGCCTCGGATCGGTTCGATGTATCGAACGTTTACCTATCGCTCGGTCCGCCATGAAAAAGTAAAACGTGGCGCTCCAGGTGGAAAATAATCGCGGTCGGGGGAAGCGGGGCGAGCGTACCGCTGAAGCGAGTGGAATGTCTGCGCACCTGGCCAGTGCGTCGCTGCTTTGACCTGCCTTTCCCTTCGCCTCTTTTAACCTGGCTACGTTGCGTTTTCGCTGCTGGCAACGTGCAACGAAGCTCGTTCGTCTATTCCTAAACGCTATCGGACCTCGAATCCTCGTAAACCGGTACGTCGTCCACGCGTGCTTCCAGTATCGATGGAAGAAGTTTCTCGAATCGAAGCGTACCGTGCGTCCTGTTATCGTCGTTAGCTGGTAATTTCCGCGTTTTTTTAACGTGCCTCGTTCGGTCCTTGTCGCGCGCATTCGGCCGAGCGAACACCGGGCTGCGCGTCCTTGTTGCGCGTACGTGCGCCTGAGTTCACCGTGTGCGGGAAATGAAGCACGGGAACGAGCAAGAGGGTCTCTGCTGCTAGCCAACGAGCGACGACGGGTTCGATGCGCAGTCGCCAGGTGAGGCAACGACGACGTGTGCGCGCAACGGTTGGGGTTGGCCAGTGTCGCACGAAACCTTGCCACTCGCGACGCGCGGCCGTTCGTCGACGGTGATAGAGCCGCGGAAACACGGATTTTTAACTCGCGCCGCCACTTTCCCGGGCTCCGTATACGTCCTGTTATCGTCGCGATACCCGAGAGTCGCGAGCGAACGTGGCGCGCCGCGAACACCGTACACGTCGCGCTATCGTCCTATGGACTCGGGATTACGGTCGTCGATCCTTAACCTCAAAAATAAATAAGACAACATGTCGTTGAAAAAGGACAGCAAGAGCAGTCTGTGTTGAAGAACGTGATCGAGCTTTAAAGTGGAACGGTGAAGGTTTTACTCACAGGTGGGACAGCCGGAGGATAATAACACGAGTATCAAGCGTGGAGTTAGTTTTTCGGCCTCGTCCAGGACACGGTTACGTGTCGTACGTTCCGTGGCCGCACGGTGAAGTGTGCTACTTCGATAGGTAACAGGGTTCAGGTGTACGTTGACCCAGAAGTGAGTAGTGTTCGGGACGGATAGCGACGGCAACGAAAGGTAGACCCTGGCACGATGCAGACGCAGGCCGCTACGAGGGGACCGACTCACTTGGTTGCCCTTTATGTGGCGACGGCGGGTCTCCAGGGTAATGCTCTCGGCTCCGACGAGGAAGAGATCACACTGTTGGTTTACGTGCTCATCGACGTGCAACAGAACAGGGTACGTTTCCACGCCGATGATTTAAGCAAAATTTAAGAGAAAGAGAAACGAAAGATCGGAGCAACGATGAGGTAAATTTAAATTGCGCTCGTTCGTCCATTTGTCAATCGTCAAAGTCGTTTGAAAACAGACGGTTTATCACACACATATATATATATATCGTAGAATATGTATATGCTTCCGAACTTTGCTCGGCGTTCGAACGGAACTCTAGCAACAACTTTCTACATACGTATTTCAATTTGCGTCGGTCGAATTGCTTGCTACTGTTTGGAGGAAAAATCAGAGAGGTACGTACGCGGTAGAGGAAGAAACAAAATCGGTGATTACGCGAACTGTTTGCCAACTAACGCGCTAAAATTGCCTTTTGATAAAGTTCAGCCGTACGTACTGCTAACAATGATTCACGGATTCCCGTGGTTTGCGTTTGCCGCATGCCACTTTTTACGACGATCTAGATGACATATGTATCGATCTATGTTACGTACGTATGTGATTCTTCGGACGATCTTTACGTTGGTCACGGAAGATGATTCGCATACGCTGCAATAATTCTCGAAAGATGTTCTTTCACGGACAATCGTCGTTCGAGTTTCCTCGTCGGACACGATCTTTCTCCTTCGTATTTGTTCGTTCGATTCGAACCGATCGCGTTCAACGGGCGATCGTGTACTTTTAACCGATCGTTTTGGCGAAATCGCGACACAGGAAACGATTCGACGTATCGTTCGACTTTCACGAACGTTTGCTCACCGTTGTCAATGTTGGAACGCGCGTTGCACTGGCACCGTGCCGCCGTATCGCCGTGCCTCTGCATGTCTCCGGCTGCCATTGTTTCTCGAATTATCCGGTGGAGGCGGAGCGTCGCGCCCTCGAAAGGTCGTCCATTAGCTCCAGCTTTGCCATCGAGATTATCTGGCGCCATGGACTCCGTCTCTCGTTAATTCTGCCATATTACGATACCGGCGCTCTTCCTCCTCCAACTTTGTTCCTAATCGATCACAATTTTCTACTTTTCCACGTTTCCGATTATCTTTCCGTTGCTTTCGTTCCGATCGTGCAGATTTTACGGCACGTCAACGACGCGTCCAAGTTAAAACGGAAGACCCTCGACCGGTACAATCTTTTGTAAATATACCCGAAGCAATATTCTTCGAAGTATGTTTACGGCTAGTTGTTGGGACCGTGCAATAAATCGAGATAGCGTAAGCCTAGTAGTCCGAGTAAGCGCGTTGCGTTAGCCACTTTCGATGTATAGGTACCATCAAAAATGACATCGACCTCTTCGTTCGTCATCGTCGAACTTGACCGACACTTCGATCAACGGCTCTGCATTGATGTTCAAAGTTAAACGACGTTTCGATCGTTCGCGTTTCAACATCCTTCTCGGACCTTGAGAAACTTCCCTCCGACCAGTCGTTGCCGATTTTTTACCTGTCGCATGCCCATAATCCGTACAACTGTAAACATCCGAAGCTTACTACGAGATCGCTGGAAGAAAGACCGGAGGCGAAACTGCCGCTTGTTTACTCGCTCGTATACTCGTATATTTTACGCGTTTCGTCCGATAGCTCGTTGCAATGTCGGGACGACGAGTCGTCAAGTCGCAAGCGCCAATTTATCGAAGTCGAATTTTCCCGTGGCGAAATCGAGAGATCGGGAAGCATCCGGCGCGGCAACAGGTGTGCCTAGTTTTCTTTATTCTTTGTTGTAAACCGCCTTGCACGAGTGCGCCCGAGTTCCAGCTGGACGGTCGTTTCCTTTTTCCCCCTCGAGTCACATACCTGACTATCTCCGATCGAGCTCCATCGAGGACAATGGCCGCCGCCGGTGAGCTCCTCTCGCTTTGCTAGAACCCGGTGTGAATCCGACAACCGATAGGTACATACCCGTATTCGTATACCTATTGCTGTCGTTGTCGTTGTTTGTTGTTCGTCGTTGCGACCGTTTTATCGTCCGAATCGTCCCGTCTGCCAGATTTTTCTGCCGAGCGCCGTTTCCACGACGAACGATCGGCTCTCGGGTTGATCGATGTAAATAGAAGCCGACATTTACTATACATTTGCTATACCGATATTTACAATCGATTGCGCGTGCCCGGAAATGTAATCGAAATCACGACTATTGCGGTAGCAACTGGTGGCCGATCAGGACGAGTTGCGTATCAGCGAAACCTTTCGTAAACTCTAAGACGGCGGTCTCTTAGCCGGATTTTATCGATTTTGCGAGTTTAACGACTCTTTGGTACTACGTATATATATATATATATATATATATATCTGTGTAATCGCGACAGTAATTAAAAATACAGTTTATACGCAAGAATCGCGTTGAATCTATGGCTTCTGCATAGTCGGACGATCAACGCGTTTTAGAAGTAAAATATGTTAGAATATGCACGTACCTGTTCGACGAATTAAGGAAGTTGGTGCCAGGTTGATGAAGGATCCGGTTCGGCCAAAAGTCTCTCGCTACAGGTAGAGATCGGTAGGTTAACGCGTTGGCCGCGGCTCACGTTTTCGTTGCTACCTAGAACGCTCTGTATGTCAATAAATTATTTCCATAGAACGCCTATCTTTGACATCGCAAAACATCACGATAATTTTATCGTTTCAGTTGATATTTCGTACGTAACGTATTATTGACAAATTTTTATCAATAAAAATAAAGCTTATCTATTTGTATCTTATCGTACAGCACTATAAGTTAATAGAACAAAATTCAAAGCGGCGGCAAGCTCGTTGATCTCGGACTAATTCGTATTAACGTAGCATCGTGGTTGCGTAAATCGACTGGTTTTCGGAGAAAGTGTATCGAGAGATTCGTGTAGGACAGGGAAAGCCCGTCGAACGAAAGTTTCCAGTCACTCGGTTGGCTCCGAAACAGAGAATCGTGGAAACTCGCCTTCTTGCTTCGACGCAAACAACAAAGTTCGCAACGCGTTCGGATATTCTGAGATATGAAATCTCGGATATTCGGAAGTCGGTTGAACGCCTCGATAAATATTACATACGCCCCTTTGTCTCCAGTTTTTTTATCGTCGCGTGTTACAAAACGCAGGTTGTGCCTCTCGCTTTCCGCTCGCGCATTAAGAATGCGGTAACCTCTCTGTACGCGGCGGCTTATTTCGCCAAAGATTCGCGAAACGTTGCCTCGCCGCTGCCGTGTGAAAAGAGAGGACGTTGACTTAGGCCTGGAAATCAAGATTGCGCTTCGCGCAGTCTCGAATGGCGAAAAGAACAGGCATCGCGTGGTTTTGTACTCGAGCGAACGAAAACACGACGCGAGGCCGGAGTTGCGTCTTTAACGCGCGTAATGTCCGTAATTGGAGGCGATCGTCGCTTTAAGAGTCAACTTCGAAGTACGAAATAGATCGCGATCTGTTTGGGTCGAAATGAACGAAAAGAATATTTAGCGATCCTGATGAAATTCTTTCCAACCGTTTGTATCTTTTGGATTAGAATTCTGTCTGATAGGGACGCCACGACCAACGTATCGCGGTAATTGATATCCCAATAAGAGTCAACGTTCTCGATTTTTCGTTTCCTTTTTTTAAGCATCTTGTACATTTCTCGTAGTCGAATTGGAAACTAAAAGTTGGAAATTGGCGAATCTGGTTGTTGTGCCTGGTGTTGGAAGATTCGAGATCTCTTGGAAAAGCTTTCGTTTCCGCTATTGTTCTATCCGATTCTAATTTCATCGCATCGTAATTCGTTGGAAGAGAATCGCTTGCGTAACTCGGCTGTCGTGATTCGTTTCCGGTGCCCGAAGTCGATCGTTCGAGTCGAAGTGTAACGAGCGGCATTAATTTATAGGCTTGACCCTTTGCCGTTTGTTTCCTTGCGCGTTCTTCCCTATGGTTCCTCCTAAAATACCTATGCTCCGGTATTAATTCGTCGCGCCTGACGCTTCCTCGACCCTACCTCTATAAAGATACAATGAAAATTTGACGTTATGTAAAACACTTTGAACTTTGGTTGGCGCTATGACGAAATTCGACTACGTTCGTGGTTACATTGGTAAATCTCGACGCGAATGTTCCTACGATGCAGCTACATGGAAACTACCAGGTAACGTACACATATTCACGGAAGTCGGGAAAATATTTGAGCAAACAATTATCCGTTATATCGAGTTCCGATACGCGTACTTTGTAGAATCAGCTTCAACGCCAATTTATTCTGCGTATGGATCTTGCAAGAAGTTTACGGTAAACTGTATCCTGCATCAAAGTATCAAACTGCATCGACAACGCGACGATAATCGCGTCTCGCTACACTGCTGATAGACTTTCGAAAAAGTTCCGCGTAGTTGGCACGAAATATTTGCAAAAGGTTTTTCTATGACGAACGTTCGCCGGAATGTTCGAAATGTGTAAATACAATGGTAAGTCGTTGTACGTCGTACGAAGTCGACACATGAATTTTCATTACGTTCGCTTCGGTTTTGCAAACGCTCGATATTTACTCGGCCGTGCATACGTTCGGAACAGCTATTCCATTATTCCGTTCTTCCTCTATTTTCTTTGGTTTCCTGGACTTTAGATATTACGCGCGCAGCCTATTATTCGCATCCGACCGCCCCATTCCGGTCCACCATTCCGAAACCACCTTTTTCTCTTCCCTCCATAGTCTCTCCCTCTTTGTGTCGACGTCGTCGCGTCGCAGTCTCACAAATACCGCTAAGACGTAATATATTCTGTGGGAAAAAAGATTCGAGCGGAGCTTAGCGGACGTTGAAATCCCCTGCCCCGCTGTCTCCCCACTCGACGATGGGATTGAAATAATGATCTCGATTATCCTGCGCGTCTGAAACGTGCACAAAGCCGTTCAACCGATTAACTTTCGAGCGGCTCGTAGTAACGATAAACGTAACTTTCAACAACACAATTGTTTTATAGACAGAGAGACGACTTTTCTTCTCGAATATTTCTATCTTAATGGGTCACCTTATATTTACCTTCGACTTTACGATAGTTGAATATAGTAGTCGAAGCTGTTTTTCGAGATATCGACGCTAGGACTGGCGTGAATTGAAACGTAAAACCTGTATCGAAGGAACGAAAGATATACGACGAAAGAAACGAAAGAAACGAAAAGAAACGAGAAAAAAAAAAAAAAGAAAAGAATACATTAACACGGTGGAACATCGTTCAAATTCTTAAAAATACGTCGTTAAAAATCCATCAAATTTCTACAGAAAATTACAAACTGGTTAGGTATTTTTATACTGCTCTGGTAGTTTCGACGTTAAGCGACATTAACAAATACGTATCGACCCTATTTTCCCCTCTAACGATGTCCCATTAACGTTCTTTAATCGAATTATACCGTAAGATTGTTCAACGTCGATTCCATCGCGTTCTATCGTACGTGTACGACGCACGAGACTTTCTTTTCTTACGAAGGAATTCGTTGCTCTCGTACTGTTTTCGTCGTCCTCGACGAGGGCAAGTCAGTCGCTCTGTAAGCAACGCAAATCGCGACTTTTGACCGCCTGCCCCGTTCCTACCCCGGTAAATATCGTTCCTCGACTGCGCTCGTTCTATTTGCAATTTATGAGTTCGCCTCGAATCGCATTTTACGCTTCGCGTTTATGCCCTTGTTGCTTCGCGCGCAACAGACGTTCCGACTTGTCACACCTTAAATACCAGCCACCGTGTATACATATTGTCACTTTTGTTCTTTTCTAATCTAACATTTTCTTATCTTCTTTTCCCCTATCCACGACTATCCGCGTCTACGCGTACATCTACGTTTAGAAGAAATCGTAGTGCGAATAAAGTTCTAATAAAAAAAAGCATCGCCGATCATCATGTTACATCGCTGACGAATTTGTTACTCTCTTAAATATCTACTTCGATTTCGACCAGGGGGGCTGCGAAATTCGATCAGGACCGAAGACGGACGTTTAAAAGCGTGAAATCCTTTGAAACAAAAATCTCTGCGATAAAATTCTTCATCGGCGTATTGGGTCAAGAACGTTTGGATGGAGAACAGGTCTCGAAAAAGCCCAGCCTTCTCGGCCCACACCTTGCCAAGGTGATAGCTTACCTTGAAACACTCGAACGGAACAGTCTCTTCGTCCGTCCTTCGAGGACAATTTCTAATCTTAAAATATCATCGTTCCTTTCTTAATCTCCGTTCGAAAACTCGAATCTCATTATCAGAGTCTGTATACGATCATTGGTACACAGATCTCTGCATTTATATCGCATACACGATACGTGCCAAATAGGTGGAACAACGTTTCTACATATGCCGTCTTTATAAAATATGAATATTTACACGGTTCGTACATGTAGATATAGTGTGCATTACGTATACAAAATTTCTGCCACGGCGTCGTTACATTATTAAGATAATGAATTCCTGAAAATAAGAACCTATCGCACAAGCGTGGAAGAAAAGAATTCGATGGTCGTCGAACAAAATGCCCGAAGAGGAGGCCCCGTTTCGATTTTCAAAAGACACGATTCATCCGAGACAGGCAACTACGAAGATCTTACTCTGATTTTGCCGTGAAACGTTTTCCTAGGATTAGACGTTTGAACCAAAGATACAGAAAACGCAACGCGAACGTCCTTCTGTCTTCTAAAAATACGCTAAACCTTTCACGTTGACTATTTTGCACGTTTAACAAACATCGACTTATTAACATGGGAGAGAATCTTCAAGTTTTATAGGAAAATTTTCGATCGCCTCGAGTGTGACATTTTTAATCTTCGAACCAGTGACTACGTAAGACTATATAATTAATAGCTAATAATTAACATTTATGTAAATATGTATGATACTGGTTTGCTTACGTATAGTTTACGTTGCGAGTTACGCGACGAAGCTTTATCGACGGAGATAATCCGGGACGATGGCTCGCTCGACATCAAACTACCTTGATCCGTTAACCCTGCCTCGAAGAACCTGCCTATTAAGTTTCTTGCCGTGCGTGACGTCTTCGAACATGCATTTAGCTACTATGGACTTCGATAAACGCACCCCGACGCGGCGTGTTTTGCGACACATTTTAAGACGTTGAACGTCTCCGTATGAGAGCACACTGTAGTTCAAAATCTAATAGAAAGATATATTTCTCAACGATAGCAATGTTCGAGAATAAAGCGGCGAAAGGAAATTACAAGTATGACTGAAAATTTGTAATCGAACATTTTCAACGAAAATGTTTTCCATAGCGTTCTTCGGTGTTTCGTCGTTGAGATTTTTCTGTGTTCTTATTTATTAAAGAGCGACGATTTACGTAATCCTTTCTTTGCGCAATGTTTTCGTTTAACGCTCCCCGACGCGTCTTGTATAGCTAATTAACGATCGTCTCTGAAAACTAGACACGATGAAGTTTTTCGTGTTCTTTTAAAATTGAGAAATCCGATTCGGCGTTCGCATTGTTCGATGTCCGTTTCGATGAAAAAGTTTTCATTTCCACCAACCGGTCGTTACTTTCTATTCGTATTCGAAACGCGGTAAAAGTTTGAAGGCGTAACGATTTGCCGAATAGAATGCTGAAATCGGTTGTTTACGATACATTATTATTATTATTATTATTATTATTATTATTATTATTATTCCTTTTTCTTTTTTCCAATGCTTATTTCCAAGTCTTTACCGTCCTTCGCGTGATACGAGTAATTACTCTAAATTCCTAGTCATAATTAACGATTTATTGTACAATTACCAAGACGCGTAATATGCCAGTTTTAAACTCATTTAGATAATCCTATGCTACGTTACGAGACATAGCGAGGCTTTTATATAAGCGGTCAAAAGCGAATAGGAATGTTTTATTTAAAAATCGTTATCGATCGTCGTTTTACTCCGTCGTTAGAAATATATCCGAATGATCGATCCACTACACCCAAAACTATCCAATTACACATTACATACCGATAAAATAACGATATAGATAATATACAATTAACTTATCGAACGTATAACAAAGATATCCACGTATGGTTCTTGTTGTTGCTACAACCATTAAGCTATTCCTTAGAGAAAGTTCTTCGTACAGCATTTTCTACATGACTATTTGGCGAACATTCGCGCCCGATATAATCGTTGTGTCTCGATATGAAGGTGATTTAGGGTTCAGGTCCATGCTTATATAAACAAGGGCGAAAAGAGCGATGCAGTTTGTTATTGGTACCACGATTTCTCATGGCCCCGTCACAGCCCGTAAAGTAACAAAATATTCGTTGCTTGTAAAAATGGAAATATCAAGTAAACGCTGACAATAAATCTTTGTTGCTCGTTTTATCGGTATACCCCTGTGTATATGCAACCGTGTGTAGATCGTAGTTCGTGCTTGACGCGTTGTATAGTCACTGGCGCGTGTGTCATATATACTGTTAATGCATTGAGATTATTGGCCTCGGTATGATACACTATTCTATCTATTTTCGATTGAACGACACAATATATGCACTAAACATTTTTGATTTACACATGTTATTGAAACGTTAACGTATCAGCGAATCTTGCATGAACTATTTTAGTGAATTATTATTTACATCTCTTTTATTTGACTAAAATTTGTCACGAGAAATGTTTCAGTGGAAATGCTACGCGTTTAATTATTTGTGAATACATTATTTGTGAATTTTTTACAGGTAATGGGAAGGCAACAGTATATTGTACGACCGATGGTAATGGACGAAAGTTGTACTCCTGGAACCGGTAGCGACAATCCGGCGATTGCCGGAAGTAGTGGAGTCATCAGCGAAGTAGCTTTGGCACACGCTCCCGCGTTATCCGAAAGAAATCTTCGAGAGCACGGAATTCCTCTGGAGCAAGCTATCGAGAAGGTGATTATGTATATCTTTTATCGAGAAAGTTTGAAAATGTTTCCAGATCGTTGAAATATATACATATATGAACGCGATATGCGCAGATCCA
Source organism: Bombus picipes (assembly GCA_014737485.1). Taxonomy (NCBI): domain Eukaryota; kingdom Metazoa; phylum Arthropoda; class Insecta; order Hymenoptera; family Apidae; genus Bombus; species Bombus picipes. The sequence continues at coordinate 719,206 of JACXIP010000011.1, read as the reverse complement.
TTTGTATCTATAGCCTGATAAACGATAAAGAGAATATGGAAGAATATACAAGTACAATTCAAATTCGTATGAGTCATTAAACAGAAAATATTCATTTTTGATAAAAGTTTGAAGCATGGTGGTCCGCCATGTCGTGCGTGACGTCCGGTTCCGCGCCACGTTTCGTCGTAGACGGCCAGGCGCCGATGAGACAATGCTTACATCCAGAGGCCTGCAACAAAGACATCAACCTGCCAGAACATTATACCCTCTTTCACGATCTCCGGAAGGAATTCGTTGCTTGCTACTCTACCCATGGAGAGCTCTCGACATTTGGAATACAAGAGATGATGGAATGTATCCTTTTCCAAGTTTTATTAAAAACAAAGATTTTTACGCCGTCTTCTATATTTGTCCGCCGCATAATCATTCATCTTGGTGCAGCGTACCCTGCCTGCAACAGATGTACGGTCATAGGATCGAATTACTTCCTCTTGTCAGGAGTCAGGGTACGAAAATATTTCCATGAATTTTAGGCATGTGAAACTTCCCACACTTAAAACAAAAAAAAAAAAAGAAAATAAAAAAATAAAAATAAAAATAAAAATAAAAAAAGAAGGAGGAAAATAATACAGAAGCGTATTAAGAGTTACATGTCGCGAATACGTCGGTAGAATTGCGTAGCGAATTTTTAATACACGGTTGGTCGTCCCATGCGAAGCATTCGTTGTTCAAAGTTGGAAAGTTTAGTTTTCGATACAGTACGACTGCCTTAAGGCGACGACTATGGTCGAAACGAGAATTCCAAGGCGTGCGGCCGTTAGGCGGCGCGACAGAACTCGAATCCAACATATTCGACGAACCTGACGACGAACTAGCCGCTGCGTTGCTTGGCGTAAAGTCAGTCTATAAGCGAGTGGAGGGTGTACGTATCGTGCTAATCGCGCGCTCCTACCAGTCCAGCATATATTCGAATATAACAAAATATAAGTCGCTTCCTCGTATGTGTTTAATCATCGCGGAGCAGACTTTTGAATAATGTGCGAAAGTGTGTAATTATTTACTGTCTCGGTCTTCGTGTATCAGACAAACAAGAGCATTTCTGATCTCATAATTTTCCGAAATACAAATTGCAATCTAAGCCTGAGGTATGTTTTCCTTATTCTTAGCATGTATACGCGTTGAAAGATCTATTCGTGGATCTGTATGATTTCATTTCGTTGCGCGTTTTTATTCGATGAGAGATTTATTTTGAAAAAGGACTTGTTAATTGTAATATTATTACATAATAATTTATGTCCCTTCTTTTTTTTAACACACGTGGATATTAGCAATAGCAGGCATTTATTATGCATATACTCGTATGCAGTAGTATATATAACACATTTATCTTTCTTTGTTTCTTTGAGATTAAAGTAAAAAGTCTGCCTTTACATATGGTTATACGTATATTGATACATATCGGTTTAATCGCTTCTTTATTTCGTGCTCTTTTTCGTTGTAATGTGAAAGCTGTAGAAATCGCATATATCCATAAGTGAGATTTAATCCAAAAAGGGAAATAATCTTCGTAATGCAGATGGCTACCTGCCGTGAATCTAATAAATTCTGAATATTAAGCGCGAGTCGAGACTACGGTATTATCGTATGTATGGCGAGTCTGTCGTTAATAAAACAAAACCACCTGTGGCTGACGGGGATACAATATAGACAAATATCGATCGATCCCAGTGTCGTGTCGCTATCGATCGACAATTTTGATTTGCATTATCCGTATCAATCGGCGATTTCTTAAAACATTTCAATTAGAAATAAGTAGGAAATTATATGACTCGGAAATACCGTGGCGCGGGTTACTCTAATCCTTTATTTATAGGGTCTTCCATTCTCGTGAAAATCTTCGAACTTTATAAACAAGGATTAAATAATTTCTCCCCGTATCACAGAGGATTTTATTAAATTATTACGATTAATTAGACACCCTGTGTTTGTTTTCGATTTTTTCAAATATGAGATGAAGACGGATGAAATCAAAATCAAGTACCGCCAATATCAGTCGAATAACTCAAGAAAGTCCCACCGAGTAATCAAGGCAGTCTTATCATGCGCAGAACACGGTTTAAAGGTCATGCTTGCGAAGATATTGGTAACAGCCCGGCGACGACCAACTGAGATATGTGAATAATTATGCGCGTAACAACTTTGTTCGATTTCTCGTCATTTTCAGCTGTTCGCATCCTCCTCGCGTAAATCTGAAAATTTCTGTTTCTCCCAGAGACCTCTGACTTATCAGTATATGATATTTTCGTGATATTTTTGTCTAATCTATATCATTTTAATCAGGTAGATTAGAAATAACAATCGTATCACCAGTTAATTTACAATTTTCATAGCAACTCGATATCTCGATACATGCCGGACGTTTACGTAAAGGCGATTATTGCAATCTACGTTTCGTGTTATCGGTACATGAATTATTGTTATGCTAAAGCTGAAAATTTATCCTTGACTGGCGAATATCAGATTTTGGCCTACCGTTAGATACTGAGAACGAGTTCTATGTGCATGAAATACAAGATATGATCTGTGTAATACAGAGGATGATAAAAGATGGTAAGTCGTCGACTAAGGAATCTTTGTGAATTTTTCGAGTTCAAGTGCAACATGCAACTCGCAATAAGAAAAAAGATAAGAACAAAATATCTAATTTATTTTCACCACTGATAATATGAGCTTTTTTTTTCTTTTATTTTTCTTCTAATTAACGAACCAATCTGACGAAGGAAAAAAAGTAGCTTTTAATTATTTCTCAACAAAGATTAAGGTTCACGTACGATACGTCCTATCTTTCGTGAACTATACACACAAGCGAAGAACATACTTATACCTCGTATTATTTACACACATAGTAAATGTAGTTTGGTGCCTAGTTACGATCATATAAATTTTTATTCTAGATAATCACGATTTTGGAGATTAATGCAATTCTGTTTTTAAGTTACTTTTCAGTGGCACGTGGCTATATCAGGAGTCTTTCCCTTTTTATCCATAATAAACAAGGCCACGAAATTATTCAAGGTGATATTTTTCTGAAGAAGTTGCGAGTTCCTTCTATGATATGTCATACCATGCCATGTCATGCAAAAAAAAAAAAAGAAATATTTTGCGTGTCTCGACCTTAAGAAAAGCTCGGCTATTTTCAACCGATTAATGTAATTGTACATGACATAATGAAATGTTGAATGGCATGCAACCATGATATATGAATCGATACGACTTTGAAATTCTATATTTTTTCACTGATAATTGAAGTTACCTTATGAACCGTACGTTTTCCCGTATTACAGAATATTTACAGGTTAATACGAAATTATAAAGCGTATCGAAGAACAAATGTATTTAATAACTTTTATAAACAGTCCACACTGTATAAGTGAAACGAAAGCTGTATGAAAGTTGCATTTTTTGTATATTCATACTATAGATATGGCGGTCACTGCATAATATTGTTCGAAATCGTTTCGTTTCAAATTTTACTTACATAGCTTCGGTTGCGTTGTACGCAAACGAAGAAATGCCAGTAAGAGCAAACGTGAAACGGACAGAAAGAGAGAATAAAAAGATAGCGCGAACCGGGCGACAGAGTAGTGTATACGTTCAAATCCATACATTTGGCCCCTTATGTGTGTTCACGGTTTACGAGTGCGCGGGTCAAGCTGTGTAATGCTATAAGCAGTGACGGTCATAATATACTCCTTATCACAATGGTGCTCAACTCAAACTGACTTTAATTTTCAATCTTGTAAGTACATGTCACGTGCCACTGTGACAAGTGCGTGCGTGTGTAATAAGCAGCGACCGCCTATTAGTTGTTTCAAGGCACGATCGCACGCATTTATTTTACAAATGTTTGACGCTTGTTGTACCTTTCGTGGAATTCTGTATTGTGTCATCCGTAAACATCGGATCGCGAAGAAAATTTTCTTTCTCTCTTCATTGTATTGTACTTCCGGTTTGAAGAAATATTTTATGGAGGGGTACGAATTATGATGGAGGAAAAGTTTCGATTCGTGAGATATGAAAAGACTTCGAAAGACTGCTGACACGTTGCACCGAGTAGGCAAATCGAAAATGAGCATTTTGCTCGAGCTTGAGAAATCGGAGACAAACTTGTCGGTGTAGGATTACAAAGAAAACGCAGATGGTAGGCAGTTGGTGACACCGGAACGATAGTTACATTTTTCGCGGGAGAATTCATTTTTCCGGTTTTAATCATACATGCCTAATAAAAACTTCTCTTACGCATATTAAAATTTATCGATGATCTACTTTTTCAGTCAAACGAATATATTGGATAAATTTTAATGAATTTAAATCCTCGTATGTCGAATGTTATAATCGTATTTTGGATCAATGCGAATCATGGTTATAATCGATGCATAAGCGTCATTGATTACTAAGGTTAATCATTGTTTTATTCCTTTTTTGTTGTTCGGGGTCTTATCAAAATGCCTTCAATCATTCACTTCAATGTGTATTTGCATTTTCATGGTTTTTCATTATATTGCTTTTGTTACAGGTCACGTCTTCCAAAATCCTGAAACAGTTAATATTGTTTTAGAACCTGGTATATGGTGAGTTATCTTTGATATGTACTTTTCTCTTCGCATCAGTGAAATGTATGTTACTGATCTTACGGTGTCCTTCCATAGCTCAAAAGATGAAGAAGTTGACAATGGCTGTGTAGTAAGAGCTAGAGGTCTTCCTTGGCAATCATCGGACCAGGACATAGCAAAATTTTTTCGTGGCCTAAATGTTGCCAAGTAAGTGAAATTTATGAATAATAGACTTAAGGTCGAAGATCTTGATAAAGTACATTGTAATAACTGTCATGGTATTTGTACACAAGCCACTTGGATCCATATAACAAAGGTAAAGATTTATATTCAATATGTAAATGCGAATATGGATGATTACGTGAGTTTTCAAATGCTAGTGTTTACTTTCTAAAAAGCAGTGTAAGCAACAGTTTAATATATTCTTTTGTTATTTATTTTTCTCATACGCAATGATAAATACTCTATTTCAGGTCATGAATCTTGCGTGCTATATAAATATATGCCGGTGATTCTCAAAGTTGCAATCATAATCTATATAATTTGTATGTTTATTCTGTTCTAAGCATATTCTGACTATAACTCTCGTTGTTGTTTCGTTCATAATTTCCTACAAAGCTGTGAACGGTACATTGGCTTCTATTATAAAAATATCGTCTTACAGGGGTGGTGTAGCTCTGTGTTTAAGTCCTATGGGAAGACGTAACGGAGAAGCATTAGTACGATTTGTTAACAAAGAACATAGAGACATGGCGTTAAAAAGACACAAACACCATATGGGTGGAAGGTACATAGAAGTATACAAGGCATCTGGAGAGGATTTTGTTGGCGTTGCTGGAGGAACTAGCGGGGAAGCTCATGCATTTTTATCTAGAGGGGCTCAAGTTATTGTTAGAATGAGAGGCTTGCCTTATGATTGTGTTGCTAAACAAGTGGTACGTATAAAGAATTAGTCGCATGATCTATCCTTATTTCTGTTCTCATTTTATGCGTTACTTTTCACAGTTGGACTTCTTTTTGTCAGGGCAAAAGCCCTGTCACGTATTGGATGGAGAAGATGGAGTTTTATTTGTGAAGAAGCCGGATGGTAGGGCAACTGGAGACGCGTTCGTTCTCTTTGCTAAGGAAGAAGACGCAGTGAAAGCTTTAAGTAAACACAGAGATTGCATTGGTAGCCGGTATATAGAACTTTTTCGAAGTACGATTGCCGAGGTGCAACAGGTAAATAGAAATCACGCGGGCAGAAAAATAAGGAAAAGAAGTAAACACACGTGAATATTGATTTGATGACTTACAGGTTTTGAATAGAGCGATTGATCCGAAACAGATCGTACTTCCAACGCCGCCTATTCCACAACTTCCTCCCATACTTCCACAACATATTATCACCTCTGGCACGCGTAAAGATTGCGTTAGATTGCGCGGCCTTCCATACGAAGCTCTTGTCGAACACATCCTCGAGTTCATGGGCGAACATTCTAAGAATATTGTCTACCAGGGTGTTCATATGGTTTACAATGCTCAAGTACGTACACGTGTTCCACCTTCTGTGTCGTAATTACGTTCGATTCTTTGGAAATCAGTAACCGATGTACATTCTGTTTGTTCGTTCAGGGTCAACCATCCGGCGAAGCGTTTATTCAAATGGACAGCGAAAGTTCGGCGTATGCATGCGCGTCGCAGCGACATCATCGGTATATGATATACGGCAAGAAACAGCGATACATCGAAGTATTCCAGTGCAGTGGGGATGACATGAATCTGGTATTGACAGGTGCAGTAACTCCAGCGTCAACCAAGGCTCTGCTATCACCCGGTACGTTGACCACACAAACTCCTGCAACTTTGACACATCCGCCTCCGCCGACGCCGGTACCGGTACCGGTACCGACGGCGCAACCCCCCCTCTGGGACATTCACGCGTTAGTACAGGCTCAAGCCCAAGCACAAGCGCAGGCTCAAGCAGCTCAGGCTCAAGCAGCTCAGGCTCAAGCGCAGGCAATCCGAAATCAAGACTTTTGGCTAATGGCTCTAGCCTCGAATCCACCACCTACCTCTACCACTCCTGCTTCCCCAACTTCGTCAGCTACGACTAAGACGCTCGCTCTACCGGGACCGAATCCGCAGCATCAGATTCCTGCCTATGCAATGGCACCTCCCGCAGCAGCCGCGGCGGCGGCGGCTGCTGCGGCGCTTCACGCTCAACAGCCGGCGCCAGCGCCCTTCTTACTTTTTAACGTACCCTCTCGAATCCCTATTTTACGTGCACCGGCACCGCATGGTCTCCTGACACCTATCGTTCAGGCTGCGCCCATTAATCCGGCCGCTTTAATGGGACTGAAGAGAACTTGGGAAACCGCTTTCCCGCCCGATACATCAAGCACAGTCGCGAAACGTGCCACGTGGCACACACCAGCGACCGCATTTCACGCGCAAGCTCCAGCCGCGGCACCGGGACTGCCTTATCCTGCTCAATTTTATCCTCAGATTTGATAGGTTATAAGCCGCGCTAGTATCGGATGTTAATCGTTCTAAACACAGCGGACGAACGATGTGTCTTCTTCTTGATGCATCTCTTTTCTATGTACTTTTCTACATTGTAGGTTGAATTTGAACGAGAATCGATCGGCCAATATGGACCAATAATTATTCGTTCCTTCTCGTACGTTTCGCGTAGTCGTTGCAACGAGAGGTTGTGATTTCGAGAGATTTATTTGCCGCGCGAGTGACGGGCAAATTTATTCCAGTTGCATCGTTACTGCGTGAAAGAGCGTCGTACGATTACTGCGATGGACGATTTATTCTTCTACGAATATATACGATACATGCTATTGTGTCCAAGGCAACTATTTACAGACGACATTCCGCATGATATTCTGTGCAAACCCTTTTCTCATATTATCGTGTTATTTTAGAGTCAGTTGTTTTAGAGATCGTTTGCCCTCGAACTAAAGATATATACATATATATTTAATCATTATATATATACACATGTATATATATATATATATATATATATATACATATATATATATGTGATCGTTTCAGAGATGGTTTTTTTTTGATACTTAATCGAGCAGCAGTACTTAGAGTGTTTTTCTTTGTGTCATTTCCTTACACAACGTATGAGTTTTTCGATGGTCGGGTTACATGGGCCAGAATATATCGTCAGGAAGTGACTGTGTATCTTTCTTTCTCTTTCTCTTTCTTTTTGTTATACGTGTTCTTGTACTTTATAGGAGTTGTTCTTTCAATTTGTCGTATATGACATGTGCTTAGTAAAGTGCCTTAAAACGTGAATCATGAATTATGAACTGTTCGCCTTAGGACGTAATTTCATTTCTTTCGTAGATTTTGGAATTTATACGCGCATGTAAATATATACAGATAATAGATTTATATATGTATATATACATATATGTATATATATATATGTATATATATATATTAACAGAAATTGAAATATAAACGCAGACATATACATATATATAAATATATATATAAGAATGATTTATATATTTTGCTAGAAATATTTTTATTAGGGATATAAGCAAATGGACATTCCATCCAATGTTATCGGTTTTTAAGCTCTAATTCACGGAGAGTAGCTTCTTCTTTACGCGGCATCTACTTTACGCACGTCCATGTTTAGGATAAAAATTCTCTTTCATTTTCTTTCTAAGCAAGAGCCTGAAGTTACATTGCAGTTTCACGTCAAAACGATATTATTTCGATTGCAATTGCAATGCGCGCGAGCTTCCTGAGCCAGTCGATTCGACGTGACCGATAAGAAAAGTCCCACGACGAGATTCACAAATCCATTTCTAGCCCTCGCCACATTCCTAAGAGAACTTGGTTTTCTCTGTGCCGCGTAGAGGACACTTCGAGCTCGAAACAGGAAAACCAATCGAGGCAATATGCTCAGTCACGTTGCGCTTTTACGCCAACGTTCCGCGGTGGTGCACATACGTTCGTTGATTGGATTAGTTGTGTAAACATTACGAGAGTTTGGTGAATGGTACATAAAGCACGAAGAAGAAAAGAACGTATATTAGAGAACGATAGTGTTACTGGCATCGTAAGTATTCCCTCTTGATCGTAGAAATTCTATTCGTTCTCCTTTGAAGGTTGAACGTTTCCTTCGGTTTGCTTCTCGTAGCTTGATTTCCGAATAAAATACGAAATTTATATCTGATAACCAAACATAGATCGAGCGAAACGTTGCACAAGACTTGTCATCTTATGTCATAAGAATGATAACGGGGCCAAAGGGAATACTAAACCAATGTCCAAATACTATTCTGCATGATAACTTAATCCTGATTAAAATAGACGAACGTTTCTCACTTAAAAAAAGAAAAAAAAAAAAAGAAAGAAGAAAAGAAAAATAAATAAAAACATAAGATAAAATAAAAGAAATTAGTAAAAGAAGGAAAACATAAATCTTCGTGCTATATTATATATTACCTAGGAGTCGTAGCTAGTGATGTTTTTAACTTGGTGTCGGCGGTGTATACCTTCTTCTCGATGCTCTTCTAATATTTTTGTGATACCGTAGAATTGGTGGAACGATCGGAGGAAAAGGCGTGTCGAGGGGCCTGACATCGAGCGTACGTGGAAAGCTCGTATCCCGTAGAAATAAACGACGATCGATATTTTGACTGCCATTACGAAACAGCTTTTTTTTTTCAGAATAGTTCACGTGATCGCGAAGCTCGCCGTAGCCTTTCGTCCTTCGCTACTACTCTTTATATTATGGTTTTTCTGTATGCTCGATCTCGGTGTTACCGCGGAGCAACGTGAAGTGCTGTCCACCGATCACACAGATTTTTTTCTTGCCACGTTTCTCTATACGTTTTCTCCTTCTCTCTTCTTATTTTTTTTTTGTTTATTTTTTTTTACATGCACTCATATATACATATACAGATTATGTAGAACGTAAATTAACGATTCTATGAACCATGGAAACGGCACGAGACGCACACGATGATCGTTCTTATTGCTCCAAAGTATAAAGTCCACGGGCATAGAAATGACTGGTTTGCATGTCGTGGTTTTGTGGAGGGACGTGCATACAAGTACCTGTAATATCCTTCTTCGTTACCTATCGTTTACGACGAGACGACAGACTTACGTAACGGGTCGAGTTACTTTTTTCTGTTTCCCCCTCCCCCCCTCCCCCCTAATGCGTAATTACGTTCATTATATATTAGTCGGTTTTTTCTCTTCCCCTTCCAAAACTTTGCCTCTCTCTCCGACCATTTCCATGATTGTCGCATTCCTTTCCATATCATAACGCACATAGACTATCCGATAATACATCTTGTAACAGTTCCCTCCCTCCCCCCTCCCCCCACCTCGTACGTATATTTACACGTAATCCTATAATTCTCGCACAACGCCTCCCTCTGTTTGACAGGATACGGTAGCGTGTTACATAGAACCGAGTAGTACCTTTGGTATACACCTAGTCTTGTTTTGTTGTTACAATTGTAGTGCAAAGTGTGTACGACATTCGACGAATACTTTGCAAGCTGGTTTGCACGTGTGTAAGCGAATAGAGATTGTTTGTCCGTGGAATAAAAACATCGTCAAGTATCGATATAGTGGGTGAAATTGTAAAGAGACGAACATGTACTTTGGTACTCGGGTCGTGCACATTTTACATTCCAATCTTACCGATGTAACTCGAGAATCGGGATATAGTCTGCCGATATTATTTATGTCGGGCTTCCTGAGTCTGCTTTTATATAGCATTAATAGACATCTTAGAGATTCGAACGGAGCGACGCGAAACGGACGCAACTTGATTTTACTCTCGGAGTCGTTTCTGTGGATCTAAGGATATACAGATGCAGTAATTTATAGATCAGGGGAATGATATTTGATTTGGGGAGAAGACAGTCGGCCGTGTCTAAATTTCATCGGTCGAAATGATTAACGATATTCAAATGAGACAGAGATATTGAAATTCGTACTAAAAAGAGGCGAAGATCGTTTATAAATTCCATCGGTTAGAATTTTCCAGAGAATATATTATTTCAAAAAAGTAAATGCATTGCAGTCGTTGGTATGGAACGAGAATTACGACCTATATCGATCGATAATATTCTAAAGAGCCTGCGATAAAAACGAGTCACGATTTACGTCCCTTAGATCCATAGTCGTTTCCTCCACTTTTCTTACATTTACGTAGTCTCCATTTCGCGTCGCTACTGCGGAGGCGCATCTTGCTGTGTTTTTAAAACGCGAATAATCAAGAAATGTATCCGTCGGGTGTGTCGAGAAGTTTCCAAGCTTCCCGCATACTTGAACCTTCCTTACGGTATTGGTACAATGTTTCGTTAATTGGGCAAAATTTGAAACTACCATTGGCCACCAATAGGAATTGAATTCGTACGGACGTACGTAAGAATTTCTCGACACGCTCGACACTCGCACAGATTCCTCTACTAGATATACGTACCGAATAGTTACGACTATCGATAACTGCGGCTGTATCGGTGTACGAGAGATGCGCCTTCTCGTGAGAAGGACACGTGCGTGCATCAAATGGACAATGTTATGCGTTAACAGGCCAGAGGCGGCTAGGAGGATTGCTATTCTAAGTTGTGCCAATCAGAGAGAGAATCTTCGAAGGGTCGAGTCCAACGGCGACAACGCCGCTTCTAACCATATCGAATAAAAATAAGTTTCATCCTTTCGTCAACCTGTTAACCGGAGGACCCGCATTAGCTCGTTACTTCGATATCGTAATTTCTATACGTTCCTTATCGCGTTTAGCGCGTTGTCTCATTTCCGTTTGAATCAAATTGTACCATGTTTATATTTGAAAGAACCGAAATTAATCAGCTTTTCTTAACGTTTAAGTCGGTAGTTATAGAAGTTTCCGGTTAGAGGATGATCCGGTTAACGACTTGATTTTAATCGATCGTCATTTGTTATGCACGTATCAACGCAAGAGCAATCCATTTCCTACGTGTCAGAGAACCGCTCGATTCTATTACTGCATAATGTCGTCCGACTGTGTATTACCTGCCATTGGCTTTCGCTGGGCACTCACACGAGCCGTATTATACACGTTATCCGCGGGGTACCAAAGGGGAGAGCAAGATTAGTGGGAGAGCGTGAGAGGGAACGAAAGGAGAAGGGATAAAGAACGAGCGTGAAAAGAAAACGTAGCATTTTTTATTTTAGATTATTGTTATTATTAATATTATTATTATTATTATTATTATTATTATTATTATTATTATTATTACTATTACTACTACTACTACTACTACTACTATTACTATTACTACTACTACTACTATTATTACTACTATTACTATTATTATTATCATCATCATCATCATCATCATCATCATCATTATCATTATTATCATCACCATCATCCTCATTATTATTACTATCATTATCATTATTATTGTCATTATTATTGTCATTATTATTATTATTATTATTATTATTATTAATAATAATATTATTATTATTATTATTATTATTATTAGTATTAGTATTATTATCATCATCATTATCATTATTAATTTACTATTATTATCGTTCCAAGTACTAACTCCAAAGCTCGTCACCATCAAAGGTCGTGGCATAATAATATCTTTTTCTCTCTCTCATTATGCGTTGAATGTGTTGTCTCTGGCATTTTGTGATCCGCTAACTTGGTGACTGACAGTGTGTCGTCCTCCCCACCCCTTTGCAAGTTTACATTTTTGACTAATCGTCGTGAATAGTTATTATCATTGTCAGTACGTCACTATCGTCGCTATTATTCGGAGGCTGAGACTAAAACAGTATAATAAGCGGCACGTTCATTGTTAATTATTCATTTAGACTTTCTTACGGGCTATTCGGGTGAAACATGGATCGGACTCTCGCTCCGCTCTAAATCTTTTTTCACCCTTTTCTTTTATCACGAATCCTAGTTAATCCTAGTTAATTAATAAGAAGATGAAATGTAATTAAATTCGATATCTAGAAGACGACCGAGTGGATTCTGAAAGATTGGAAATTGAAAGACTTGGGAAAAGGACGAGAGTCTCCGGAGTTATCACCGAGAAATAGACCACTCTAATCATACCTTACGAATTTTCACGGCTAATCGTGATTGTCCTGGCGAAAGTTAATTAATAATTACGACGCGGTACCAGCTTCACGCGTATTGTTCGCGATGTAACAAAAAACGGGACGAGTTCATCACCGTACGACGCTTCTTCTCCTTTTTTTTTTTTTTTCTCAAGCCCCACCCGAATTACGAAAGAACGTTTTTTCCCGATTGCGTTTTATCTTATACTGGGATATAGGACACACATAGACACAGATAGAAACCAACAAGAAATACACAGGATACACGAAATGCAACAGGCACACGTATACGTTAGAAAACATACACATAAGACACAAACAGACAGGATTTTATACCAATCTTTTTTTTTAACCCTTGTATACACACTTTTTTTCTGTATATCAACGATTATATCGATGGTGAATCGATCATGTTTAATAAATGTGCCTTGTGGACATACATATCTTTTTGCTTGCCGGGTTGGTGGACTCTTACCCTGATTATATTACCTCGCCTGGTGGTGGTAATTTTCGTAGACGCTAGTGTTTAATCTAGTCGTTACTATTTTCCTTGTTTTATCATTAATAAATAACAGTTAAGAAATTTCTTTCTTACAATCCAAGGATTTAGCAATATCGCCTAGATCGTAGAGGTCGATACGAAGGAATTATTTGTGGTATAAAATGGTATTTTGAAATCCTTTTGTGGTAATCTGTGAAAATTACGACCACCATTATCCTGTTACGTTCTATACATTTTTTTTCACTGGGCTCGCAGGTATCTTTGGTGTCTACAGATCAAGTTGGAGATTTCTGTGTCGTAATTTTTCCTCCTCTCTCTCTCTCTCTCTCTCTCTCTCTCTCTCTCTATCTCTCTCCCCCTCTCTCCTTTTACTTTTTCTTTATTTCCACTGGTTCACGTACAGGTTCTTCCTCTCTTCCTCCGTTGCTCTGTTGCTCCCCACTTCCTCTCGCCTTTCTTCTTCGTGTTTTATCTCCCCTGATCGCTGGGTCGATCCATCTTCTGTTCCTCATTTTCAAAGGACGCGAGAGTCACGACCTTCGAAGGGCGATAAGTATTTTCATGTCGACCTTTAACATCGCGTTGAGCAAGCCTGTGATTAGATCTGACATCGTAGTCTAATTTAAGACTTGCTCACTTTTCGTTAGACACGCGTATTTATATTTTCTTTAAGTTTTTAAATTTCGTTCCTTCTCCTTCTGTTTTATCTGATTTTAACGTGATCCATTCCGATTTTCCTTGACCTTCTTGCTCTATATTCCTTATATTCCTTCTATATTCCTCGATTCCCCGATCTTGTCTCTTTCTTTTTTCTGCAAATGCCTCGATGCGATACGAATCCACACAGATCTAAAAAGAGAAAAAACGAAAAAACGCAGATTCGATCGATCGCGAATATTAAAGAAAGCTTGAGAGACGAGAAAAGTTGAGAAACGTTAAATAAAATTGAATTGCAACGATATTTTGTTATCTGAAACGAGGGTCGCACGCAAAAAGGCTTCTACTATATTGGGGAAGAGAGGGAGAGAGGAAGGAAGAAAGAGAGAGAGAGAGAGAGAGAGAGAGAGAGATAGAGAGAATGAGAAAGGGAGAGTGAATTTTGGTGATTTGGCAGAGGGGCGAAATCGCAAGTTGGTGCTACATATATATAAAACATACGTATATATCGTGTTACAATGGTGCAGTGTCGATTGCTGTTTGGTAGCGGGATCTACAAATACTAACTTCTGTGCTTCCAGGTAGGCCAAGTCCAAATCATTATTCCTTTGGATGATGTGCTTTTGTACGATCCGAGCGAACACACGAAGTAAAAATCCTGCGGAAGAGAATCAAATGAAAATCAAATGAGAAATTTTTTCGCACGGACCGTAGAAAATCGTCAAATTAATCGTGAAATCGTGCAGGTTGCGGGAACGCGTGAATAGAAAAGCAGATATGAAAGACTACAAGCTTGGAAGAATAAAATTAGCGAAGCAAATAATCAGTATATTATTCAGATATTCTGCACGATGTCATCGACCACAGATCGCGGTGTGGTTAATAGTTGGGCACTCTTCTTACGTTTGTATATACATAGAATCTATGGGTGTTACATCGAATTTTCTTATTTTTTAAATTTTTTATCGGAAAAGTTATTCACCGATTAATCCACGAAGCAAGTTGTCGCGATCAAAGTATTGTACGTGCTTGCGGCCGTAATATTTCAGGCTCGTACCGTTAATTAACCGAATGAAGTAGTCCGAAACAAAGCAATTACATAAGAGGGTTCTTTTAACTTTCTTTTTTCTTACGTAGTTAACGTTTTCTAGGATCTCAAAGTTTCTCTTTCACGCAAGCGGAGGAACTTTCAGATCATTAATCCGAATCTCATTCATAGCACCGTTCAAAAATGTGATTTCCTGTTTACTTTTGAACGGTGGTGCAATCGACATAACGTTACTTGTCGGATAAACTTGATCCAACGTTGATTGTCTTCCTTTTGTTTTCGATATAGGAGGCACGATGTTGCCACCACCACCAGTCGCGATATTTCCACCTGCTGCTGCAATGCTACCGCGTGGACCACCACAGTTTGCAGCACCTTATCCGCCTCCAATTTTCTATTGGCCCTATCCTTCACCGCCTGTCAGTCCAACCAATTATTATAATCCAGCGAATGTCGGTGGGATCGCGGCGATTCCTCAACAGGCAGCTTTGGTAAGTATTCTCAGGAATTTCGAAGAGAGAAAGGTTCTTCGATATATCGCTGTTAATCGTTCGTTTTATATAATTACGACAATTGCGAAAATTGCATTTCCAGTTAACTCCAGCGGAATGTCTGCAATTAGCACCAGGAGCAACTGTGCCTGCTGCGACCACACCAACCGCAGAACCGACGCGTATCGACGCTTTCCTCCCTCGAATGGATTTGGAAAAGCGTATACCTGTTCCAGCACCTCCCCAAGCAGAATGCAATCCGTTCATCGAAGTATTCATGGTGTGATGATGATTAACCGATCAAGATTCATGTGATTCTCAGCAGGATTGAGTGAATCTTTTAGCCTCGCACGATAGTAACTGAACGGTTACGTTTATTTGCTGCTTGTAAAAGAAGCCATCGTATTGTCGTACACCTGTACGTATGATAAGAAGAATCCTTGTCTTAAAACAGCTTCGAGGAAATTCGCGGTACCAAGTCTCGAAAGGTATCCAACGTGACTGGATTCGCATCTTTTTCTTATCTTCGAAAGAAGCTCCCCCCCATCTTCCACCCCGTAAATCTAACGTGTCGCAGGGTGGCACGTTCCTTTCTAGTCTAGAGACAGATGCAAGTCGTCGTAGCATAACGCAGTGACGTCGTTTCTTTCTCGTCGTTTGTTTCGGTTCCTCTGGAACAGAACGCGCACGGCACATTTTCTATTCTCCTCGTCCCCTCGTGTCCCCCCCCCCTCCCCCTGGGCTTCTGTTCTGTCACCCCGTCTTCACGTCTGTTTCTTTTTTCTCGCTTTATTCCATTCGCCGCTCTGTGATTAAGCATCGGGACGCTAGATGCATACATTCCCGGGAGCGGCGAACCGCGATCAGCCAGCATCGTCTGGTCGCGTCACTAAGATACCGTGGCGTTCCAATATAATTCGCGTTTCGATCATTTTAAGTAGGCTCGCTGGGAATCAATGGCCGCAACCGTATGGCCGATATTCGGAATTTGAGCAACGAATCGAACGCATGACGCGTTAGCATTTAATTCGTACGAAGAGTGGCTCGCAACATTGTGGTTCCGAGTATCCGGCTATAGTATTATGATCGAACGTGTTAACTACGCGATCATCTACTCCGGTTAATATAGCGGAAAAAGACGAAAAAGGAGAAGTAAAATCACCGGCGTGATATAGCGCTTTTATTTTTAGAGTTTTACTTAATTTAATATAAAGTTTTTAAATATGAAATTTATATATAATATATACCCTATCGCGAATTTATGCGAACGAGATACGTTATTGTCGTTGGTTCGCCGTAAAGTTGTCGCGTTTTATTATTATCGAGTAAGTTATTCGACTCCAAAGTGTCGGTTCGTGTTAGCTTCCGACTCATCGGTTTTCCCTGAATCGCTGTAGGAGACTACGATTCGCGCGATAACGACGTATCTAACGATACTTTGTCGTCGGATCGCGCCACGAATGCTGCAAACATTTCGTGAACGTTTTTCCTTTAAGATATTGTCACCATCTCGAGCGAATTTTTACCACCGGTTTCTGCTTGTAATCGATCGTATCTGTTTGTAGTAAAGTACATACGTATAATTACGGTTCTTCTACAGTGACTGCTATATAATACATATGTCGAGTTATTTAACATTGGTAAACCAGGTCGAGAATTCCGATACCTGAGATTTTTATCGATCGCTCAATCACGTGATTAGTTTATATAATTTTTAAACGCTATTTTTCCCCAGTAAAGCGATACGTTTCAACATGTTTTTCACCCCTTCCTCGTTGCAGCGTATTAGTTTGGAATTAGTTGCAACGTATAGCGGATCTTTCGAATAATTTTCTGCATAAAAAGAAGTAAGCCTCGACGAGTTTTTTAAAATCTTATTAGAATCGATAGCGCAAATGTCATTGGCTTATATAATTACGCATGAGAGAGGGATGAATTATACATTCTTTGGATAAAAATTGAGTTGAGAACATGTCTCTGCAGTTTTGCAAATGTTCCTCTCTGTTCTTGTTCCTGCAAACCGCGCTCGTGTATAAAGGTGCAATTTTAGATTATAAAGAGTGACGTTCGAAAAGCCAGGGTCATTTTATCGCTAAAAGTTAAGCATCATAAAAAGTCGTAAAATATCTTACGAATTATATAATATATATACATTATATACGAATATATAGATATACATATTTTTCATTAATATTACGCTACAGCTAAGTTTGAAACGAGCTTCGATAACAATCGATAATCGACGTGTAGTTGTAGTTGCCAAAAACTTCACCGTACATTCTGTCTTAAAGAAACAAGAAATACCGACATATATAACACGAATATATTTCTTTCAATCGAGTTTATATTTTTGCATGCGTGCGAGTTATAAAAATTGAAAGAACACAAGATCGAAGACGAGAGAACAGGTTATATATGGATTGATCGATAATATCGAGACATTTAACTAACATCGTCACCATCGAAACTCTCGATTCAAAGGTACCTGAAGTTGTCTGATCGTACGTACGCGCTAAAACTATTAGCAGAGCTATTAGTGACACGCGATGTGTTGTATTTCGTTTAGCGATTCGTTTGGTCGCGATGAACAGTGCAATGAAAAATGACGAGGTGATTCGAAAATACTAGGGCTGCGAGTTAATATCGCCGGCTCATAAGAATAAGTGTTTTAGGAATTAAGTTAAACTGTAAGAGATAAAAGAAAAAAAAAAAAAAACAGTGCTCCGGATTAACGAGCACCATGAACAAACCGTATTGTTGATTCTGTTTCTCGTTACCGTAACGTGCTATGTCACACAATATTGGTGCAATAATTTTTCCTTTCTTCTTTGTTTCTTGTTGTGACATATGTTATAGGGACCAAAAACACTAGTTCCCCGTACTGAGAAATATCAGGTAAAGTACTGTCATTGTTATTCGTATTAAATTAATTATTTCGAACAATGTACATCGATATTTTTCAAATTCGCAATGAATTATTTAACGATTTTGCTTCAGTTTATTTTCTACGCAGATCGATGGTTATTTTACTTAATTAATTATCGTAGTTCCTGATCGTACGTCATACATGGATAGTTCCTAGCGAAAGGTGTTCTCCTGATTTCTAAGATGATTTCTCGTGTTAGATTTAAAAAAAAAAATTTTATCTCGAATTATGCTCACCCGATCTGAAAAACAGACTAGAACAAAATATTTAAATAATTCATGCAAATTTAATGGAATTATTCCGTAGACGGAAATTTTTAGCTATTCGATCTCGGCGTGACTCTCCTATCATGTTAGTATAATAGAAAATTGTATATACATATGTTTGTATGCCTATCTTATAATAAGATTCAGCATATTTAAATGAAAAAAAATCGCGTCTAGAAGACGCTGAGCAAGTAAAGCCGTTTATATTTATGTGACCCACTTCTAGACCGCACAAAGAGCTTTTTAAGGAAAAAAAATTAAAAAAGAGATATATATATATATATATATATATGAAAAGCTTTCGTCTACTGTAAACACAGGCGAACTTCTGTCGCCGATTGATCGTTTCTGCAGTCTAAGAAAACGGCTACGACGAATAGTAATCTGATCCCGATATTTAATAATGTTATTAACGATATTAATATTAATATATTCAATAATTGTTTTAAAATAGTCTTCCATAATTTATTCGTCAACCCTTTCATTATATCGTGTAATATATTGTATACAAAGTCCAAGATATCTATTTAATCGTAACGTATATAAAAAAAAAAGTAAAATCCATTCTTTTTGTTTCGATTTTTCTTATAATGTGATAATAAAACCATTTAATCGAATGCATCTTGTTTATTAGCACTGTCGTGACCAATCTTCGATATACAAATTATTAAATTACAAATATTTTATAATTTAAACGAACACACTATTGCTTCCTGAAAAAGTGGGTCAAAAATATTTTGCACGTAAATCGACGCTTATCCTTGCTTCCTTAAATAATGTCCTGATCTTTCTTCTTTGGAAGAATAAAGTTACATAGTACACGTTTGTTTGTCGAGCTACTATTCACCGATAAAACTTATACGTAAAATCTCTACGATTCTCTTACAATTAACAATATAAAAAAATACGAATAACGGAGTGTCTTAAGTCGATTCAGTGAAAGACATCTTTTGTGTGATGTCGGTTGTATTTATACCACATATTATATGTATACGCCAAATAAGGCACGGGTATAATGATCTTACGCGTACGGACGGATAATCTGTTGCTCAATAAAATTCTTACGAAGGCGTTTGGTGAGATCACCTACACTATAAGGAAAACTATATCTATTAAATCATTCTCGTGTCGATTAAAAACGTATATATGTATAGATGTAGTATTCCTTAATGTATAACTCGCTTATGTGATAAGAACCATCGGTACATTAACGAGACTAAAACGCAATTTATACTCGGACGAGTTATCTATCACAACGTCGGCACGTGAGTTCCTACCATCGTGCTGATATAATAAAGTATACTCTCTTCGACGTGTTTGGCAGTGTAATACCATCATGCATTTGTGACATGTTTTCATATTTTTCGTTCTTACGTCGCGTTTCCCAATCTCAGTGCGATCTTCATTAGTCGCTTGTTCGGCAATGTCCAAAGAGAAGTATTATAGAAACTATTTTACATGTGCGCTTCACGTGCGTGTAGATGACTCTTTAAATTATCCCAATCGCGAACTATCGCGAACTATCGTTGTATCATTCGCTCTTTGTACACGATGTATAATAAAAAGTTTCATTTTAGTCGATACATTAGTGAATATACTACCATATGTATTACGTACTACTTAATTAGGTACAACTTGGGATTGTGCGCAAGTGCATCTTGTATAAAATGTAAAACGAGCTCCTTCTTATTCATCCGTTAACATCTATTAAATTAAGAGCCACCCGAATACTGAGATCTCAGCTACAAGAAGATAGCAGACGTAAAATATCTTTCTTCGAAAAAATGACAGCGTTCTGTCCTGTCTTTCTTCTTGAGTTCAAATAGCTTAAGTATTAAATTCGGTGGGCTGAATAATAATAATCAATTTCCACCTAGAAGTCCTTTCTTCGTGTTTCACGTAATAAAAATGATACTCCGCCAGTGGATACATTCCTGGCAGTATTTCTTTTTAACATTTACAATAACTACATAATTCAATGAACGAAGCAATTTCACTTCCCATTAACGATTTACATTGCCGTTTCCAAGGGCTGACTTTTGCTTCGCGCCCCAGCCGACAGTTGCGTTAATTCCGTCGGCTCGTTTGCCAAAAACATATCCAAATTAGTCTCCAGCAAGGCTTCGCTCTTCGAACGTAAAGGCTTTTCTTCTCCTGTATCCAAATTAGTTTCCAACAGTGCTTCGCTTCGAGGCCTGTCTTCGTGATAATGATAAGGATGAGGCGGTATTGGAGGATTAAAGTTTGGAGCATATTCTGGTACAGGCTCCGATGTCTGACTCGGTGTGAACGTTGCGTTATCATAACTGCGTTTCGAGTCGTAATCCATTGTACTGTATGATGCTGATCCGTCGATATCGCGTTTCAATTCGCTAATAGAGTCGGTCAAGGCAAGACTCGAATTTAATGGAAGGGTAGAGGTATTATGAAGGTAAGAACTCTCATTGGCAGCATCGACAACTGGAGTTTCGTCAGCGGTAGTTTCCGTGATGGATTCAATGGGCCAGTCGTTGGTGGTTCTTGAAGCAAACGTGGAATGATTTCTAAAACCTTCGTTGCGATATGTCAAATCAAACACTGGATTATCGCCGCTTTGTGGAGCGCCGTACTTTTGAACAGCTCCTTTGAAATCGCTAGTGCTCGGGGAATACCTTGGATTATGCGCTTCGTATACGTCGTAGCTTTGATTGTCTTCCATGGATGAGTTTAATTGAGATTTGTCCATTGAATCTATACTACCACCATTTAACATTCTTCTATAATCTAGCGATTTCGAGTTCAAAGTGTCTGTAGAGTGTTTTGTCTGAAATGAATATTTGCGTATTGATAATTATGCGATACGACAGAGAGGTAGAAGAATTGCTTGAAACAGAAGAACATTTACCGCAATAGGTTTGCGTCTGTATGCCAGTTCAGTGAAACCAGAGGTGGAGCCGACTGATCGCAAAGAATGCAAAGATTGTCTGATTGAATTCCGTCTTTCTAGCCTTTCGAGGTTCCTCCTTTTTGACTTGGATACCCAGAGTGCGATAGCAGCCGTTAATAACGCTAGGGCTACGCCAGCTGCTCCTAACACAGCCACTGCAACTATGTCTTTTCTCCAAGATAGCGGATCGATATTTACTTTAGGATCTGGAATTTAAAAAAAAAAAAAAAAAGAGATATATATATATCTTTTTTCCTAGAATTAGATGTATAGTAAAACTTACCAATTTCACAAATGAAAGGACTTGGCTGAGCACAGTGGTCAATTTCGATAGTCTGATATATGAAAGTGGTGCACTTATCCACACGATCTAATTGTTGTACCCAGGCACGATCGGAATAATCGTATCCAACTTGTTGTTTTCGCAGAAATTGCCAAACTTCCAGATAATTGCCCATAATGAACGGCATGGACGCGTTCACAGACTAACGGCATTGGAACAAATTTCATTAGACGAGCCTATAAATCAGATAATTAGACGTACTAAGAATTCCAGCGATCGACGACTCACTCTACAGAATTCTCGAGCGCTAAAGAAATCCATGGGAGCACCAATGTATATGTAGCATGTATCGCCCACTAAATCCCATGCTGGTGGACATTTGCCATTTAAGACTGACTGATTGCTCATATGAAAAGGTTGATAGTCAACTTGTAACAGCTCTGGAGAATCTCCCCTGTCTCTGATTCTACCAGCAACAGCTAGCGTTTCGTTATATCCCCACCAATTGTGTCGTGCATCTATATGAGATCTCCACATTTCTAACTGTCTGTATAATTAAAAATTATATGATTAACATTCTATGCATCTAATTATAAGACGATATTTAGTATTATGCATACTGTGATCTATTCATCGTGAGCATTTCGTAATCGTTGTCTGGATTAAAGAAAACGTTATCCACGTATTGTTGGCCAGGGGTTCCTGCAACTACCGTGCTACGGCCATCACGATCCACTGCGTAATTTCTGAAATAATTTTTCATAGAATTTATGAATGAAACTTTCTGTTGTTTGAAATATCGGATGTTGAAGAAGAGCTGCGTACTTATAGAAACCATTGTGAGATGTGCTTTGATAGATAGGTAAACGAACTCCTTCGAATCCAGAGATTTCCAAGAGATGCGCGCCAAGATTGGCATGCAAATAATTCAGAGTCATATTGCTGACTACTTGTTTCAGGACAATGTTATTATCATAGAGAGCATTGTTCTTTGTAAAATAGTTTCTGAATATAATAACTTCTTGATAGGGACTGCTTTGTCGACCTTCCACGTATCTGAAAAATATTCGATTAACCTTTCTGTTCACTAGCGTCATTGGAGAGATGTTCCTTCTTACATACAGAGCAGGTTTGTTGAAATTTTCCGCGAAAAGATTATTATGAATCCATCCTTCCAATGAGGTCGCAGAGCCCCTGGAATCGGCTCGAATCGAAAGACCACCTTGGTTTTGTCGAACAACGTTATTCTATGATATCGAACATAATATATTTAAAAAGACACGCACATTTTAAGTAATCAAAAGATACTTTAACGAATATTGGGATGCTTACTCTGAAGTACAAAGATTGAGTATTTTGGACATCCAACCATACAGCTGACTTGCAGGTTGAAAAATTACCATACAGTTTCTCGCAATTATTCGTGAATTGATTACGTTCAAGGGTCATTATAGCATTCACTTCGCCAGCACTAGCGTATTTAATCGCTCCTTCGCGGCAGTTAGTTATCACAGAATAGGAAATGTTATGTTGCACATCACGATCTGAAGAATGAAAAAAAAAATGTATATATATATATATATATAGAAAGAAGAGTATGACATCGATATACCATATTCAAGTTACGTAATAATTTTCCTTACTGAATCCAATAGCAGAGATTGGTAGAGTGACTACTTCTGCGATAAATCCATGTACGTTGCTTGCACCATTGGCGAATAATCTTATACTAAGGCTTGGTCCCTGAGTTCTGAATAATTTCTTTTCATCGAGACTATCAGCTTCCAAGTGGCCTATCCTTTTGGCAGTGATATTATAAATGTCTCCATCGTATAAAGTAATACTATCAGTTCGGCCCGGTTTCCCAGTGGAATTAAACAGATTAAATTGCAAAAGCCTAAAACGATGTAAATTAAATTTCATACAATTCGATACAAAGGATAGATATTCTATTGGGAAAAGTGGATACCTAAATCCAAAAGGTTTTGCCCTGTAAGCACTGCGAAAGATCTTAACGCAATTCACAGGATGATTATCGTATTTGTAATAAACTATAACTCGTTCCTCCAGTGTAATTTCTTTAGTTGTATCGCAAATATCGATCATGCTGAACAAATGATAAGGAATACTAAGATCTTTAATTGGAGTAAACGAACTTTCATCCGCTTCGCGACCTTCGCCCGTTATTGACAGTAAATTCACACCATTTCCAAGCACGTTATCGATAACGTTGAATAACAATTCGACCTACAAGATTAACAAATGTATTGATAAAATAATAAAAAGACCTAGTCAATAATAAAAGAGCAACATTATCCGATACGAACTGTATGGGTCGGCGATATCACGTTAATGCCGTGATAAGCGCTACGAGTTATGTTAACGTGCGTTATCGTCGGAGATTTCATAATCGTTTGCAGGGCAGCTGATTTCTCAAAATGCAAAATACCAGCACCGATGATCTTAATGTATCTTAACACCGACTCGACGCGTCTTACTGTTTCGTGAGTCACGACATCGTGAATACGATGCTCGTACAAGTGACGCTCGAATTCGCTGTTGGCAATCCGTATTCCGCCCCAATAGTCATGCGAATCGTCCAGATTACGTTTCCCACAATTTATGAAGACGAACTGACTGTCCCATGGGCATTCGTGCCGGTGCCCGTATAATTGGCCGTTTAGTCTAATTTGACAATCTTCCAATTTCACTTCTTTTCCGGTACACTGAAATATTATACATTAAAATATCTAGTATGTATGTATATAGAATGTTAAGAAAAGAGAAATACGAGATTAACGAATACAGCACTCAAAACAGAGAACGATCATCAAATCGCTTTAAACCGTGTACTTGTATTTACCTGCAATGGTTCAGGCCAAGACCAAACGCGTATTAAAGAACCAGGATGAAGTTCGTATCTACGATCATAGGATACATAGACATTAAGCGAGTCGTGGCCCAACTGTCGACAGGCTACTTGTGCGTTTCTTTCGGTAAATCTAGTGTCGCACAAGGGTATCCACTGTAAGGTTGTTCTATTGAAGAATTCCAAGAATCCTGTATGAATATAATAAAATGAGTATCCTAGCTTGGATAAAAAAAAAAAAAATGAATGTATACTTGTTATATCACTATACATGTTCAAAAGAGTTTTACCTTCGTTGTACAGGGACGAACATCGTCCATCTTTACAAAGACGGATAGTTTCATCCGACACGGAAATTATATTTCCACTTTTTCTTAACTTTGCGTTCGTAGAGTCACTAACGTCTTCGCGTTCCATCGGTTTCATTATTATCTCATGACCAGGTGCACCTACAGCTTTCAATGTACCAAGAACAAGAATCCCAACGTTGGGTGCAAATTCCATAACAACATCCGGATAAACGTGCAATGTGGCTTCTGGCATGATCGTGATATCAGATCTTACAACGTAAGGCTTGTCTCTGGAATGAATGGATAGATTTTCTATTATGCGTCCACCTAGATTATCTAGATCTATCTGCTTTCCAATCTGCCAGGATGCAGACACCGAAGAATCAAAAGAATCACTGGTTAAGAAAGGTCGGTAGTTGGCAACTGCGTGATCATTCCAATCATCAAAATCGAAAATACTTTGTCTGTGAATAACGAATACTTACATGAGATATAATGAGACGATCAAATTAATTACAGATCAGTGTTTGTTATGTGGATAAATTAATACCTGATTTTAGTATCGTTATCAGTTCCCCACCAATTCTCCGACACATCAACTTCATTGTTGATTTTAGCTGTTCTAATGCCAGCCAATAATTCATAATCCAACGAATTGTCGCCAAATAAATTTCTGTTTATTTGCACTTTCTGTATACCATGAAACCCAACAACGTAACTAGGACTATCGTCTGTACGACGTGGTCCCATACTAGCTGGATCATAGGTATTTCGTTTGACTTCGTTGTTATAAAAACGCGCATCGACGTTTCCCAAAATTTCTGATTGGCTGTCCGCCTTGAATTCTACCATATAGCCTCCGGTATTGCTCTCGATATAATTGTTATTAATCTGCATTTTTTTCTCCATTCCTTGAATGGAAATCAAACCAGTTTTACATTGATTTCCCTCGAATCTGTTATTGGACATATTCAAGGTGGCATAGTGGCCATCGACTACAAAGGCAAACTGCTCGTTGTTTCGCCAGGTATTGTTATCAAAATATAAAGTGTGCGTGAAATTCTCGTTATACTGCCACACATCAGGCAAAATCACTTCAAAGCCACCCCTTCTGTTTCTTTCGATCGTACTATCTTGCATTATCCAATGGAAAAGATTATTCGAATGTCTTGCATCGCGACTGAATTGGTATATTCCTTTGCCATTGTCTGTGATCAAGCTGTCGTTAATGTGAATCGCAATTTCAGACATATTCGTCTGGTAAATGTTCCAGTAAGGTGAATGTACGTAAATAGCTTGCTCCTGGTTGTGAGAAATCTCACAAGCGACCAATTGTATAGTTTCGTTTGCCTTTCGAAGAAAATGATCGCCAATTTCATCCAGATACCGATTGTAAAACGACGCGAGTATACCTTTCTTATTGTTCTTGATTTTGGACTTGGTTACTAACAGCTTTGGGATGGGGCCTCTTACGATCTTGTTTCGTACATCCTGTAAGTAATATTTTATATATCTTCGATACTATAAACGTTTGAATATTCTAATTCCCATACCTGTATCGGAGCTTGAAGAGCTGTGAGAACAACAACAGCCCCTCCAAGTGCGTTGATGCCGCTATCGTATTCTAAAATCACAGCATAAGAGGTCGATGTTGCAGGAAATATTGCCAAATCGCGTTTCAAGTTCCAACTTTCCCGACTAGGATCGACATATTGCGAATCGTGTAGAACGATCTGTTCTGTACTACGATTTTCGATGGGATTTAAAAGTTGAATACCGATAACGTATCCTGGAGTGCACTGTAGAATCAGAGAAGTATTTTTTAATTATTTCTTTGTGAAAACAGACAGGAATGTCAACTCTTTCGACACACTTACTTTAATGGCAATACGTTGTCGAATAGGATCACCAGTAACTTTGACAGTTATCATATATTTAGTTTCCTCGTTGGACAATTCAATGTCTCTCATGTTATACGGTATGACTACTGGATTATACGACGAATCAATTAAATCCGGCATACGTAGGAACCATCCAGCGAATTCTCTTTGTTGAACTGCAGAAAGGGCAGGATTGTGCCTTATCCCCGCCACTTTATTGTTCTCAATCCGAGAATTGATGATTTCCATTCCCAATTGTTTGAAACTGATCCCACTGCCCCCGTTTTGCGAGAAATCGCTGTTCTTCACGGTGTTTACAGCATCCACCGAGTATATGTCCGAATATAAAATTCCTAGACCATCTTGCAGATTGTCGATTATTCTAACACTGTCCAACGAATGTCTTGCAAAATCGATTTGAAGAGCTGTGCAAATTTAATCATCTTTTATGATCGTATTTTATAAAAATTGAAAAAAGAAAAAAAAAATGTTTAAATGGTTATTATAAGACGTACCTGGCTTGAAGGAATTTGTCGTGTAGTCGAGCAGACCTGCTTTTTCTATCGTTACGAATTGAAGGTCGCTTCTCAGGGCTAACGGTCCCAGTCGAAGACCCGCCCACGCAGCTTCTGAACATCTAACACCCACGTCGTTCTCGTGAGTGCAAGAATTCTCAAAATTCTGCTCCGTTTCTGCTTTACACTTCGATATATCGTTATCGTCCACGGTACATCTAACGTTACTTAAAATAATGTCTTCGTTGATACCAGCGTTTGGGATTTGTGAACGTTCCAGCAGCCAATTATCTGGATCTAAGGTGAGACCTAATTGGTGACATACTAGAGCCGCGTCTCGGATTGTCCAACCGTAATTGCATACCGTTCCCCATTTTTCTCCTACTTTTACCTGTTAAGCATACGTAAGAATCCCATAGTGCAGTTCAAAATTGTACAATTCTTTTCTTTTTTCTCGATTTTATAATTTTACGTCAATTTAACGGTAAATAATTTTACCTGTAATCTTCCTTCAAGATTCGTCTTTCCTCCAAGAAGCCTCACGGGTACGGACTCCGCTTCATTTAGTCCACTAAATGCTTGGCTCGTAAGAGTCTCGTTGTCCGAATCCATAAGAAGTTCTTCTTTCAAAGTGAACAGGATATCGCTTGGCCTTATCCCACGAGCGTCTAACGTTCCAGCAACCATCATTCCCACAGCCGGTGGGAAACGCAAAGTGACCCCAGGGTGCAGAATCAATTTTCCACCTGGTCGCACGTTGATATCCCTCTCAACGATGTATTCCCCAGAGTTTAAAAATTCGCGACCATCCACTTCACCGCCGACCAAGTTTGTACCGGGTGTAACGAATCGTGGAACGAATGTTGGATTTGAGATGATTGTGTTGGCCCCTGGATTGCTGCTATGTAACAAGTACGGCAAGTATTCGATCTTGGCGAGATTGTATCTGTCTTTTCTAAAATGAAAACGGTACGTTAAAAAGTTTATAAAACTGGTCTATCATAAAGTTTATAAAACAAATGTAAAATCAAACGGTACAAACCTATGGAACAGTCTTTCGAATATCTTATTCTCTTCGGCAAATCCAAGCCAATTATAAGTACAATTTATAATCTTACTCTGATCTTCCAAATGAGAGCCAATTTCGTATCGTGATTCGGGATTATGTAAAATATTACGGAAAACCTCGACGTTGCTCGATGAAACAACGACTACAGCCGCGACTCTGGATCGCGGAATTAATCTGGATCTCACAGTATTTCTACCGTCGAACAGCTCTCGGACACGATTGTCACGCAAAAAATTTCTAGTGAACAATAATCTCTGTACATCGCTATAGGGTGAAAGACCGATGCTGACTACGAAGGCACCACGATTATTGTAAAATTCGTTGTGTCTGACAACGATGTCCGCAGGCAAGATGTTAAATTCCTCATAGAGAGGATTCTTGATCAGTATACAACCACTAGACTGCTCTCTGAAGTAATTGTATTCTATCGTTGCTTTTAAATTGAGAGCAGGACTCAATTTGATCCCAAATTTTGTATTCTGTACGAAAGAATTGTGGCCAATTTGAAGTTTTAATAATCCCTCGTCGTGTCTCCAGCTAGATCCTATTTGCACCGCAGTCTCAGAACTACTATTGAACCAATTACCCGTCACGTTCACGTGCGAATTGCCGGTTGCATTACCAACCTATAAATAATACGAACGTTAACTGTGATTTCTTTCTTTAATCGACTTTGTCTGTTTCGTAGGTTCACGCGGCCATCCATATTAACGGAATTGCTATTCTTCAAATTATAGGAGGAGCTTGTTAATTTCTCGGAGCGTTCGCTCCAACGCGCGACAAGTCTTCGATAAAGATCTATTTCTGCTAATTCATTTTTCTCAGAATATACTCACTAGGACGCCAATATCTTTGTTGCGAAATATCTGCGAATATTCGACTACGGTAGTCTGATTAAAATAGACGTATTCGGTGGTGGAACTGTCATTAAACCATGCTGCGAAACCGTAGCCCTGATTGGAGGAAATACTTGTCCGAGACACATTGCGATTTCCTCCGGTAAGGGTAATGTTCACGCCGTCTCCCGTATTAAAAGATATGCGACTGCTCGTAATATTCACATCCGCAGCGCCGCCCAACACATGCACGCCGGCTAGATATTTATTGCTGGATACAGAGGTTTCGTGGACGTGCAAGGCTGATCGCAGTTTCTCTACCGCGATTCCTCTTCCATTGTTACCGGCTACGATACTTCCAGTCACGTTCAGATCGTAGGTCTTTTCTGGAATAGAATTGGAGATATAGGGATTAGAGGTGGAAATATAGGATTAGAAATATAGAAAGTTAAGGTGAAATTTAGATTATTTGCGAGCTTACTATAACCAGAAGACAATCGCACGAAAACGATAGTATTCGTACGTGGTTCGGCGACGAATTTTACATACAAATTTTGTCGAGTTGTAGCCACACTCTGAGGTAACGTGCCATTTTTTACTCTCACTCTAGCTAGCAATTTTTCCGCTTCGCCTATACCATCGTATACTTCTATCGTGGCACTGTTATTTCTGTCGGTCTTCATTTGCAAAAAGTGCATAGTCAACACGTGTCCTGGTCTTGTAAAGATGTGCTAAAATTAACATTACGCCAGACATGATACTCTCTTCGTATCTTCTATGACTATTTGTACGATAATTTGTAAATTCATTTACTTGCGGGCAACGTTTTATGTTAGGTGCATATTTGCTCTGTTCCATGGATATTATAACAGGAAATGTTTGACTGGCCGTAGTTGGAAATGTACACAAATCAAACACCTCTGTACGGTCTAATTTGTCATCGGGTCGTTCGTCGAAATGAACGTATTTGATTCCATCGGCTCCGTTGTCCAATATACTGCAATCATTGATGCGTGCCATTCCCGACGAACTATTCACGTAGATTCCATATCCTACGAATTAATCGTCGATTAGTAATGTAAAAATTAACGACGAAATGGAGTTCGAATAGTTCTATCGGATGAGACCAGGAATAACGTTACCTCTGTTGTTTCGAATGCTACTATTGTTGATTACGACAGGGCCATCCGGCATAGTGACGTTAATGCCGGTAAAGGCAGCATGAATAACCGAAATCGAATCCATTTGCGGTGGAACACCCTCGACATGGATCGCTGCCGTAACATTATATTCCCGACCTGTCCCTGCATGCCTTTTAAACAGAAACAACGTTACTAAATGTTGTTCATTAGCTTCGATCGTCGAGACACAACGCTGGTCTCCGATATTCAATTTTAGAGAAATCGCGATCGATCCAACGGATTTTCATAATTCGCGATACGATCACCCAATCCCTGTTTCCCTAGCATCGTCCAATTTTAAGGCTGCATAATTAGCTATAATTCAAAGGCCAAGATTCATCCGAATTTGTTTTCCAAATTTCGAGCTATGAAAACGATGTATATGTTGACCGATTAGTACGACCAAACTATGAAACGCTTACTCGATCACAACGTTCCGTAGAATCGACTTCGATCTCCGCACGTAAAGCGTATTTTCTTGGATCAGTGGTCGATCGTACAACGCTTCTTCGAAACGAATGCCTCTCCAATGTTTGATCGCTTTCGTGGCTCCATCGTGGCGCGGTAAACACGATATTCCGAGATCGGGATGATAATCTGAAAATCGTACGGTGCTGGTGATCTTTCACGGACGCTACAACTACGTACGTCTACGTTTACAGGTTCGGTTAAAACTGTACCACAAACACCGCCACCGAGCTGCCTTTCGGACCATCTCTCGCAGCTTGTCAAAGAGGACTCGGTGCCTCTGCAACCTGGTTGTTCGTAAAGCAATCGTGGCTTCGCTGGCCATTGTCTATCCATCCACGACCACCATCTTCCACCTTGGAAACCAAGCTGCCTGCATGCTGTTTCTAGATCAGCCCTTGTCCAGCTACACATTAACGTATTAATTTCATTAACGTGCTGAGAATATACGGCATAGATATATAAATGTTAGATCTTTACGCGAATTACGTTCACGCAAACTGACTTTACTTACTTTCGCGAATTTGTGCACACCGCTCTCCAGTCACCACGATGTAAAACCTCTAATCTACCTTCGTACGGAGTTGCTCCATCGACCAGTCGTATCGAAGGCGGCGGTTCGATAGGATGAACTTGATTAGTCGCTTCTACTCCGGTTAACAAAATTGGAGCTTGTGGTTCGCCCTTAATCATAAATCGTACATCAACTATGAATAAGCATCGTTCGAATTCGTATTTACACGTACAACATATCGGTACGGTATTTAAGGCTCGATATCGAGTACTTTAAATTTGCAATTCGCTACAACTCTGACTATACGATGTTTCATTAATATTCTACATTGGATATTCGACATCGAGTACGATGGAACAGGGATTCGCGGACTCCTCCTAGTAGCTATCGTTCTTCGTTCGAATTTCTAGAAACGCATTTCTCAGAATTCGCCGATACACCATCATGCTGATACACCACGTTCGCTATGCCACGCGGTATTTCATAACATTCGACGTTGATCCTTCTCTCGGTAATTTTATTTATTAGATGATCGACTGGCGAAACTTTTCAAATTCTCCGTTCCAATAAGTATTGGGATGACGAAGATCTCCGTCAGAGATAGAGAGAAAGCCTCGTGTAGCCTTCGCTATAGTCGTAGATCGTAGACTACAAATAAACGTCCATTGTCCGAGCAATTAATCACGAAGTTACGAGTTGATACGTAGTCGAGAATGGTTCGTGCACGCGCGCAAGGTGAAGGGAAGGTCTCGTCTGAGTTGGAACGTAAGAGGATTAGCGAGGTCGTAGGTTAACAGTTCGGGCCAAGAACCGCTGTTTGATCCGTGACCTAAGACGCGTCGCGTGGTGGAGGCGGCATAGCGTACAGAGTTGATTCGCTCGTCCGTGCTTTTTTCACATTGTGCGCTCGCCGTTCCGTGTCTCGTTCTTCGATCGACCTATTAGCTACCTCTTCCTCGCAACAGCTTTTGCCGGCTGCCCTCGCGGAACCGCCACGATCAGAAATCCGGTGTAAATGGATTACTTCCACTCGTTTTCTCTTAACCCCGGTTAGAGAGCCCCGTTTCCACATACAGCCGGTGAACTTAAATGCCTGTCGGACGTTTGTCACGCGAGTCTACGCTATAATTAGAAACGGCGAGGATCTTCTCCACTTTCGGTGTAATCCTTCGTGCACGAATAAATATAGAATTTAATTTGAAATAATATCTTTTTATCGTTAAATATAGAATTTAGTTTAAAGTACGAAGGTTCCTCGATATATCCCAACGGTGTTTCGCGTCAGAGCGTTTAGATAACGGATTTCAGAGGCGATAGAGTTCTCTGAACGAGGTAGCAAATTAGCCGTCTCGAATAAATACACCTGGAACAATGTGGAAAAAGATAAAGGACTAACGTTGGAAAATCAGCTAAGAGCGGACAGTAGACGAATCCTTGGGAAAGATAAGACAGAATAGAATAAAATAAAATAAAATCTTGATTTCAGCCAGTTGAGAGAAATTGAAAGATACGAAAATCCATAGAATGCATATAACATGTAAAAGTATATCTGATACATCTAATAAAGATAACGAGTGAAAACGTAATATTTTTGTAAAAATGAATCCAACCCGGCGTCGAGTTTCTAAACAATCGTATACTCTATATAAAAAAAAAACTACAATTTCAAATTCTATGTATCAATATAAAACGCAAATAAGGTAAGCTGTAATCTTGGTTTTTCCCATTAGGAAAGAAATTTGAAACAGCAGGGACTTCTGTATCAGAAATTGTTTGAACGTGAACTTTGTAACATGTCTTTAAGCGCAAATCATTGATGGTTCTTGCATCGAGTCATCATGGACGCAAAATATCGACGCAAAATAGTTTATAACGCTCAATAGGTAAACCCAAATTTCTGTCTGTTTTAATCGTATTATTTTCTTTTTGTTTTTTTCTTTTTTTTTTTTTTTTGCGAAGGTATGAATTCGCATAAAAATTCGCAGTCTGGGAGTAGATCTGTATAGATACCAAACATTTATCTCGTAGAACCAGTTTATAATACGGGACGTCTGCAAAATTTCAGTTGGTTTCTACCGAAACCATCCTCGAAGCCCTATCTAGATGCTTATCTCTCGAAAAAGACAAAAAATTGAAAAAGAAGATAAGATACCTAATCAGATTGGAAACGAGTCTGTTCCAACGGGAAAGTATTCGTTCCCGGACTACCGGAATATTAATAATATCCATTCTGTGCAACAGCCCGTGTGTAAGCATATACCAAACGAGCGGTCGACGACGAGCTCGATCTGTGCGTTGCCGCTACGTGATGCGAATAAACTAACAATCAGCTCAGCTCGCGTGTTTCTGGAATTTCCGGTCATTCAGAGTCCTTTGACAGAGACATTCTATCCCCTCGTCTCAATTCCCTTTTCCGTGCTTTTTTTCTTTCACCGAAAGCCTAGCTTCGCCGCACTTTTCATATTTTTGCCCTCCAATATCACTCTAGTCGGTAGCAATCAAGCAGATTTTTAATATTCTAAGAGAAACTGTCGCAGTTTCTTTAAACTTAGCTTGAACTAACAAACATCAAACTATGGCCGGTATATTAAAAAAAAAAAAAAAAATAATTACAAGATTCTTAATTCTCTTTCGCACCGGTCAATTTTCCTTTCAATGTTCCTAGATTTTATTTTTCAATTTCTAAACACGCTATCGCATTGTACAATAGTTTGAAAGTACACGATAAGAGATCGAATAAATTTAAATCTGAAATAAACGAAAGAATATCGAGAAGAAATCTGGATATGTCTGACTGTGAATCGATATCGTGCTCCTCTTCTACGATCCGTTCGGTTTTGCGAGTTTTAACTTTACTTTCGAGTTTGTTACACCGTTAATTATTCCTCGTTATTTGTAAATCGTGAAACCTTCCACCGACTAACCGTTGCTCTTCCGGAAAGGAGCCAAAAGAAGCAACGTTCGAACGAACCGGAGCTAAGTAGCGCGTAACGAGAGGCGAAACGATCTTAAGGGGTATTCGAGAGTCAAGCGGATTCTAATTGTACCGGAAAGACAAATTTAAAGCGTATACGTATAGAATTACCACGGGAACCTATTCCTCGGGCATAAGATTTCCTTATACGAAGGCGTATAATGCGATTCTTAAAAGAAAAATCCACGTGTCTCGTATTACCGATTGCAAATCTATCAGACGTAATAAATTCTTCATTTAAATAAATTCTTCTATATTTTTACGCGTTCGTTTCTATATAACTGTCTTTATCGATTCCTCTTTTGATCCCATAATAATAATAGCAATTGTAGTGGTTTACGATAGAAGATATCACGATGGATTAACGATACCTTCCATTAAACGTTAAGAGTAGTAAATTGATTCTTACAATTTGTCTACAAGTGTTTTTAGCAAAGTTTATATCGCTTTAATTTATGAAAGTAGAAGATATAATTCTATGTTTTGTTTTTTTCAAAGATCGATAGACAAAGATATCGTTCGATTATTTAATAAAAGAGATACGTAAAAATTAATAACTAACGTTTACGTGGTATACGTCTTCTGTGAATCTGAATCATCGGTATGTAGGCCGATGTATGAAAAACGTAGCTGTAGCTTCTTATCGCTTATCAATTCCATAGTATCGATTCCGAGTTACATTTATCTTGGTTTAGTGAGGGAATGTTACAATCACGAAGAAAAATTATTATTAAGAGAGAAGCAGGCTACCAATTACAAGAATAAGCTCTCAGAGGATCGTAAAGACGGACCTTCTTGCGTGTTATAGCGAAATCTAACTGGAAGTATAGTCGTAAAATTTTCTGGGAATTTGAATTATTGCCATCCGTCACTTCTGGCATGTTCGTAACAACACCAGTAACACGTGCACAATCGTATGTATGTCTAGATGACTCACGTTCATTCAACGTTAGTTTATTCATATCTACATGAACGTTTATGACGATGGTTCGCGTTCTTATTTCTAATTGATTCATTTTTTTTTTTTTTTTTTTTTTGTAATCTCTGCAATTTATTCGTTTAAGTTACCTTATAACACTTCCCTCCTTTCCTTTTCTCGCGGAAATTTATTCCGTTCTGTCGGTAAGTTTTATATGAAAATTGTTTATCCTACGATCAAATATGTCTCAGGCAATATCTCCAAGTATTTTTATTATACTCCCTTACATTTTCTAAAATATTTGATTCGTATATCAACAAGATTTGCATTTCGATAAGATTGAAACGAATAATCATGCGTGCCAAGAGGAAATTTGTTCATATTTCGTCCAAAGTACGCGAGGAAATAATATTTTTGAAGGCTAGAAAATTATAACTGGGACGAAAATGGCCGAATGAACGTAGCAGGGATAAACTTAGTATTGTACCGTTTTTTTAAGCGTTACCTTTGCAGTTATGATACCACGAACCGTGATTCCGATCATGGGACCAAACCGGATCTCTACCCCCGGTTCTATCACCAGCTCGCCCTCGCGTTCCACGAACAAATCTTCGCGCACCAGATAAGGGCTCTTCGATCTTTCCAATAATCTCTGGCCTCGGACAATATGACCACCGTGCAACTCCGACAAACCACCATTGGCATTGCTATTACTCGCGTTGATGAAAGTTGGCTCGGTATAATAAATAGAAGATTGATCGTAGCCTTCGTCCGACTGTCCGTAAACAGTCAGAAATGTCAATAGCAAACACAGAATACGCATTTTCTTTCGCGTATGCACTTTCAGGAGTCTTTCTTTTTAATTATAATTTGAATTTTTCTTAAACGATACTTTACTTATAATTTCACTTTGTAACAGTCACTATCGCTAATTTTACGAACCACAGCAGTTCCTGAACTTCTATATTCTTCGGTGTTTCGTTTAGAAACTTCGTTACACCTTGATGACACTTGTTGCGACATTTCGATAAATAAACATGCCCATAAAAACATAGGTTTTTAAAAAGAGATAACGATATACATATATATTTATCGAATAGAATAACACACTATTCCCAAAGAATATAGGAATTTTCTATGTTTGGCACAGATTCCGTTTTAGAGATCTTCGTTGTTTATCGCGATACTAGGATGCGTCACACGATGATTCGATCCATGTAACGCGTAATCAAATTCTACTTATACTTTCACTGACCGTAGTCATTACGCCGATGCCGCCGTTGATTACTATCAATATGTCATTCTCGGCGTTCGTAAAGAGCCACGACAAAATATCATTATGTATATTACATTATGTAAGATAAATTTCCAATTGTCACTACGATCGATCACGTTCTTCGGGTATTTGGAATCTTCTTACTCATTGTATATTTCGATGTTATAAATTATCTTTAAAATTCATTGACAGAATTGATTTAATTTCACGGAAATATATTTTAATTAAGTTCATTGAAATCACGGAGTTTCAACGGACGAGCTCAGCTGAGATCTGTAAATCACGATCGAAATCGAGCACTCCAATGCCGGAACCAGTACGCAAACGCAGAAAAGTGCACTGTATTTTAAATTCGAGCGTTAACCTTTCCTCTCTCGGCGTGCTCCTTCACGCGCGAGAGATCGGAGCTCGACTGTGGCGACTCGTTTCCATCGCTGCCGTTACTCTCCCTTCGTCAAACTCTTCGCCAACCACGATCAGAAAGATGCCGTTCATTCTCATGCATCCGACCAATACGACGAGAAAATCTTTTCACCATTAAATCTTCGTATATCACTTTAAGTCACACTTCACACCATGTATTTCTTAATAGACTGCTACACGATGTACGTTCGAATTTCGTTACGCTCGAAAAAACAATCGTTCAATGGTATCGTAGGATTTTCTGTGATCTATAAGGTATATGTATAACGAAACGTATGTATGTCGCGGAAAGGAGTTTCGTTGCTACAAGATAATCACCTGGCGTCACGTTGGGCGCGGTTTGACTGGCTCTCGACTCGTTATATTCCTGCTGTCTTTCCAGTAATCGCGCCTTACCTCGCGTTGTTCCCTAGGCCTACTGCCCACTAACCATACTTACCATAAACCACTATAGTATTATTACTACTACCACCTACGAATGTTGGAAGGTAAAACTTGTCACGTGACACGGTGCGGTATAATACGTCACGCAGGTTGTGAAACAGGTGAGTTACTCTTGGGAGAACCTGTCTTTGTCTATGGCGTTTCGTGACTTTAAGATCCACTTGGATTCATTGTATCTGTTATATTGCCTTATTTTGTATGAATTTCGAGTTGTATAAAGTTACTCGTTTGAGAGGAAACGCGAGAAAAATATAATATAT
The DNA here is from genome assembly GCA_014737485.1 of Bombus picipes. Lineage (NCBI taxonomy): Eukaryota > Metazoa > Arthropoda > Insecta > Hymenoptera > Apidae > Bombus > Bombus picipes. Next base: position 681,488 of record JACXIP010000011.1, on the reverse strand, counting down.
ACGTATATTATTTTATTAACTCAAATATATAAATATAATATACATAATATAATATATACATATTAGTTTGAATGATAATATTCTTAATATCTACGTAATATATTGTGTAAGTTGTATGAATTATTTTGCATGAATTTTAATAGTATAAAGTTTGGCTATGTTAACATATATAATTTACCTAAGGAAAAAAGTAGAGTAAGTTTTAAATTCTTCCGTTCAAAGCTTCATGTACGAAATATCGATCGTTTGAAACGTGAAGCGCTCAAAAATTTTAACGTTCCAGAGTATTATGTGAACTAACGCAGTTTACACGATGTTTCATATTACGTTATTACTTATTACATTAAGAAATTTAAAACACATATATGTAATAAACATTTTCTTTAGATTACAAGTGAAAAGTTTTCGCAGATTTGCTACTCTTTCAAACGAACGATTTCGAAAGACGTAAAATGGCGAACGACGATCGCATGATGGCGCTACCTAACGGAGAGAGATGTCGCTCTGATAAACGTAATGCCACTACCAACAGCTGCACTGCGCTAACCTGTGATAGATTGTAAACTGGTGCAGTGTAGCTTATTCCATTTTTTACCATTTATTATCGTATAGATATTAGTGTACAAACATGAGGTGATCACTTAAGGCTAACTTAATAGTGAGGTGATTAGAGCTGGTTTTTAATTGTGATAAATATACGAAAATATCCTATCAAAATGACATCATTTTTAACTGATGTACTGATCACAGCGGGTATGTATACAAATTAATATATTCGAATGTAATTGATATTTTTCATTGAAGTATAAAATTTATCATAAAAACATCTAAATAAAAAAATACGAAAATATTATTGTTTCATATATTATCCTATGTGAATTTATTTACATTACTAAAATAAAGAACATGCCATTTACGAAAATTTCAAACGTGCCGTTTGCTCCTCCGAGCAGGAAAATTGGAAAAAGTTAATTTACATGAAAAGATATCAGAAATACAGAAAGAAATAACGAAATTAAAATACGATGTCAAAGATTTTATGGATGATAATTATGTCGAGTTTACATCGAAACTCACAAAAGATCAGCATTTGGTATCGAAGGGAGAAAAATTACTCGAAGAAATGAATGTATTACAAAAGAAGATAGATACTCAGGTACGCTTAGTAAATGTAATCTTCAAAAGCTCTGTGTAAAGCATAAATAGTTTTATCATCATTTATTCCAGGTTAAGATAGAATTATCTGGTTCTACGAAAGAATTAAAAACTCTCTCTCAAGCGTTAAAGGAGTCGAACGTAATGTTACAACTTTCCAATCAACTCTTAACTCTACATGAATGCATAAAATCTGTAAAAAATTATCAAGAAGAAAAACGATACGTGGATGCGGCTGAAACATTATGCCACATGCAGACCATTTTATATAATCCGCAAACGGATTTACGCGATCTTGATATTTACACGGCGATCGAAGAAGAATATTTAAATCTGTATACTTCATTTTTGTCCGATACGTCATCGTTATTGCACGAGCGAATATGTTGGACTGGCGTCGACGATAAAGACGCAAAGACTGTAACATTGAACGTAAAAAATGAGGTGGACGACATGCAGGATTTAATTCAGGGTTTGCACCGTATCGATAATCTTTCGAGTCATCTGCATAAATTCTCAGTGACGCTTATGAATCACATGATAAGTCCGATTATCAATGATGATTGTTCTGTATATGTAATTGACGAAAAAGTGTTCACCGTCGAAATATTAAACAAAAAGAAATTACCCGGTTACAAAAGTGTACTCTACAATTTGGAATTATTGTTTAAGTTTCTTTATCAACATTTTCAATTTACAATACACGATGACCGAACATTCCTGAAAGAAATACAACCTCATCTACTCGAACGATTATCAACATCGTTAAAGGATGATTGCATTTCGCGAATTACGCCAACATCGAGCGCCGACTTGAAAAATTTCACACCCATTGTTCAAGCCATCAATGATTTTCAGTATTTCTTGGTCAAAATTGGTAGGAAATTTGTAAGTTCTTTTTTATTTTTTTACTGTCAGGTATAATTATAACAATCAACATTTAATATTTTAGATTTTATTACAAATGATCAACTCTTTTTATCAGAATATACGAAGAATATTGATAAGCTATTAATAAGAAAAATTTGTCAGGATTTATTAGCGAAAGCGCGAACCATTATGAAGAAAGATTTACATGATTGCATTACATACGAGCCGCAGGTAAGCTTATTTTGAGATATCGTAATATAATAGAATACAGTGTGACGTAAATTATACGTTTTTTTTATTGATGTTTCAGAAGCCACTTGAATTCCCAGAAGATACATACGATTATAACGAGATAAAGGCGTATAAAAAATTAAGTGACGATACGTTTCAGCTTCCTAAATGTCAAATAAGGTATTGAAATAATTCCCAAACTTTTCAATCAAGTTAAAAGAAGCTTATTTTGGGAATTATATTTTAGCACCAGCGCGAGAGAAACATTAAATCTCGCGAGATATATCTTGGATGAAGCTTGTAATAGTTCGGATACCTGCGCTATGCAGCTATTTTATACTTGTAGAAATGTTTTTGAAATGTACGCAGGATTGGTACCTGAACACCACCGAAAATTTTTAGAAACAATACCGCAGCAAGTCGGTAAGAAACTAATAATTTAATGTATAGTATATATAAATGAAAACAACCTTTTTCTTATAATATTAATTATTTATATTTGTGTACTTTTTATGTAGCTATGTTTCATAACAATTGCATGTATCTCGCGCATCACCTGCTCACATTGGGACACGAGTATAGGGACAAATTACCAGAATCCTTGCATAATCTTAATTTAACTTTCGCGGATCAAGTATTAGTATTGAGAGATGTCGGATCATCCTGCTTTTTAGAGCACATGAAGTACCAACGAAATATTATTTTTGATATTCTCAAAGAATCCGGTTAGTACCTGTACAACAGTATCTATAACATTTTTTAAGTAACGAGTAATTTCAATGATTTATTTTAAAATAAGGTTTATCCGCTTTGGGTCAAACTTCCGAGTTACATCCCAGTACCGAACGTGCAATGAGACAGTGCATTAGACAGCTGGAATTATTAAAAACAGTTTGGGTAGATGTGTTACCTGTGAATATTTACTGTAGAGCTGTAGGTTAGTGCATAATTTTTGTCTTATTGTCTATATTTCTTAGTATTTAGTTGATTAATAATTTAATTATATTTTAGGATGCATTATGAATTCAATGGTCGAAGACTTAATAATCAGAGTGATATCTGTTGAAGACATTCCCGCTGATGTTGCTACCGAATTGGTAACGTTATTTAATATGATCGTTAAGCGTGCACCACAAATATTCCCGGTAAGTTTACGTCGAAAAGATATATAACTTAATATTTTAAAAACTTTTATTATGGATTAATTTATATAAAAAGATTACATCAAAATTAATCTACTAAAATACTATTTCATTAGGAATTTCATAATGAAAAGTTCCTGTGAAATTAAACTGGAATGATATTGCTTTCTGTCGATAATATTAAGAACAATGGTGTGCTTTCAGGTTCATCAAAAGATTCGTCAACATGTTAGAAAGTGGGAGAAATTTTTAGAACTGATTCAAGTTCTGGGTGCATCACTGAAAGAAATCGAAGTAAGATGGGATAACGGTAAAGGACCACTCGCGCGAGAATTTACAGCACCCCAGGTTAAACAATTAATTAGAGCGCTATTTCAAAATACCGAACGCAGATCAAATTTATTAGCTAGTATAAAATAATGCTAAGCTTAAAATTATGTATATAAGAAATAAACGATTTGCATTTATTAATTTTTATAACAAATTATCATTAATATTAACAGTATAATTGATATAAAAATATGATAAGATGATTAAATTCATTTCAACGTAATATTATTTGGTTATACCGTTAATATTAAAATATCTCTTATTAGAAACTTTTAGAGCTTCTCTTTTCACATTTATACCGTAATACTTACGTTTATAATGTGTTCTTCACATAATCAAAAATTATTAATAGAGGATAAAAATGTATAAAAATCTACACTTAAATTTTTTTCCATATCCACGAAATGCTATCTACCAGCGTACATAAACCTTCAATAATTTAGCAACCACTGTTTATACTTTGTAGTTATTGCGAATGGTCATCTCTTTCTCTTTTATCAATGTGAATAAGAAGAAATCGGTAAGTATTGAAAATTCTAAAAAAGTAGGCAAGAGCAGGCAGGCAGGGTGGCGGAGAGTAGTGAGAGCAAATCATTTAATAGATATCCAATTCCACATCATTTACAGCAATGGCAAAACATTATTACCGCAATTTCTTTATCCTTTCACTCAAGTATCCATAGCAGTAAATACTCCAAAGTTTCCAAATGCAATACTATTTCTGCACATATACTCCAAGGCCATGATTTAATTATGATTAAGTTATACTTAACGAATCAATTTTGCAGCTTTTTAAATCTTAATTTTGCATGGCATATAAAAATTCGTAAGGCAAAGTTGCACAGTTCAATATATACGAGCAGTAGTGTGCATTTGGCTAAAATTGGCATTTTCCTGGTAAATTTTTCATTTTTTAGATAGTATTATCACTATTCATTAAATAATATACGTGTCTATAATGGACGATAAAAAGTTATAGACGATTAAATGTTAATAAAAAAAAAAAAAAAAATATTAGTTATGAAGAATCTTATTTTCTCATGATGTACGTTAAACTTCTTTTCGCTATATTTTCTCCAGTTCCTTTATAATAAGAACCTTAAAAAAGTACACAAAAAAAATAATATATACGTAAAAAAAACTTATTCAAAACTATAAAATATATGTAATACCCCAGATTTAAATAAAATAGAAGTTGCGTATATAAATACTTTAGACTACGATTCGTTATAGCTTGATTCAAATTTCGTTCGCGATTCAATTTCATGTTATATGAAGTTTGCAGTAACGCTTTTGTTGGTGAGTAATGGGTAATGTTTCTGAAAACGATTACAAACTGTAGAACTAAAGTATACTATACAAATGGTATTGCACAACTTGATCTGCAATGGTAGTTCTTGTCTATATACAGGTCGCTGCGTAGATTGGATAGAAATGTAGTCATCAGGGTGGGCAGCTGATTGGCCCGCAGTTCAGATTGGCAATGCGGTGTAGATCTTTTATGTGCATTCACGAAGATGACGATGACTGTGAACATGGAAGTGCAAAATAGAATGTCACATAATTCTCGCCTTCGTCTGGCCGATAACTTTCATTAACTGTAATTTACAGATTGCACAATATATTTGCACATGCAAGAGATTTATTCAGTGCCAATTGGTAATATTATCATGCAACTATCTTTTTTTTATGTGTATGCACATTTTCTGTGCTAACAATCATTGTAGATTTAAGTTTCAATATATATTTATCATTTAGATACTGAGTACTCATTCCCTGGAATTTTTACACTCGTTTAAATATGACCAAATGTTTGTTTTTGTTACTAGTATAGACAAATCAATTGTCACTGTTATGTCTTTGGACAATTCATTGAACAAGACTGACTTCATTGAATTCATGTGAACATGATATAACTTAAGATCATTTTACAAGGACTGGGTATTATTAATACCTGCCACGACCAGCTGGGGAACGACTTCGATACCTCGATGTGCCAGTGCCTTTGTTGGTATAATAATCAGCATTTGGATCTCCGCTATTATAGACATCTTGTGTATATCCATCTCGCGTAACATACCCACTGGCACGATTGGTCATATAATCTTCGCCGTAGTAGTCTCTACTCCTACTTCCACCACCCTTGCCTGCATAATAACCTCCATAATCTGCATACATATTATTTCCTCTGTAATTGAATGCGATGGAGGCAGCGGACCCATAGCCCCTAGCTGCACCACCTCGACTTCCTCTGAATCCTCCCATACCACCCCTACCTCCACCACGACCTCTACCCCGTGAAATTTCCACCCTCAACTTAGCACCCATAATCTCTGTGCCATTCATACTGCTGCAAGCAAGCTCTGCCTCGTTCATATTTAAAAATTCGATAAATGCAAAACCTGGCGGGTTAAATGCAACCCAAACTTTGTTAAGCTTGCCGTACTTTTCGAATTCTGTCTGGAGATCTTCCTTTTTAATGCTTTCGTTTAATCCGCCGACATAAACGCGCGTATACCCTTCTGGTGTCATTTTTTACCTAAAAATTCAGAGGTACACAAAACTCTTTTTACACACTTCGGTTTGAAAATTCGATTAATATATTTAATATAAAAACTGCTACGAAAAGATGGTGGTACGTATTTTAATTTGAATTTATCGTTAAAAATGATCGGTGAAACTGTAATTCGATGTATTAAGACGATAAATGTTCGCAATGGATCCTTTTATAAACTGTAGAAACAAATCTTGAATAGCAACACATCAAAGGCTTGCGCGCCAATGTCTTCGACGATAGTTATTAACTTCACGACAGTTATACTTACTTATATTTTAGTTTCCCTCGTAACTTTCGTTTCTTGGCTGAATTTTTCGAGAAATTTAGTAGAAAAAGAATATCCAGTACGCTGTTACTATGATACAATCAATAGGCGAGAATCAACCGGGGTTCACAGTGCACAGAAACTGCATCCGATGTCTTGGCGTCTCCAACCCAGACGCCAAATGTACGTACAGTCTGCTCAGATGAATTAATCTATCTCCAGCATAATGTCATGAGTAGGTTTTTTCCCTATTTGAAATTCCTCTCCACAAAGAGGATGATATAATTATTTCTAAATTGACCGAGTTCTTTAACATTCCAATAAACAAAGCCTTTTCATTGGATATATATTCTACTCATGAAGAACGATCTATCCGAGCAAACCGTACTTATGCTTTTTCGTAAAATGCTAATTTTATCGAAAACAGTACAAATATAGTAGATAAAACAATAACTAGTTAGAACTTTGAATTAACTTCGGGATTTTCTTCTCATATTTTTTTGTAAAATAGATGCTACAACACTGAAAATATTTTTCATTGTTCTACTTGATTTATTGTTGTTTTAATACGTTATTTGTTAAATAATCACGGATTGTTCCAAAAAATCTATTCCCATCCTCCCAATTTATTCCCCTAACTATCAATTAATATACGTACAGAATTAAACTAGAACTCTAGGTGTGACTTATCATAAAAATATTATTATTTGAAATTTATATATATTCCATAATATTATATAAATATTTTATTTTGAGTCACTCTACTTAAATGACTGTTGATTTAATACAGTATTTGTTAAATAAACACGAACTATTACAAAATGCCTATTTCCCTAACTTCCAATTAGTACATGTAAGATTATAATGGGACTAGATGTGATTTATAATAAATGACTAATAGAATTTATTCAAAATTTATGTTATATTATATAGTGATTATATAAATATCTTATACCGTTAAATTAGTTCACCGATCGCTGTATAATGACACGTTTGCACAATATGTATTATGTTATGTGTAAAAGATGGTAGATGTGTTATATAAATACGTATGTATGTAGTTTGACGAAGATGGCAGTTTGAACGATATTGACAATGTTATTTGGATAACAGTAACATTATTAACAGAAATGTCATAATTAAACTGGAGAGCTGTTGTATATTGACATGATTTATTGTTAAACAACAAATGGAAATTACCTGACCTTTTTAATATAAGAGTGTACAAATTTATTTGCCGAAAGTTTTTGACGTTTTCTTACTTAAGTTAACAATGGATTTAATTGAGATGCAACGATACGATATTCTCATCCAGGAAATAGAAGGCATAGACGATTACTTGGGACCAACTTTTCGGTATGTCAATTTAATTAGAAAGTTCACCGTTTATCAAAAATTTCGTTAAAAGACGCGCTTTCGGGGTATCATCCCTTCACGCAGATGCAATATTTATCGCGCATATGCGCACTAGAAGGGTTGAGAACGCGGGTGGACACCCCCGTGTTAGAATAAAGAGAAGTAGAATCAGGGTACTATTATGTCAAGGTTGTCAACTAACCAAGTTGGCAATCTATTGTCAACTATGGTTCCAAAGCACGAATACCTGCTGTATGAGATAGAATCTACAGATACTAATAGTATAGGCCTTGTTTTCAGGTATTACCATTGTTGGGCATTTATTTAAGGGAGAAAGCTTCAAAGTGAAAAATAGAAACCAATATAAGTATTGTTACTTGTACTCCTTTTTCTTTTTTTTTTTTTTTACAGAGCAATTTACGATGGTCACGAACATCAAAAGTTCATGGAAAAACTTGATGAGCGTATCAAGGCACACGACAAAGATATTGAAAGAATGTGCAATCATCATTATCAAGGTTTTATTGATTCAATCAGAGAACTTCTGCAAGTTCGATCCCAAGCACAACAGCTTAATGTCAGTCTATATCTTGAGATTGATTCTTTAGGTGAAATAGAGAAGTATGATTTTATAAAACATCTTTTTTATAGGCTGAAATACTGGAACTTGATAAACGTATTACTGCCACTGCTACCAAAGTAATAGAGAAAGGAGAAGAACTTGTTAAAGCACGCAAAGTAGAAAGCAATATGGCTGCTGCAGTGGATAGTCTTACTATGTGTCTTCCTGTTTTAGCTGCCTATGCAAAGTTGCAAAAACAGTTGAAAGACAAGCGTTATTATCCAGCTTTGAGGACATTGGAGCAGCTAGAGCATCATGACTTACCAAAAGTAACAAATTACAGATTTTCTTCACAAATTACTCAACAAATCCCGCAGTGAGTAATGTCACAAGATAAAAGACTATTTATTTTTACAGCAGAATGTAACTAGAGAGTAATTTACACAGACATATTAAGTGACATTAACTGACTGATAGATTACAATAATTTTAGACTACGTGAAAATATAAAGGATGCTTCCATGTCTGATTTAAGAGACTTTTTAGAAAATATTAGGAAATATTCACCAAAAATTGGCGAAGTTGCTATGAGACATGTAAGTAAGATTTGAGGAATTCTTTTTGTAAAGATTTAATTTTAATTTTTATTCATACACACAGTACATTGATCCATTTTTTGCTATTAGACACAAGAACAATTAACTGTTGAAGCAGAAATTATTGGTAGAAAGAAGAGGAGATCTCATACAACAAATTCTTTATCAAATGAGTCAGAAGAAGAATTAAGTGCTCAAGACTTAATGGATTTCAGTCCTGTTTATCGCTGTATGCATATTTATACCGTGCTTCGTGAAGGGGAAACGTTTAAAGCATACTATAGACAGCAAAGAAAACAGCAAGCTAGATTAGTTTTACAATCGCCTATTAATATGGTAAATATTATTAAGTAATTATCAGTGCAGTAACTATTCTATATTTTTAATTAAACTTTCCGCTTTATGTTTCCAGCATGAGAGTATAACTGGTTATCAAACATATTTACAAGGGATAGTAGGATTTTTTGTAGTAGAAGATCATATTTTAAATACCGGCAATGGTTTAGCTACACGCGCTTATTTAGATGAGCTATGGCAAATGGCACTATCAAAAATCGTGAATGCATTGCGCACCCATTCCGTAAGTAATATCAAAATTATTCTCGAATATTTTATATGATCAAATATTATAATTTTTTAGGCCTACTGCACAGATGCGACACTCATCTTAAAAATAAAAAATCTTATAATGCTATTTAATACAACATTAAGGGTAAGTAACTTAGTGCATTGTAAATATGTTACTAGTATTTTCTAATTATTTCTTTTTTTTTTTTTTTTTTGGGGGAACAAGAATTATGGCTATTCTGTAGGACAACTTTGGGATTTATTACAAGAGATTCGAGTGCATTATAATGAAGTTCTAATGCAACATTGGGTTCAAGTGTTTAGAGACATTTTGGATGAAGATAGTTTCTTACCAATCCAGGTATATTTTTTTGTTATAAGAGATTTTATACTTTATATACACTGGAATATTTTAGGTCACAACGCAAGAAGAATATGATAATGTTCTTGGTTTGTTTCCGTACCATGACGAGGAATTACAAAAAGTAGATTTTCCAAAAAAATTTCCATTCTCGGATATGGTACCAAAAGTCTATCAACAAGTAAAAGAATTCATTTATGCTTGTTTAAAATTTTCGGAAGATTTAAATTTCACTCAAACAGAAATAGATGAAATGATTTGCAAGTCGACAAATTTATTACTAACGAGAACATTTAGTGGTTGCTTGTCGTCATTATTTCGAAAACCATCATTGGCTCTTCTACAAGTTGTTCAAATTATAATAAATACTGGTTATCTTGAAAAATCTACGAAATATCTGGAAGAATTTATGTCTAATATTACAGGGTAGGTTAACTAAATAAATTATGAATATTTATTTTATTGTAATATCGTCTAATGATATTGTAGAACACCACATGAAGGACAGTTGAGTTGTATGGGTGTTGAATCAGCTATGTTTAGAGTTGCAAGGGACGATGCTGAAAAACAAATTTGCGAGAAATTAAAGAATAAACTTGATGAATTTTTAGAATTAGAAAACTACGATTGGAATTTGGCAGAACCTCAAGGGCACGCGTCTGGCTTTATTACCGATCTCATAGCATTTTTGCAAAGTACTTTTACTTGTTTTACCAATTTACCGGTACACATTTATCATATTATACGAACTTATCAGTGTTATATTCTTGTAAATATTTCATAAAAATCAAAGCGAATTTATATTTTAGGATGAGGTCGCGCAAGTTGCGTGTCAATCTGCCTGTTCTCATATAGCGAAATCTATACTAGGAATAATAATTAGTGATGATGTGAAACAAATATCTATGGGTGCTCTTCAACAAGTCAATTTAGATACAATACAATGCGAACGTACGTATTTCTGACTTTTATTCTTAAATAAGATGTACAATATATGGTTACAAAATATTTTGTGGTGATATTGAATTGATTCGAACATAAATTAAAAAAAAATCTTTTAATTTTTAGAATTTGCTGCCTCGGAACCTGTTTCTGGTTTACCCGAAGGTATCCTACTTCAATATTTTGCGCAATTAAGACAATTACTAGACTTATTTATGAGTTGGGACTGGCCTACTTATTTTCACGACTATGGCCATGAATCAAGTAAATATCATCTGGTATCTCCAAACATGGCTGTACTTTTGTTAGAGAAGTATGTACCATGCCTTTTTATTCCATGTAATACTGTGCTATATTATCAATATCTACATTTTAGACGTATTATACTTACAGATTAAAAGAATCTGACAAAAAGACAGTATTTTCTGTATTAAAGAAAAGTGAGCGGGATAAAAAAAAGCTTCTAGAGACTGTGTTGAAACAGTTACGTCAATTAGCACAAACTACACAACAGTAAATGAAGATAAAGTCAGTATGTACATACCTCAGGAAGAGATTGTAAATACATAATTTTTAATATATATAAATATGCTTACAGCATAATCATTTAGAAACATATTATAATAAAATGATTGTGACAAAATTTTCATTGATCAGTCATATATGCTTCCTGATATTGTCATGATACGATGATTATTAATATAGTAACTTCCCTGCTACATTATGGCTTACACTTTATTGTGCTTATTTTATGGTATCAACTTTTCGATGCTCGATTATGTTGCAATCACCCTTTTTCTTTTCTCTTTTTTTTTTTTTTTTTGTTATTATTAACCATTTCATGAAATATTGAATTTCAGGCAATAGAATATAATACATCACATAAATTCCCATGACACTTATTATTTTAATTGTTTTCCTCCTAAATTGGCATTATTATTTTACATTTAAATGAGTTACATATTGTACAATAACTGTACAGTGGATAAAGTATGGTGTATAAAGTCCCAATTCCTAAGTCTTACAGATGTAATTATCTTCAGAATTAAATATTTAAAAAATTAATATAATTCTTTAAAGTTATCCGAATTTTCACACTGATTTAATGATGCTGAACATTTATATCGAAATATAAAGTAAATACATATGTAGGTAGATAATCATATTATGAGTAATAAAATAGATTAAATACAAATTAACAATAATTCTTGTAAAGTAATACCAAGAGCTTAGAGTTCGATTCGTGAATCAATTCGATAAGTATTTAATAGAGGTAAAACAAATTAATAATATGCATATATAGACCAATTATGATGCATGTGGCACAATTTAATTGGTGATGTATAATAGTTTTGACTAATCATCAATATTGTCGGGATCCACATCATCAGGTAGCATGGAATACTTGTTGGAAGCTACGAAATTCTGAAACAGAAAGAAGTTGTTTATAATTATTGTGATCAAGATTAATAAAAAGAATCTCTCACTTACTGGAGCTTGTTCATCCTTTGCCTTTGGCATCCTACTGACATCGTCTTTCTCTCTATCTCGTCGATCTCTGCAAATATAATGCAATTAAAACACATACGTTATACATTAATACTACCTTCTTCCATGCTCTTATTACCTATCTCCACCCCGAGTATCATTTGATCTTGGGGGGCCTCTAGAAGATGGTCGTCCGCCGCGAGAAGAGGGCTGACCTTTAGAGTCTCCATATTGATCTAAATTGTACAGAAAGCATTGTACCATATCATAAATTATTCTAGCTCAGTTTAGTTATAATTACCACTCAAATTTACCAGAATAAGCAGGTTGATTTCGTGGCGCTGATCTTTCATTTCGTCGACTTCTGTCATCTTCGGATCGCCAAGTCTGCCGACCCCTCTCTCTCTCTTCCCGGCCCTCCTAATAAGAGTAACAAATACATGGTAAATAAAATCATATGATATATATGACACGTTAGAAAATTTCACATGATGAACTTACCCCATTACGTTTACCCCAAGTACCCTCTTTAGAACCGCGTTTCTCTGAATCTCTAAAAAGACAACTAATTGTTAAATATCTTAAGGCGAATTATATTCAAGTATTCAAGCAATTTTCCAGTTCTCCGTACCCGTCTTCTTTGGATTTTGATTCGGCGTACGACTTCGCAAGACGTTCCTCTATTTCCCTTTCTCTTGCAGTGGTATCTACAGGTTTTGCAGCACCAAATATATTTGTGGAGGAAGCTGGTGTAGCTGCAGATTGTTCTTCTTTTGCAACAATAGGCTCAATAGGCTTTGTACGAGGCTGTAGCTGCAATTTCGGCCTAGTCCTCAATTCAGCTATAATATTCAATATCTTTTAGTAGTTAAAGAGTAGAGTTTTCTTATACATTTTATTTATTATAAAAAGAAATAACACTCACGTTTATTTTCTGTAGGGGGTTTTCCTTGCCTGCGTTGGCCATCACGATCCCAATCAGAATCTCCATAATTACGACGCGAGCCGAAACTACTTCCTCTGTCTCCTCCATCTCGATCTCTGCTACCTTTATCATAGCGAGACCATTCTCTATCTTTGTCCTCATCTCTGAAACCACCTCTGTCTCTGAATGTTGGCCTTGTTCTGTCACTACTTTCACGCCAAGCACCAGGCTTATTATCATAATCGGAACCTAGTTGAGTATTAATTGTATAATTTTCTCTCAATTAACTACACGTATATAATGAGAATCATCATATATAAGCATACTTTCCCGATCATCTCTTCGGTCTCTGTTATCATACCGACTCCGGTATGAATCACCTTCTGATGTTAGATTTTCGTCTCGTGGCCCGCTCCTCCAATCTCCGGATGTACGTTCAGGATCATAATCGTTGTCTCTACGATTGTCGCGACCCATTCGACCTCCACGACGATCATCATTAACGCTATTTGAAACATCAATTCGTACCCTCCTAGTTTTCATAGGCTAGGAAAGTAAAGATTCATACACGATTATGTTATTGTAAAATACTCCAAATTGAAAACTATAGAAACTTACTGTATTAGATAAACAAAGAGCATCGATTAAACTTTGACGGTCTTCAAATTCAACATATCCATATCCTTTGAGTTTATTAGAATCTTTTGGCAAGCGTATGTTAGAAATCTAAAAGACAATAATGATAATCCAAGTTAAAATAGTAAATATAAATTCTCTAGTATTACTTAATAAAGATAAATAGATAAAAACACTAACCTTCATGTTTGCAAAAAATTCTGTCAAATATGCTTCATCTACCTCATAAGGAAGATTAGAGAGATAGGCTACATAAGGTGGATTAGAAGGGATATCTTCATCTGCAACACGTGGACCTCTTGCAGCTCTTGGAGCAGTTGGCAGAATCACTGGTTCTTTGCTACTTCTTGATGAGAACCCATCTGCCAAATAATAATACTTGACATTTTTTGCAGCAATTTATAATTTTTAAATACTTTATGTTTTCATAGTAGCAATGCCTAATTTTAAGAATGTTAGGCATTCATCTATATCTTATAGATGAATATATCTATACATATATATACACACATATATATGTATGTATATATACGCACATATATGTACACGCGCGCGCGCGCGCGCACACGCACGCACACACAAATGTATAAGCTAAAATGAGACCTTAAAGATAAAAGCATAAAAAAAAAAAAAAACGAAAGGAATCTATAAATTTATTTTACCATGCTCCTCTTCCATTTCTTCAATCCAGCTGCTCAATGATTTAACTGGCACAGTGGGTGTTGCACCCCCATCAGCAAGGAATGACATTAAATCGACAGTTTTGCACTTCTTCTTTTTCCCTTTTTTGCCTTATAGAAATAGATACATGTAAAAATTAGCATTTTTAACAGGAATTTTTAATATATAAAAATGCAATATTGAAAGCACGCTGCGTTTCGCGGAAAGTTTGGTTATGTCGTGTAAAAAATGGTAGAATTCCAACAATATCAAGGTGTCTTATATCGAAAATATTCTCGAACAAACGAAATAATAGCAGTTTAATTTTATTCTATGGGATAGTTTACCTGAAGACATGGTTACGACTTGAATTTAAAGCAATGCAAATCAAATCCGCGTTCCAATAGGCCACACGACCAATCTCAGGATCCATAAGGCATGAAACACGTTTTAGAAAGATGCAAGTCGACCAACCTTGTACACTTGTACGTCACAAAGTCAGTTGGAAGGTTTGCGCATTTCTACAAACGTTCTATGCGAACGAAATATACAAATAATTTTATATTGTTCGGCGCAGTTATATCTATTCGTTTCTATTGCCGAATATTTTTGCCAAAAATATCGATCAACATGTTTAAGTTCTTTAACTAATTATATAAAATTAGAAATATTTAAAAAATACATATTTTTTGAAATTCGCTACGATTTAGCTTAAAAAGAAACATCCATGACTGTAAAAGATAAAAGTGTTATCAGGGTGATATTTATTTAGAATATTTCAATTGAGAGATACCAACAGAGACGATTACTAGGAAATTTCGGAACACACGGTTAACTTGAGATACTGACTGTTACAGGAAGCAACTGCAAAGAAGCAGTCTATCTAAGTCACGTGATCGTAACATAGTGTGCTGAAGACATGGCGGACAAAGAGGAGACTGAGAGAACCATCGCCGAAGACATCGTTGTCACCAAGTATAAAATGGCCGGTGACATCGTAAATCGTAAGAAAACGACTTAACGTTCACTAATGAAGCCGAACGAATAAAAGTGAAATTGCCTGGTTCATGCACGGGCTCCTTAATGTCTTATTTTCCGCCTGGCCATATGGAATGTGGCGCGCTAATGCCGGGCTCTCTTACCATGTGGGATAGTTGGCACCAACTATTACGTTTTGATAACTTGTCGATGCTTTCAATATTCTACACTTCTCTAACGATTGATCGACAACAAATTGCTTATTTTTCATTACGTAGCTCGAAAAATTGTCCGTTTCATTTCATTATCGCAACGTAACAATTTTACTATGTAGGAATCATAATCCGCTTGCATCTCTGTATGTGTTTCCATTTCCGCAAAAAGACCATCTAGACGGATGTTCAATGAAAACTTGCGCTGTATGGCTCGCATCGTATTATGATTGGAATTTATTATCATTTGAATAACATATTTAGTTGCAATATTATTTTATATCATATATAATGGATAAAAGGAGAACCGTATTCAAAATATCCACGAAATTATCTGAGACGTGTTTGTTTCAAATTTTGCATATAAATGGGTCATCGATTCCAAATGTTAGATTTTTTGTTAATTTTGAGAAACAAAAGTTGAAAAGAAACATTGATTATAACTTTTGATTCCAAAAAATATATTCAAATGTTCTTTGCCTTAAAAAAATCACAAATAATAAAAATTTAATGCGTTTTACATTTTTTAAATGTCATTTTTCATTCGATCTTTTTATTTTTCGTGGGACCTAAAAAATATCGAATATTGCGAAACTCCCTGAATAAATTTAGCCCAATTTTGTACTGTTTGAGAGATAATTATAATTCTTAAGCATTTTTTAAATCTGTGAAGGATAAGAGAATTAGATGAAAATTATGTATAAAAAAATAAAAAACGTAGAAATATACATTAGTAAAGGCAAAAATTTTTTGTGGCTACGCAATGGGAGGAATATGATATATTATCTTGATGTGATTTGAAAAATATATAGCTTTAATTTCTTTCTCCTTTTGTCCCTAAAAATTGGTAGAAAAATAAATGTTTTAAATCAATAACTTATTTACGCATCTATTGTTATGCAAAATTTGAAGCAAATCTGTATATGGATATGTATGTGTCTAGTACTTACGTAATTTCGTACATATTTTATAAATCTTACCTAGTGTTAAAAGTATTCGTTAGTACCTATAAATGATAAATGATTTCTTTCAATTTCAGGGGTATTAAAGCAAGTTTTAGATAAGTGCGTTGCTGGAGCATCGGTAAGAGAAATTTGTGAGATTGGAGATGAACTGATATTGGATGAGACCAGTAAGGTTTTTAAAAAGGAAAAAGAGCTGAAGAAGGGAATTGCTTTTCCTACGTGCATATCGGTGAATAATTGCATATGTCATTTTTCACCAATCGCAAGTGAACCAGATCTCATACTCAAAGATGAGGATATGGTAAAAGTGTAAGTGTATGATCCATGAATATAATACATTCAATATTACAAAATATAACTTCTGTTCTCATTTTCTAGAGTAATTATTATCTTCTATTTTTAGAGATCTTGGAGCACATGTTGATGGCTTCATAGCAGTTGTGGCACACACTATTGTTATAGGTTCTTCATCACAAAAAAAAGTTACTGGTAGAAAAGCAGATGTAGTGTTAGCTGCACATTATGCATCGCAAGCTGCATTGAGGCTTTTACAGCCAGGTACAGAGGTAAGTTATTTATTTATTTTACACTTCTGTATCTATAAATTGATTAAATTTCGCGTTGTTTATGTAACTTCTTTTTGTTTACAGACGTACACGATAACAGAGACGGTAGAAAAAATTTGCGACGTATACAAGTGTAAACCAATTGAAGGAATGTTAAGTCACCAATTGAAACAGTTTAAGATAGATGGAGAAAAAACTATTATTCAAAATCCAAATGATGCACAGAAGAAGGAACATGAAAAATACACTCTTGAAGCTTATGAGGTATAGTTCATTCTACATATGTATATAATATGATATGTAATCAATTAGAATAGAGAAAATGCAATATATGTGGATTTTTTAAATTATAGGTATATGCAATGGATGTGCTGGTTAGTACTGGCGAAGGAGTAGGCCGAGAACAGGACACCCGGGTTACTATATTTAAAAAAACAGAGGAAACATATCAACTGAAATTGAAAGCGTCCCGCATGTTTTACTCTGAAGTCACTCATAAACACGGCCTTATGCCGTTCAATTTACGTACTTTCGAGGATGAGAAGAAGGCAAAAATGGCAGTTGTAGAATGTGTAAATCATAGGTTGATTGAACCATTCCAAGTAAGCCTGTTACTTATGTATAACTCTTTGTTTTTATATTTCATTAAAGAGTTTTATGTCATTACATCTTTATTACTATTCTAGGTACTATATGAAAAACCAAATGAATTTGCTGCACAATTTAAATTCACAGTACTAGTAATGCACAATCGGCAACACAAGATTACAGGAATTCCTTTAGACCTTGACATTTATCAATCGGAATATGCTGTTAAAGATCCTGAATTGAAGGTGTGAATTATGTATTATCTTTTTTCAATTCTTTTTCTTTTAGTGGGTTCTGTTATTAATTAATTAATTTTGTTTATAGACCCTTTTGTACACCTCGGTAAACCCGAGGACTGCAAAGAGAATGAGAAAGAAGGCAGAGAAAGCTGCAGGTGAAGTGGCGATGGAAGTTGATGCCAAGGCCTAACACAACCGTTTTAGCGTTCTTCATGACGTATTAACATCGTGCACTTTGTGTTATCTTTTGTTAAGCAGCTTCAGAGCAGAAATTAGACACTTTTTAATGTCACTATACCTGAAATATTTGTCTTTTTGTTGAGACGACATTGATAAATCGTGATTCTTCATATCGTTATACCTTTACCATTTTTATATTGCTGTTTGTTTAATTAAATAACTGTATCTATTTAAATCCAAGAATGTCCATGATAAAAAAGTGTCGTATTCTGCCCTGGACAAATCGGACTTCACGACACTTATTATGCCACACTTACGTTTTTATACCGGACTATTTTTTCATGGACCATGGTATTATTATACATAAAACAATGATTATTCATACGACATTTTGCAGCTGATGTATTACATTTCGAACATGTGAAATTTATTTTTCAAATAATGGTCGAAATATAATGTCTGTATTGTGCGACTTAATTCGACCGAGCCAGAAAGTGAACCGCACGTGCATTCATATGTTTCTTTCATAAAAGAAACGAATAAAATGCGAATTTGATTTTATAAGTGTTTTTGGGTTATCGAAGAAAACTATCTCATGCTGATTAATGTCTCTTTCATTACGTAAACGAAAAGATACTTGAAAAGAATCACAGTTAATACGTTCTGCAGTTTCTGAATGCACTGCCCAGCGTGACACAACTTACTTTGACACTAATGCTAGTTTTGCACTAGCTGATTTTGTGCATCTCGTGTCTAGCGAATTAATAATTCATACTATAAAAAGAAAACACCTAATTTCGAATTGTACAATTGAAATGAGAATGTCCATATTGGAATTCCGTATAAACGATGAAATGCCAATGAACCTCGAAGTGTTTCGTTGTAAGAATTCCCCAACCGTCAAAAAATATTTTATTCTTATTGAGTTTGACTTGATGCAAATTTTACTGACAATGAATATTTAAAGTAAATATTACTCAAATGATCATAGGAGCATTTTGTGTTATTCACATTCAAATGGAAAAAGAAGGACGTCTTTCTAAGAACAAAAGATTCTTGGCGAGTGACTAATCGTCTTATCGAGGTAAAAAAGCGAAAATTATGAAATATTGATACAATGTAATAATAGTTTTGTATAAGGAAGATAGATAATGTATTTGTTCTAGATATTTTTTCTACTCAAATTGTGCATATGTCGAATGTTACCGAGTGTGCTTGTAAAACAAAAGATGTTTTGGGTTATCGTGCACTGTCCTTCATTTGCTCTAATCGGAGCATATAATGTCATCCATTCGATATGGTATTATACTTTCAATAAAAGTATTTACTAAATATGGAAAGATTGGATCCGTAGTATTTTTCGTTCGTTACGGATAAGTCGTCAATAAATGCTTATAATGCAAAAAAGGACTGTGCACAAAATTCATACTTAACATAAAATTTAATACGATGAAACGAGAGAAATTGTTATTAAAAAGATATTAACAACAAGCTAACAAGTATAGATTTTGACACGTGCATATTTCGCGAGTCATTAAACTGCTCCTTTTTTTCTCTTTCAAAATAGTCGTACTAATGTATTGATCTGTAAGATACTGTCTATTTCTGAAGAGCCACACGAAATTTATCAACAAAAAAAGTTAACGACCGAAAAAGATAGAATTTTACGGATTATATAGCTCACTAATTTTTCTATGATATATAATCTCTGATGAAAGTGAAAAACGAAACATCAGAAATATAGAATCATATTTGCAACTGTGTCTTTATTGTTAATATAACAGGTATGTCATATGAACTGATATAGTTTTAATACTTGCTTCTGTTATATATAAGTATAGTCACAAGGACTGGTACCATATAAAAAAAAAGAAAAAAAAATAAAATAGCAATACCATACCAGTTTATCACATAAAATTAGGATGAATCAATATATTAAAAATAATGTTCAAAGTAAATGTTATCGTGTGATATCTATTTATAGATTCGGTAAAAAATGATACTACATTGAACATATTTTCGTTTTTATTTCGGTAAGAATAATGTTGATGAACTATTCATGACGACATTATTTTTTAAACTGACACAAAAGCAATACAAGTACTGTAAATATATATAATGGTTTGTAGTGATAAATTTATGAACAAAATGAAGGATTTTCTGACTATCACATATCTGAATTACAATATACAAATTTTAATTTTAATACAATTGCATTAGGAGTGGTAATGTCAGCGACATTTATCTCACTGCCGTGTCTAAGCCCGAGTTCGATCAGCGTTTTTGTTAGATTCTCACGAGTTCTCTCCTCAATACTCGTTACAGTTTGCATATACAACGTTTTATTTTTCCCGTCAATGTAAGCCGTGAGACCTGGATTTTTCATTTGCAAGTCTGGCCTTTCACACAAGTTCTCTATCAAGTCTTTCAATTTGAATTTAGGATTACTAATTTCGATTTCTTTTGGAATTTGACTACAAGCCACGCAATCTTCTTTCTTTTCTGCTTCATATGTGTAAGTATAAATTCCATCTACATCATTCAGTACCTTTAGAAAAAGGAATTATTTGCTTATTATGTTGCATCCTTAGATTTCTAATTAAAATTGAAGTAACAAAAATACCATATAGTTATTTAGCGAAGCACTACAACTGCTAGCAAGTTTAAATGCCTCGGTAGCACATGTTGCAGCAATGACAGCATTTGTAGATGCCACAGCAGGTATAATATTTTTGACTACACCTTGCACTAATCTGTATGTCAATCCTTGTATTCCAAATTGAGCTGCTCTTTCATTAGATTTTTCATAAATCCAATTTATGTGCTGAGGATCATCTCCATCTATCGCAGAATCAAATGGATTTTCTTTTGGCCATTGAATTACTTTCACATACTCTATACAATGTTCTGGTAGGCGTGGAGTATTTGCTATTGTACACAATGGGTATGTCACCTATATTCCAACATAATAGTAGTCGACAGAAGAGTTATATTTATTTGTTCAATGTAAAAAAGTATTTTCGGTACATGTACCTGAGGAGGATATAAATCCAAAGTACATTCAACGCAAGCAGATAGACCAGGTAGTATTACTCTTGCATTTCCTTTAAAACCTTCCGTTCCTCCATCAATCATGGGTATTACAGTGGACCGATCAAGTTCACCATCTTCATAAACTAATAAAGACAACAGCATTCCATTGATCCATCTTCTTGCAACGATCGAGTCTAGACCACAAATGACTATGTGAAATTGTCTATAAAATTCTTCATCTTTATCCTGTATTTTGCAACAATGTGGTATAACATTGCAGCCTGGTATTCTACTATTGACAAACTTTGCAGCTACTTCCGCTTTTGACGAGCCGATATCCTTATGGCGGAAGAGAAATTGCCTGCAATTTTTTTTATTAATTTCTCTATTCTTCTTTAATAAACATTTTGATGCAATTCTTTTGATGAATCATCGTATATTTCCGTACCGGTTGAGATTAGATAATTCAATCGTGTCCATATCGATTACATGAATTTGTCTAAAACCCATCAACCCTAAATCTTTAAGTAATTCGCATCCTAAACCACCGGCGCCAATGACGAGTACCTTGCAATTGTCTAATAAAAATTGCAATGTTTCTGGCGATGGTTCAAAATCCGGTCTACAAAAAGGACCTGTTCTTTCTAATACTTTTCGTAAATTACTCCATCGTCTATGCATGTGATCGGAACCCATCGTTGAAATATCGTTAAAACGTATTAAAAATCACTTCCTAAATGGTACTAAAGTATAAATGTTTTAATCAAACATTTTTATATACTTTGTAATCTAACCAAAAAATTCAAACATTCGTAGTGCTTGAAGCACCTAGCATCTGCGACAACAGCTCAGTGCGTGTCAGATGAATTGACGGAGTAAACACGATTGATCACGTGAAATTTTAGCTATTACCATTGGCTGGTAGGTCGCTAGTGGAAAAAAGCGTTTAAGCCAAGTTGCTAAACCTAATACCAAATAATAACCTTGGTTAAGGGGTAGTAGTGAACAATCTGATTAGTATTTCTGACTTTCTTCGAACTTTGATACGTTAAAACGTGCTATTTAAATAAACAAAAGATCACAAAAAAAAAGATTCGCAACAAATTTCAAGTGTTGCTAATTTTGCTCTGAAACTAAACCTGAGCTTAACCTCGATCTGGCGAAACCCGCCAAAAATTTCATTTTAATTTCGCGATTCGGTCGCTAATGTTACACCGTCAAGGTTGTCGATGAAAAGCGTCTTCTTTGGTTTCGATGATTTGAAATATGTATAAAGCTCAACAGTTTGAACAATTTTTTCCTATACATATAACCGGCGATCAGTTCTAATTTTCGAATTATATACAAAAATATGCCAGCCGCTCGGCCATAATTTTCAAAGCTGGGCTAGGTTAGTTAGAAATAAGAGTGCTCACGCTTATGGCCCTGATTGTCCCCGGACTAGTGCTGCACCATGCGGTCAAGCGTTGAGATCAACTAAAGTTAGTATATACAAGAACCTATAAAAATAGGGATCTGCCTTGTTTGGTTGCACACTAGCACAGACAAGAACCTAACGAGTTCCACGTTTCAAGAACCTACTTAACTGTACGGTTCTACGGGAAAGTTCATATTTACTTTTCTATCTGAGATTTTTTGTCTATTCTTCGTACAATCGTCAATTATTACTTTACTGTGTAAGAAAATACTAAAAGCGAATTCAAGGCAATCACGTTTGCAGCATATTCTGTGGATTCGGAAATGCCGAACTCGCGTAGTTTTCCTTCGACGTTCGTTCACTTTGACGATTGTAGTTACAAATGTAATAAATACAGTTAAACGTGTTAATTAGAAATGGTAACACCCCAAAAGTTTCGATAGAAATAATAGTAAATGTTATTATTTTGCATAAATTTTATTTGGAAAGATAATGGTAAACATTATTTCCTCGCCCTCTTTGATACGAGTTTAGAGTTTTACATTAAATCCTAAATTTTGTAAATCTTTTGCCATTGATGCTACAGTTTGAACAGACAAAGGTTTCAAAGGTGCACGTGGAGGTCCAGGATTGATGCTCGTTAACAGAGTCATCGCTGTTTTCATAGTTTCTACCCAGGTTCCTGTAACGTAATTACAACATTAACGATTAAAAGAAGAGAGTATGGTGCTAAATATAGGTTGTTTGTAAAATTATTATTTGTATTTCTAAATTTTTATGCTTCTTTTCAACTGAAGTTATATATTTTGCAATAAATAAGATTTATTCCTCTGTAAAGTAATATGTAATAAATTTAAGGGAAATTATTCGATGATTTGAATGGAATCGAACGAAATGGAATTCCTGAAATTCAGTATTGCCATCTCGTTTCGATCGAAATAGGTTTTACATAATTTTTTCGTAAAATAGGGATAAAATAGATAAAGGAATAGCTTATAATGAAACTACAAGAAAAAGTAAAATAAAACCGAATCAAAGTGTACTGATTTAAAAGAAAATTCCAAAGAAAGCTTCAAGCTTGTAGAGTGTTAAAAAATAGATTTTCTAAAAAGGCGTCGTTTGAGTCGTGTTAGCTGAAATTAAATCGGGTACAAAGAGAAGTGGATCGTTATTTTTATCGAACCTTGTTAAATCACGTTTGTGACAAAATGGAATTGGATGAATAGTGATTTTTACCATATGTATATGATACATCATTGAATTTACGCTTTTGGTAATATTTTTAGACGAAAGAAACGTTTAATTATAATTTTACCATATTTCGATACATTCATCACAGCGTTTGTCAAACGTTGTTGCGTTTCTCTTCCTTTCATGACGTTTCCTGCAAGACCGGCTGCAAGAGTTTCGAGTACAATTTCGGAGAACATATTCGAACCTGTTGTTATAAAGGAATTCATTCCTAATGCACAAGCAGCGGTTATCAACTGAAACGAACACAATAATAGTATCGTATGAGTTTCTTACTATATATTTTTATATCGATTTTTGAAATTTTAACTCTCAAAGCAATCGTTCGCATCTAACTTGTAAAATTCGACAAGCGAAACGCGTTAAGATTCTTAGAATCGATTAGAACGAGCTAATGTGATACGTTTTAGATCAGAGATTTATGTATACCTAAATATCTCAAAGGTACCTACGTGTTTTACATAAAATGTAACTAAAACCAATTTCATAGAAATATGAGTAACATAACGTGCCAGTTTATAAAGTGCTTTTTACATTAACGAGCAATAGTTTATAAGTTTAAGATAACGTTATTTCTATGGTAAAGTATCTATGTAAACAAACGTACACAACATATACGTGAATATAGGGAAAGAACTAATAATGTCACTAACATGCGTATACTAATAATTTCGTCTTATTTCAGCCTCACGAATCGCCGCTTAAATTTCCTGACACCTGTACCCGAATATCCTGTATATTACCTACAGAGTTAACGTTAAATATGACATTTAAAAAGATAATAAGGAATACCTGATCGTTTCCAAGGAATACGGCGAATTTATGGTTAGTAACATGAAAAGCTTGAGCACCTTCGTCTAAGCTGGAACTTGTGAATTTTATTCCTACGAAAGTTGGTAGCTCCTCCTCGTCAACAGATTCAAGAAACTGCGCCATATGCACTGAAAAAACGCCAATACGCTTTTAAGTACGTAATATTTCATATCGTAGGAATTTGCTGCCATGCGATATTTTTATTAATAATCAAACGAAGAAAATATATAAGCGTGGACAGATATATAAATGACAAAGGATTTTCTCTATTGCCATGATAACTGTATATTAATCGTTTGTCAATAAGAGAGAGAGAGAGAGAGAGGGAGAGAGAAAGTGATATTTTACAAATCAGTTTCGACGATTCCTCGGAATGTTTAAATGAAAAGAGCGATGGAAATTATATTAACGTAATGTTTAGAGCGTATTACAATCGAACATCGTAAGGTTGTAAGTTTCCATTTTAACATTTGCACACAATCGTTGTAGATATATTTCTTTGTATAGTCTTTCAACTTAGGACGCGTAATTGACAGAATTGCTATAACTGTAATTATCAGCTTACCATCGACGTTAGTCAAGCTCGGAATATGATAATATAGAAGCGGTGTATTCGGAGCTGCCGAACCGACTAGCTTCAAATAATCCTTCAATTGCTCGGAAGTGCTTGGGCTGAAGTATAATTCCGGTAGACAGAGAATAGAATCTGCTTTAACGTTTTCAGCGTGTTTTGCCTTGAAATAAATATTGCTAGATGTAGTATCGAATCAAGTGTATCGAACTGTAATTTAGCGAAACGATAAAATGGCACGTACTTATTATTAAAAGATCTTGTCGTTATCGAGTAAGAAAATCGAATTTGAAGGATATTGAATTTTGCATTAAAAGTTCTTCTACGCACGCTCCCTTCTAGCTGTCGACGATACCTATCTCAAATTCGATTTTATCGAAAACACGGTCTTAAACGAATGTTTTAGTTTCTTGATATTTTACGTACTAGTTCAAGAACATCAGGAAGAGATGCACCGCCCACTTGAATCATCAAATGTTGCTTCGTTGTTTTCACGGCATTTGCCCACGCCTCGGCTACTAATTTTCTTTCGCTTGTAGTCATGGATGGGCCTTCCCCGGTCGTTCCATTTACTATCGATTACAAATTTTTCCTTCTATATATAATTCCGTCTTCGAATTAATAAATAGTCTCTTACGTCGATAAATCGAATTGACTCCGGAATCTCGTTGACTATTAACGTATTAAAGAACGTATTAAAGAACGTATTAAAGAACGTATGAAAGAAGAAAAAATAAGGATCACGATGTTATTCGCGAATGAGAATGTTTATTACCATTTTTTTAATACTATCAAACGATCGAATGGTGAGCGCGATATACATATAAGCAGAGATATACTATGCTAAATTTGGACATCGACGATAATCGACGAATAAAATGCTTTAATCGTACAAACAGATACGATCTTTACGTACCAAGAACACCGGTGACTTTTTCCTTCGCCAAATGGTCGGCATATTGCGGTATAATCGACAAGTTTAAGGTTCTTGCGCTAAAATAAACAAATAGACAGAGTTATAATTTTATTAAAACGTTGTATTTCTAAATTGCTGCATTCCCGAACAACATCGAGCGGAACGCTTTGGATCGTCGTCTTGCGAATAAATTTTATTTCCAAATATTCAGATATTTACGTTCGTTTGAAATTTCGTTAACGAACGCGAGAATTCCGGTCCCATTCGTCGTCGCACATCGCCCTATATCCATAATCGAGCTTCACAGTCGGTAGTACATTTTCTTTTATTACGGTACATGTATATTTCTCTTTTTCCATATATCGTGTCGTTGATCCAGGGCAAAAAGACCGAATTCACTCTAATCTCGGATGATTTGATCCCAACGATCCCAATATTATCTTTATCGATACGATTTCTTCCAAAAGCTAACTTTTTTCTTCATGCGTGTTTCTTTCGCCTATATTTTCCTGCTTTTTCCGTAAGAATTCTGAACCACAATTGCGATTCTACAATTCGTCGTACACGTTCTTTCCGAAACTACCGACAATTATCCTGGCAAGTTTCGAAGCAGAAGTAGTGCATACGTTCTCACCTACGTGTTCCCTATAATAAACTTCTCTTCTCTCCTCTGCAAGATCGTCTCTTCCCTCGTCCTGTATCGTTATTATAGCATAGTATTCCTTTGATTTTTCCATTTCTAAATCGTGTAGCGTACAGTCGACCACCTTTCCCATGTTTCGCAATTTCTCGATAAGATCTTTCTTTTTACGTAGTTTCACTATCGATTCACACTCGCGCTTATCGATTTTCCTGATTCTTTTCGTATTAAACGCAGACATGTTTAAAAAATTCACAAAATTACTATTCGCTGTGAAATAGTCGCATCTTACTCCGTGCCTTCGCATCGACTGAAACGTAACGGTCACGCGACTGCGGTGCTTACGTCGCGTGTATCTTTACGCGTCCGGATACTTCTATCGCTTTGGTAAACGTAATTATCTGTGTAAGTAACGCTTATGTAACGCTGCCTATTCCATCGTCTGGTCCTGTATACGTTGTCCGGATTCTCTTCTAATTTTACTCACATATTGTCGACTCGTGTACATTTATTCCGTTTATCGCGGTATCGTGTCATAAATTGCGTCCTACACGCGAATTTCGCTACTCGCCGGTGCAACGGCTGCAAGTTATGCATATACAAGACTACGAGACAACGAAAACATCGCATTCCCTTTTAGGAAATTCCAGGTAATTAGGCAAACTCGGAATTTCATTCTTTGTATAAAATCAGAAATATATCGCATAGGAAATTCGATCTTCGTAGGTTTCGGTCAAGTTTTCGTTATTTCATTTCATTTACGAGTTCGTATCGTTTAGTTTTATCAGTTCACACGACGCGATCTGTATATTTGCTACTATCTTCTGTTTCTTCGTTGTACTAATATCGCTAATATCTACTAATATCGGATAAATGTTAGAGGGAAATTACCTGTCGTTATTAAAGGGTGTGAATACCGGGGTGATCAGTCCCTTATAGTTGAACGATACTCTCTGCAATTAAAAGTAAGCAAATCTGTTATCGACGCGTAATTTATCGTTGTAATATTTTATAGAAAAAAGGTAGGTCGTCTTCTAGTAGTATTTATAAATACATTTTCTGTTTGTATTTTCTACGCACGACGTATCGTTATACTTACATCGTATTTGATGTATTAGTAATTTTTGATCGAACGAAGTAACTTTTATCGCGGAAATATACATAGTCGCAAGATGTCAAATACGTTTGAGGTAAACGGTTTCTATGTGAAAATAATGATTTTAATTCGGATATATACGTACAATATAAAAGATACTCTCTAAATCCGAAAGATATATATCTCTTGAAATTTAAGTTTACGTCGATCGGTATATGCGACGAGCATATAATCGATAGACAACAGTTCAGAGGTCGACTATTTTTCCCTTTTCCACCGATATAATCTAACGCGAATAACGACAGTAGATTACGTTTAATTAATCGAAGCATCGTTCGATTATATGTTCGAATAACGATGGCCGAACTTTTAAACAATTATTTCGTATTTGTTGCCAAATTTGCAGAGTTTCGGTTCAGAGTTTTGGAAATTAGTATTCGAACGTATATTTTCGATTAAAATAATTTAAAATCTGTCGCGAGCAAGAAAGATTCGATTGCGATCGGTTCGAACGTACGAATAGGTAAGCTGCAAAACGAATCTGTACGATAATCGACGTACGATGTACACGTGCATACGTACCGGCATTCTGGAACGCGTAGTGAACTCGTGGAGCTTCAATTAGGATACTGTACATAACGCGACGAAGAGGAATATTTTAACCGTGGCTCTGATAAGAGATTCTCGGCATAGTATCGAATATCACGTGTTACGTTTTGACTGATATCAATTTTTTGTCCTATGGTGCTAATAATATACAATATGTATATATACTTTCTTCACGCTTTATATACATTTTGCTTTAAGGTGATAATAGACGAGCAACAATTTCTGTTCTCTATTATTTTATTGAATTAGGTACGATCCATTTCGTTCTGTCTCTATTATCATGTTCGTGTATAATTCGATGAACCAATATAAAAGGAACGACATCGCGCGTGTATTACTTCCTTATAAAACGAAAGAAACTTTTCGGACAATCTGAGAGATGGTCGAATCGATTACAACACCGGATTAATAGGTTACAATTCACGCTTTATTTCGACAACTTATGGCCAAGATAGTTAGTTAGGCTCGATGCGTATAGATATGAGTTGACTGGATGACTGATCCAAAGTAGATATATAGACAGTTACGCTCGATGCGTACAGATACGAGTTAAACGGACGAACGATCTAAAGATGGAAAATCAGTAGACCGATCTAAGGACGTTCACTGATCCGACGATGAGAAACCAGCGAAGTTCGGCGACGATGGTGTCGCAGAGGAAAACTTTTGCCGAGTGTTGGTCGCTCCACCACTGGTCGCTTGCCGGTGAAAACCCACGTTTCCCCATTTTTTACCCGATGGAGCAATAACCATAAGGAACGTCTCCATTTGAATATATTTTATAACGATGAAGCGTCCTAGGGGTAAAATGCGAACGCTTAGTTTTATCACAGGATCATCCTTAGGATCATCGCGGTCCGACTAATTATATTTGCATAGCTAGTGGCCGCCTCGACCGAGGGATGAATTCCGGGTTACGCGAAGAGTCACCGGAAGTAACAACCGATAAAACGATGGATTTACGTAGGTAGGATTTTTACTGCAAATGTCGTTGTTTTCGCAAACGAACGCGTAAACGAGGCGTAATGGAAAGTAAATTTGATCGAAGCTTCTCGCGTATATCTCGGAAACTAAGGGTAACGAGCGGCGGCAACGCGTACAGAGAAAAATTACTCGAAATGACGAGCTCGACGATACGTTTCAAGGTTATCGAAATATCGAAATCCCCTTTTCCAAATAATTACCGATTTCTCCTCAAACGATACGGTATTTGTTAAATTTGTTAAATTTTCGTCGACTATCTTATCTCGTCGTTGATATCTAAAGGTCGGGGTTGATATCGAAATGACTAAGGTTATCTATAAAAATGCTTTTTACGTTTATTTACACGTAGATCTTCTTCTTTTAACAATGCCAATGATATATCAACGCAATGTCGTAGCGATAAATCATACGTGTAGTAGTGTCAAGATGACCGCATGCCTTTTCATTTTTACGGCTATTACGTGTACCATTATTCAAACGTTTATTCTCGAAACAAGAACGAAGACTACTCGAAAGTATATGTAATAACGCTGGAGAGAATACTACTTAACGTTACTCGCTACGATCGCTTTCAATCGTTGTTACTCTTTTCTCTTTTCTTTTCTTTTTTTTTTGTTTTGTTGAATTTTGTTAAATTTGTTTATCGCTTAAATACAACGAAATTCACGCTACGGCGTATCGGCGTATACCAATAAAAGAATCTTTCCTTTACCGATACGTTTACTCCTTCTACCTTCTTGTTTTTCGATATTCGCGCAACGTACTGGACACGATGTCACGACGACGACGATGAGTAGTTATGTAGCGCCCGTTTCTTTTTTATCGTAAACAATGATTTTGCTTTATATTCTACGAAGAAATTTATCCAACGTACGTATCTTCTCGTCATTAGCGTTAACGTAACTGTTAACGTAATTATGAAACATTTTTTAAATTGCTCGTGTCTACGAATTCGTCGAATTGCGTTTCTACTAATCGATCAACGAACGCAGCTACCAATTTGTAACAAACTCTGTTCTACTCTGTAAAGAATAGGAATGAAAGTAAAGCTTACGATTACAGGAACTAAAACCAAATGAAAGATGACTAGAGATACCTCATCGGAAAGTTTACAGTCTACGCAACACGATCGAGTTTTTGGAAATCGTATTACGCGCGGAGAAATTGTTTAAATATTGAATTCGATGACTCGTTATTATCGAAAGATCTTTTTCTCAATAAACGTTTTTCCACGCGAGAGGAAAATTATAATTGAACCGCGTAAAAATCCTAATCGGGAATATGTCTGTTTCGTCGATTCGCTATTTTATATTCCAAAAACTTAATTTAAAAGAGTATCGAACGAAAACGCGTATGAGAAGGATTTTGACGGGCTTTTTTAATTATACGCCAAGTCGTGGCGCGAGATTAAAGCATCGTTTAATTAGAATTTAAAGTTACTTTTCAAAAATCGAGTTGTCTTCGTGAGACTGTTACGACCTCTGATTGCTTCAAATATATTTATTACCAAATGCAGTGTCAACAATTACGCGAATGCTCTACAACGTTAAGTCGTTACGTAACCAGAATGCGCAGTACCTACATATCTAGAAAAAATGTTTTTTCTGCAGGACGTCATCGAGTATAGCGTTAAAGGTATGTATATTTTTCAATGGATTTAAATTAACAGAAGGAAAAGGTAATATTACGCAGAATAAACGCGTATAAATAACGTATAAGATATTTAAT
Organism: Bombus picipes; assembly: GCA_014737485.1. NCBI lineage: Eukaryota > Metazoa > Arthropoda > Insecta > Hymenoptera > Apidae > Bombus > Bombus picipes. The sequence continues at coordinate 650,059 of JACXIP010000011.1, read as the reverse complement.
GAAAAATTTCTGGTGTTTATTTCTTTATTTTTATCGGAGGAAAGTATAATTCGTCGTTTTTGAATTTGCTTAATTTGGCACGTGGCTGTAATGTGTAATCGAATTATAACATAAGTCGAATGAAAATTTCATTAACAATTTAATACGTAGGAAAGATAGCTTGAAGTTTTATCGTAACATAAAATTCGACGTACGTATGTCGCGATTACGTTTGCGGCAACAGTAACGCGACAACGCGTACTAAACGAACTTTTAACTTGCGTATTTTCGTAAATGTGATAGTTTTTTTAAAAAAACATAGGACGTAAAAAAATATTCCGTAATTTTAAGTCACGAAGCGAAACGAAGTAATACGTTACATGTTCGCCTTAATTTTTATCAACGAATGTTTAGAATTTCCATTTATATATATATATGTATATATATATATATTTCATTGAAAAATTTGAACAGTCATTGTTACATTAACGATCGCTATTATGTTTCTAATAATTAAGAGCCCATTACATATACCTATAACGAATCACTCGTAAATTGTATCAATTTATCGTGACAGAAATCGATGTCAAGCGGTAGACGTATTTACATAGCTTTGTAGAAACGAGACAGAATCGATACTCAATGTTTCTGGTGTGAGAGAACGAAATACGAAAGAAGCATATTAGTCGTAAATAAAGCAGTATCTCTTTCGGCAGGAAACGAAAGGTAAAGGTAATCGAAATTCCATAGGAACGATCGTTTTTAATGCTATTTCGAAGTCACTTCTTCCAGCTGGTTACGTTACTATTATTCGGCGAAGACTCAACGAATCGCTTAATTATTTAATCGCTTGTACACGCGATCAATATCAGCAGTCGCAACGACCTAATTTACTGACAATGCATCGAAAAGCGGTCAACGAGAATGCAGTGAAAACGACCCACATTCTATTATATATATGTGTGTATATATATATATATATACTTATGTATATTAGTTAATACATATATGTAATATATGTATATATATATATATATATATCATAAAATTCACACTCATGAAAGAGACATCTCGTGTATATATAAATATATATATGGATATATATATTTGTATATATATTTATATATTTCAATTAGATCGATTAACAGCCGGTGGCCGGACCAGCCTGGACACGCGGCAGAAACGCGTTAAACTGTTTCTTCCTATCGACGCTTTTCTCTTTTTCTACCGTTCCCTCTTTTTGTTTGTAATTTTTATTTGACTTCGAATCGCATACCGTACGAAAGTGCGGCATATAACTCGTAGCCGTTGAGTGCAACGCGTACGGCTTGATCCGATAACGATCGTTGCTCCGAATGCTCGCTACTTCGAATTAGTTAGCTTTACTTTTCATTTAGTTCAACTCGTTCGCGTTGCGCATCCGATCATCCGACGAAACGTTGCTTCTTTCCGGTTAATGCGGTTATCGATAACACGTTTTTACAAGAGACGAAAGCGAAGCTCGCGGGAGTCTGTGACATTACCGCTATGTGTAATAGTAAGAATAACGCGTCGTACGATAGCAATGCGCAAGTTCCATGGGAAAATCCCTGGCTAGTCGCTTCGCTCTTTTAACTTGATATAGGTACGCGTGAGTCTCCCCATCGGTTAGAACGAAACTCAATGTTTTTATACTCGAGCGCATCCACTTTTCCCCGTCGATTGTTATCGAATCAGCCAGTACGTCTGCTCTCTGGATGCATGCGTGCGTCAGTATGCCAGAAGTATATGCACTCACGCATATGTAGCCATGTAAGAATACTTTTTTATATACATACACGCGCAAATGCATATAATTTATATTCATTTATGTATCGTTTATATATCAGGCGCAGATATTTTAACAGTAACAGTTACCGAAGAACCACGGATATGTACAAACAGGTATATGCCCGATCGATACAGGGTATACGTTTCTTTCGTATGCACGCAACGTTTATATCCTTGGAATTCGACTCGATCAAAAAAGGATAATCGAGTGGATCAGCTCGATTTATATTGTTCCCATTGTCTCGTTCCGAACACGACCAATCTCATCGATTTAACGTAGAACAATGCAAAATGTTCACGATCTACGCATTGTGTCCTTTTCATCTCGGTAACTGGTCGTAACGTTTGATCGAAACGATCGTATCGATAACGATAGACGGTTGCGACTCGCCAGACGCGCGTAAGCGTTACCAGATGCGTTTCTTCGTACGGAACGCGGACGACCGACATCGTCTTTCTCGGTTTGCTCGCTGGCAACAAGAAAGACAGAATCGTTCGTTTCGACAGTTTGACGTTCGAAGTTTCGCGCGATCGGAAGATGAAGAGAGAACGCTTTGATGTTCCCACGCGCGTGCCGAGTACGTACGTTCGTAAAATTCGATCGCGTGTTTTCAAATCTCGTCGGACGTGGATTTCGGGCTGCTCGATCTCCTTCTCCGGCTCCTCGTCCCCTTGGATTTTCCCTTGAATTTCCCCTCGAATTTCCCCTCGAATTTCGTTTCGATCATTACGGTTTCATCGACGAAAAGAAATCGAATACTGCATCGTTCACGCTGAAGTGGCGGCCCTTGAGAGCTCGTTGGAAAATACGATTAATGAGCGTGGTCCCAAAAGTTTTAAGAAGTAGTTGTTTCTTTCTAGTGGAATACAACGTAGCTTCCGCCTTATAAATATTCTCAACGGATATTTCGGAATCAGCCGTAAAGAAGGGACTTCCAAGCATAAGCGCCGTTACGATCGACGAATCGACGGAACCACGAGAAAACAATTTCAAAGAATCTTGCCGTAGCATAGCGAAGAGGCTGATCACGCGATACGTGTCATCACCGTAATTCGATCTTCGCGAGTCGACGTTAACGCGTACACAACGTCGAAGCTGATACATTCGCCGAGATCAAGACGATTCTAATATATTATCTAATATAGATATTTCGTGTAAGTCCGTAGCGACGCGAATGCTTCTGAAACGTTCAACGACAAATTAATAACTCGATTCGAGAACTATCGCTGTAGCATTGCTGTTCTACCGTTCGAAAGACGTCCGTTGTAATCGATGATATTCTCGATGCGGGGGTTTTATCCGAGACTCAAGGAGCATCGAATTCAACTACAACCTTTAATTACCGTTATTAGTAGCCCTTGTTTGCCTCTATGTATATACAGAATGTTGCACGATAGTTGCTTTACGCTACGTAAATACTGTTTCGCTGTGTAAATGTGCTCTCTCTCTCTCTCTCTCTCTCTCTCTCTCTCTCTCTCTCTCTCGTGTATTTTGTTCGTAAAAAAACCTTGCGTTACCATGAAACGTTATCAACGTGGCGTACGTTACCTTCGAACAAAGGTTGCACATTAAAATGAATGAAATTAATGCTTAACAACACGTTGAATCGACAGATGCATAGAATATCATATAAATACTTATCCAAGTATTTATACCATATATTTATACAATATACATACATACATATACATATTGCACTTGCAGTTTTGTCCTGCATTTCGATCACATCGAATCGATATAATATTCAGCCGAGATTTTTTTACAAAATTTCCTACTGTTTTCGTAAATTTTTCAAGAACAGCGCAACCTCAAGGTAGTTTTCTTTTCTCTTTTCATACAGAGTCATACAGAGTTGAATTTTGGTCATCGCGAATCTAACGATGCTTCGACAAAATGAAATTTGTATCGGTTTTCTGATGTAATTCGAAGTCGTTCGGAATATCGGTTTTCACGACCATGTCACAAGATATTACACGTGTATATTACAATAATGTTACAAAACGCTACATATGTAGATAACGCAATAAAATAACGTGTCGGCTATTTCTAAAGTAACGCAACAATTTGATACAGCGTGTAAAAATTGATTTTAACAAAGCTGTTAATAGCATTCATTTTAATCGTCAGAAGCGTACATGCGGTGTTTTATATTTAAATTTAAGGTAGCTTCTTGTCAGGCGTGAACATTTTACTAACTGTATATACAATTCGTTTACCTCGTAATTACAACAAATACACACGTATTTTTCTTGTTTCCTCTTTTACAAGTCGTACCTAAAATCGATCAATGGCTTCGCTATTGTTCAATGGTAGCAAATTTTGGAATAAAATGCGCCTATTAAAAATGAGTTTCAATTTCGAGTAAGTCTTGTTGCGAACGCGTATATAATTAGCGAACCACCATGCCTATTCTCGTTCGCGATCCAACCATCGAATTTTGCCTTGTCTCGTGATACACGATCGTTAGATAGACTCGAAAAAACGGGTAAAAGATGGACGAATGAAGTGGTGTCGAAAAATATATCAAGGAGCGCAGTAACGTCACGAAGTTATTCAGAAACATTATCTTTGTATAATTCTGGAAACGGCATCCCACAACACACGATATCGTATAAGTATTTAGGAAATTTTTGAAAGCGCTCTTTTCAAAAAGCGGCTCGCTCGGTGAAACGAAAACGGCCGACAAATTTTCTCGCAGACTGACGTTTGCCGCTTCTAGAATCGAAAGGTCAAGAGGAAGATCGTGCGTATTCCGAGATTGTTTGTCACGATTCGTTGAAACTATCGTAAGCTTCGTTAGGATAAGATGCATGGAAGACAAAGGATAATCTTTAATCGTGACGTTGCTGGTCCACGGTAGATAGATTTTATAATATTATCTTTTTCGCTGATTATTTCCACCTATTGTATATAGAATTATAGCATGAAAATTAGGCAAAAGGTTCCGACGAAAGACTCGAAACCGAGCGGAGCGTAACGATCCTTCGAACGATCGCAACGACGTTTAAGAGTGAAAAAGAATCGATACTCCTTGGTCTCTCGTATTTTATAATCTATAATTATGTTCGCTCAACACTCCAGGAGTAGGGAGGCAATGATCGTAAAAGTAACACCGACGACTCTACTTTCACGCTTTTTTTCTTCAGTATCAACAACGTTATAATAAATATGACTTCTGAGTAGCAACTTCACGCGGGTTAATGTTTCTCGTTTAAGAGTTTTCGTTACGTACGGAAAATCCGATCGTACGCTCGATTACGTACGATAACCGTGAAGATAATGTAATTATGTACATACAATATATTGCCAGCACTGCGTCCTCGTAACAAACGAATAATCAAAACAAATGGCCACAAGTACGTGTTAGACTAGAAGGATTCTTGCGCCGAATATGATCCACGCGGTCAATGGGAATATGCAAATAATACTGCTGTTTCATAGATTCTTTTCTATTTAAATACTAACTGTAACAGGTAATTTACTTTATAACTTTAACTTACTTCATTGCGATTTCGAGAACTTTTTATCTTACGATGAATCTTTCTGCTAGAATCGACTGCTTGCTTAATCGACGTACGAGCTTAGCGTCGTATTCGTAAAATAATTCAGTTACGTTTTACTTGAAGCGCACCTTTAAAACATCGATGATAGAGCTTGACTAGACGTCTCATTTGTCATTTCTAGATGCGGATTCTTACTTCCTGTGACTTTGCTCTGCTACTTTCTTTTCTACGTACAAGATGGGACAGGCTGATGTAGAAATAAAATGTCAATCGAATATCGATCAAAGTACCGATAGACGCTAATACGACGAATCTTATCGATCATCGATAGAAGAAATAGGATTAGAATTACCTACTATACGAATTTTATACATAGATGAAATAAATAAATTTCGTATTCCATTCGTACGGTACTCGTTTAACGTGTTTCGCATATACTTTTTATTCCCTTCGATAAAACGCCCGAGTAAAGAAAAAGTCACACTGCCTGCCTCTGTATCGTATAAAATGTCGCGTTACAAAGTACATACAAAGAACGAAACAAAGAAAAGAGAAGTAATCTGTTATTGTCGTCAAGTAGAGTCTTCTTTCGTGTAGAAATTTGACGTACAAATAGCAACAGCGACTATTTCAGCGAAATAAAGCGACGTTGCTTCGAAAGAAGCGGAGGATAGGTTTTTCGATTTTTTCAGACGAATAATTTTTCACGAAAGAATTGCATAAAAATTTGTGCAGAATGCGCGATAGGTAGGTCGGATAACGTTGCTCGATCGTTAAAGCGCAGCGTAGGAACGTATCCTGATAAGATAAAAACGAATACTTATGACTGCATGATCGACGTTCGCACGTACATTGATCGTGATATTCATAATAATGAAAGATTATTATGAATAAAATAACTTCTAAAAACGAGTCAGGTACTTAAAGTGCAAGCGTTAATTGTTATATTCGAAGAACAAGTTAATATGTACTTATAAAAATGAATCAGGTCCCGTTGTAAGTTACGTTCATTTAGAAATTGTCGGTTGGCTTCACTCTCGAAATAAAATTAACCGGTTAGGAAATGTTTCTCGCCGTAAAAATTCTCTAGATTCCCGATAAAATCGACGAAGCCCCTTTTTATCATATCATACGCAAACGTTTCTCGTAAGTACAGGTATATACGTGTATTAAAATATATTATATAGATTAGAAAATATATACATGTATATAAAAGAATATGGAAAAGAGATTTACGTTAATTTACAATGGAAAAAATCAATCTAATCGAACTAAACTTTGCGATTAAAAATATTCCTTCTTTGCCATTCTTTGGAAATTATTTGGAAATTCATCGGAATCCGTTGAATTTCGTAATTCTAATTTTTCTTCGAGGAACTGACGTTTTGGAGATTATGCGAGATTACGCTTTTGTACATTTACGTGATTTAATACTAACATGACTAGAGAAGTGCGATCGTAAAATTAAAAGCGATTAAGCATACGATAAAATTAATTTTTAGAGTTTAAACGAAGATGAGATAAACATGCTGTTACGTAACATTTTTGGCCAGCGCGTAAACGTGTTAACAGGATTGTTTGAACGTATCGGTAGCTTGGCTTTCTTTTTTAAAGCTATTCGACTGCAGATACGCGTGGTGTCCAATTTCACGTCCAATCAAACTCTGTCTGAACCGATGATACCGTTTGTCGTCAACACCGGTTTTGTCTCCAAGTAACGGTTTAAAGACTCAGATTACGCGGAATCAAGAAGCAGTGTCGAGTATAATTAGGCATCTTTTCGCTTATTTATCATTTATATCGTAACGTTTGAATGCTGATTACTGGTGGAGTTCTTTTTTTTTTCTTTTTTTTTCTTTTTCTCTCTCTCTCTCTCTCTCTCTCTCTCGAAACGATACGAACGATATTCGAGGTTTCTTTCGTCAAACATCGCCTCAAAAGCGTCGGATAATTTCGCATTTGCCTTCCGAAGATTCGATTTACCTCGAATGCAATGATTTATCGTAACTTACGGTTGGTTTTTCCGAGTGGCGAAGATCGACGAAATCGATGTCGCCCTTGACTGCCACTATGACTTCCAAACCCTCAACTTTCTTAAGGATACCTTCTTCAAGTGAAGGGCCGCGTTTAAAATATCAGACTCGCGAATATCTTCGCCATCGGAGTGAACTTCCCTCCTACGACCGTGCATCAGTAGACGATGTCTCAGCCCTCTGGAAGTTGGATCGGAAAGCGCTTCCGAGACAGGCATCTTCTCCTTGCTGGAACCTGGCAAGGAGACCGATCTTCCTACGGAAAAACCTTTGCTGAGCCTATCCAAGGTGGCTGGCAACAGATGCCGCCTCGGTATCGCTTGTTCTCTTTCTCTCAGGATGAATCTTCCGAGCGTCTTCCAAAAGGCTTGAGTACTGTACACGTTCTCGTCATCGCGTAAAACTCGCAATTGTCGACTGCCGCTACCAACGGCTCCAGCTCCTCCCCATTCGAGTTCCTCCACCAAAGCAAACTTCATCGGATCCTCCATTCTTCTGGCCTTCACCAACGCCTGAGCCAGAACATCTTGAGCGGAACTGCTTACAGGAACACGAAGTATCGCGTACGGTATATCCGGCGAAACGTTATAAATGCAAACTAAGAAGGTGTCAGCTTCGTCCCAGATATGCGTGGATGTGTCTCTCTCGGAGTCGAGCTTCGAGTGTCCAGCCGTACTCCTTATAGAAGCCAGCCAGGCTCTGCTGCTAGGATCATCGCCTACCCTCTTCAAGAGGAAACGCCCCTGCCCCTTCCATAAAGCCTGCGCTTGCAATGGGTGCTCCGTTGGATCTAATACACGTTGAGTTGGAAGTTCTTCCCTGTCTCTCTTCTCCCAACCGCGAGAGACCTCTTCCACCAAAATATATTCGTCGACTCGATCCGCGGATATTCCAGCTTTCTGAAGAGCTTGTAACATTACCTCTTGCGTCGTACTCTCCTGCGTGACTTTTAATATAGTGTACGGTTCCTCCGGTATCACGTGATAAACCATTAGGAAGAACATTCTTCTCTTCAGCGTCACTCCACCTAATCCAGGATCCACCGTAGTCAATTTTTCCGGTTCCTTACCCGACGACGGCCGCTTCGACGACTCTTTGTGATCACGGCAACACGTGTTATAATCGAGACTCTCCTCTTCCAAACGGGAATAAATGAACAGCGTGGACAGAGCCAAAGGTTTGTTTTTACAGGAACGCAAACGTACGTGTCTGTAGCCGGGCTTCAAGCATTTCAGCGGAATGACCCTTTGGGCGATCAAATGATGGGAACTCGCTTCGACGATGCCGAAACGCAGGAAGGCAAGGTCTTTGAACATTACTTGAAAGCAAAATTTCTCGTTCCAAATAGGATTCAGCGCGTTGTTTTGTATTATTTTCGTTTTATGCTTGGCACAGTCGATCGGAATGCCGACTAGTTCGATTTCGACGTACGTGCTGGCGACGAAATTTGTTGGGGAAACATACTGGCCAGAGACTATTGAGAGCGTCAGGTGTGCCGAATGTAGCCCGTCGAATTCTTTATCCCAAGGATTGAAGCGTCTAGAAACGAGTTTCGTATGTTAGGCAAGCGTGCGTTAAAAGTCGGAGAGATATATCTATGTTTCGATATACTTCGATTGTACTAGATCGTACTATACGTTGTACCAGAGTTTCTTATTACTGAAGTTCCAAACTCAAAGATTTGAAAAATCCTAACAAGAAGTGGAACGCGATTCTCGACGATAACGAAGTGTCCAAATTAGATGAAAATCGTTCATAAATTCGATAAATTCGGCAAATTCGATCAAATTTACGGAGATATTTTATTCTCAACTATTCTCAATGCGGAAGCAATTTATCGTTAATAATAGGAAATTATCGAATTGTAGGACAATGTTCTCGCATTGAGATAGTTACGAATATATCCATTTTGCGATAATTCGAACGAATGGGAAGATTTCACAGAAAGGGGGATACGTATTTCCGTGCATACCTATACATCATATGGCCTTTGTCCCACATAACCGAAGGTTTCCTAACGTATCCACATTGCCCATTTTGCTCGAACATAGCGGCGTTTAAATTTAATCCGGCGTCGTCGGTTTGGTAATTCAGTGCTACCATTTGAATACCGAAGGCCCAGAAGATTACGGGATTGAAATTTGTCGAATCAATACGCATTCCAGCCGGATACGTTCGAATTAACTGAGTTTCTGCATGGGCGACAACCCCTAAAGGTTGCTTTCTGCAAATCTTCTTCGCTGTGCTTTCATTCAACGAGGAACATTGAAAGCAGGCTGGAACTCCGCGCGTGAATCTGAAATATTTTACGACATTGTCAAACATTCTATAGATACAAATTCCGACTCTTCGTACTACGTAAATAACGACGGTACTAGTAGTAGCCGTATCGCGTTACATCGATCGAATTGCAAAATCATTCGAACAACGTACACGATTCGCCAGAAATGATCTATCAAGGATAGACGTCGAGGTTCGAGCGGTAGCGTACACGTCGCGATTCGTTTCAACGATCATCGAAACGTTACGTCCGAATTACGATAGAAAAGCAACCTGAAGAGATTTTCGATATTGCTGCCGCCGCTCGCGAGCGAAGCCGATGTCGACAAAGATTGTGGCGATCCGGAAGAGGCACCGATGCTGGTGGCTCCTATTCCAGCGATGCTGTGTCTTTGAACCGGTCCAGTGTGCGGTTGATGTCGCACCTTCCCAGTGGCCGTTGTTCCTGGTGTAGTGTTCAGCCCACGAAATTTAATGGCTTGCAAGTAAATCACCAAATCCGAAAGTTCTTTGGCAATTTGGCTACTCTGTTTTTGCGACTTATCGTCGACCGCGGAATCCGACTTTAATCGACCATGGGGCACCTGCATCCCACCCAAATACCTTTCGTAGCTGGAAATGGAGTTATCTGGAAGGTAAAACTTTCGCGTTAGGTCGCTCGTTAATTAAGTAATTGGTTAAGTTTCATGTGCTCGATAGTTTCGGATTAGTTTGTACGATGGTTTTGACGTAACTAAGTTACCGCTAGGTGAACGGAAAAATGGCTACAGTTGCTTTGCCGCTCGCGTTAAATTGCCTGCGCTGTAGCTGTATATTATCGTACGTCGTTCGCGTAACTTTGTAAAATATCACCCGACGAGAATTTTTCATTACAGGAAAGAGAATAAATCGCGATTTACGAAATACGTAGGATGATATCCGCTTGAACGAAACACGGATCAGCTACGTTTTTTTTTTTTTTAAGATAAATATCGCCGTAGTTAATTAAGAGAAGCAGAAGTAGAACATTTACCATCGATATTGTCATCTTCGTCGTCGTCTTCCTCATCGTCGTCGTCTTCGCTAAAATATTCGACGACGGAAGCGCTGCTTACGTCGGTACGCATTTGTTTCATAGACGAGGCTCGATCGGACATGAGCATTTTTCCACGATGACTCAAGGGAGCGTGCGTCAAAGGACCAGCGGGTTCTACCACCATCTTCTTGTTTTTGATTAATATTCGGTAGCGCAATTGCGACGGCGATGGCAGTTGAGGGTCGTCGCTAAAGTCCGTCTCAAACAGGAACTTTGTCACCAGTTTTTCTCCAAATACCGACTGAAACAGAGTTCGCGTAGTTACAAAGCGTAGTAGAAGCAAAGTTCCTTTCGTTTTCCTGCCACATAAAACGTCGGGCGAAGGTAAAAGAGGCACGAATCGCGAAACTTTGACGAAAGAAGATCGACGACGGAAAATTTGCTTGGCGATCAATATTGGCGATCACCAAGATCGACGGAATAATATCATTTTTACGTTAAATTGTATAGAGACATTGACGCGCAAGCGATTTATAAAGCGAACGTTCGGTGTTTTCGAGCAGAGTTCATTTCGTCGACGATTTACAAAAACGACGACAGAAACAGAAAGTAGATAAGAAATTAATTAACGGGCTGTTTCGCTCGGTATCGCTCATTGTCCGGGTTTAATCGGGACACGCGATTAATCGAATGTTTGAAATAATAAAAGATAACGTACTTGAAATATTTGGGCCATTCGAGCTTGTTGACTCTGCGAACAATGATTCTCGATGGAGAGAATCACGGGATATGGAGAACTGACGAAAGCACTTCTATCAATCGCCTCTACGACCAAGCGAAATGGTATCTTGGTAGTGAAGGTGTGACCATGGTAAATAACGGGAGAGCCATCATCGCCATCCCAGCAATCCAGCTCTACACACCTACATCCTGTTAGTAGTACCTGCAAAACCAACTTACCGTCACATCGAGTGTTTCACCTCGTAGATTTCACCTACTGCAAATACTTCGAAATCCCTTCAACGTTTCGCAAAGGAAAACCGGATTACACGTTTTCTTAGACAAACAACCAATTCAGTGAATTACTAATACGAATAAGTTTCAATTATCGAAATATGGCAACTAATATCTCGCGATAAACGCTAAAAAGAAACGCTCGTTGCACAATTTTACAATGAAAGAAAGTAACGAGTAGATTTTGTATCTGACAAAATTTCTTTTTCCGAATTGCACGACTGTTTCTTCTCCGACGATCGTATCGCGTATTCCACATTTGTGCGATAAATGCGATAAGGATCACCGTTGAAAAGGCGAGACCAAGCTTTCGTTTACCTGAGAGTAAAGCTGCACCGAAGATTCTCCCTTGAGTTGATGGCCGGTTAAATAAGTATTATGCGAACTAGCGATGTAATACTGGGACAATGGCTGCTGCATTTCAGTCTCGAACGGCGTCGCATACTCGTTTGGGAAGGCATAATTGTCCTTGTCCATCATGTACCGTGCAAAGCCCTCGAAAGACAAACACCATTGTGTACGTAGTCCTGGGTCCGGTTCGTGTCGCTGCAATCAGAGCAAATCGTCTCGGTTGATCGTGCCACTTGCTATATCTTTCTACGCCATTGTATCGCACGGCACGACCTCGGCATAACAGCAGTTTGTCACGTCCGTTGCGCATCCTAATGTCAAGTAATCGAGTACCGCGCTATGCTGCTTGCTGATTTAGGCGAATATCGCGGCTTATAATTCGGCAATCGACATGATCGAACTCGAGACGAACTACGAGAAAGCAGCGATAATAGCTCGTTTTAAATCTTCGTGTACCTTAACCAGTGCCTTGATCTCGTCGTCGGTTAGTTTTTCTTGCTGCCGAGATTCCAAAAACTTGGTGAACGTCGCCAGGGTGATAACTTGCGATTTCGAAGTGTCAACGCCAGAACAATTATTAACGATGCTAGCTGCGGCCACCGCGTCGAAAACTTGTTTCTTTTGAAGATTGCTGCTGGTTTTGTACTCGTGACAGTCTATGGAGTTATTTCTCGTCAAGAGACCTGTTTAAAAATATTTGCATATTTATAATGCCGTCGACGTGCGAACAGATAGAAACGATACGACGTTGTTTCTATCGAAGCTTAAACGCTTCTAAACGCCTTACGTCTTAAATGATTATTTCTATATATCTTTGTCGAAAACAAATACTCGTACACTAACATTCTCTTCCGCCAATGAAACGATCGCGATCGTCTTTCAGCTAAGTTAATCGATTTATTAAACAATTTACTAACGAACAATGAACAGCTTACAGAATGGACTAATGATTTTTGGTAGTTTCAAGTATCTTTTTCATATTTGGATATATGATAAAACTTTATTTACGAAGATCGTGCCACGTTACGTGATACGTCGGCAATAATTTCTTTTTCTTATTTTTCTTATACTGCTTTTTACGTCCAGCAGAGCAACGAATGTTCGAACGATCTCAACGAACGATACGAGATAGTTCGATGTTAAACGAGGCGTTTAAAGTTGCGCGTATTTGCGTCGACGTATTTGCATCGCGACTTAAGAATCGATCATATTCGATTTGGGCATATGCCACGCGAGAAAGAGTAACTCGTAGTTTCAGATCTTTCAGAGAAACCTTTCACGAAAGAATTATTACCGAGAGACATCGCGATATCGTACAACCGTGGTGGTAAATAAAATTTTTCACGTAGAAACACAACGAAGTGAATTAAGGCGAGTAAAATTATCAGTCTGTTTTGCATATTTGCCTATACGTAAGAAAAACGAGGTATTAAACAGAATTCAAATAAAAATATGCTAAAATACTTTAGATGATGTATTTATGTAACTCATTTATAAAGTCTTTGTAATACATGATAAACCGCTTTATTCGATTAACTTTATGCCAGAGCGCGATACAAAAATATCTGTGGCACAAATTATATAGTCTATGTTTATCCTCTAGACTTTCATATAGTGTAATCTCATTATTTTATATTAAATACTGATCTATTCTATTCGTTACATACAAATTCATACTCTGTTATTTAATATATTTTTATAGGTCCATTTTCTTCTAACAGTTACAGCAGTTGTATATCGGATCGGCCTATATACAAGGTGAGTATAAGAAAACAACGAGAAAGACACAAAGTTAAATCCGCTGCAATGTACGATGTGTACCTATTTGGCGTTAGTTTGTACGATCTGTTGCCAGTCCGATGATCCCAGCTTTTCGATCGCGATGATTTCAACGATTCGTAGGATCGCTTTTACGAATCACGCGTGTCTTTAACGAGCGAATAAAGCTTTTCGCTAATCTCTCTCGTTACAATATAAGTTTGAAAATAATCGAATACAATTTAAAAAGTGAAAGAAAAGTATATTTTACCCAATACAGATTTTCATTGTATGTAAATACATTTAAAAGCAACGGTTTACTCTTCGAACGAAACGTTAAATCATAGATAGAAAGAAAATGAAAATAAAATTACACGTATAGATTAGGTTCGTAAGTGGAGATTTAAATGAAATTACGTTTAGAATTCGAAAATATTCAGTGGTGGAAACTGACCGATTCGTTGAGGGGTTGCGTCACTGGTTTGCCTCAACACAGGCGGCCGTACATTAAAGTCTCTCAAAGAACCGTCGCTTTGACTACGACAAGTGATCGCCAGTTGGCCGAATAGGTCGCGTAAATCCTTTCTTGCTCTCAGGCTGAACGAACGGAACAACGCGACAAACTCGACGAAGTTCAACTGAGTTTCATACATTATGGAAGTGGCACGTGCCTTCACTTGCCAAGGTGCTTCCACTCCACCTGACATTCCAGATCCGTTTTTATCCTTGTCCCTGGCGACGCATAATAGGCTGTGTAAATATCGTTTGAAAGGAAACATGTTATTTCAGTAGACTTTATAGAAAGTACGTTTTAAGAATAAGCCGCAAATTATGGACGATACTCGATTTTGTAAATGCCAACATTTCTGTACGATGCTAACTCTTCTCGCCATGCATGTACGTACGTTTGATAATTTGTAGTACAGCGAGCTTATAGTCCGCGCGTTGTCAAAATTACGAAATATCTCGCGTAAAAGTTTTAGTTCAGTTTAGTTTAGTTTTCGGTTACGTTAAGTCTCATCTTTTCCCCACATATTACAAATTCCTTCGTACTCGATACACGCGTTCTTAGTCGATCGTTCGATTAATTATAAATTAATATAATTTTCATTGCAATATTTGTACATGGTAAAGGCTGGGGACGAGAAGAGACAAAAGAGACGATTTTTACATTTTAGTAATGTTTTTCGTAGGCAGGTTTGGTTACCTTGTTGAAAAATAAATAACGAATTGTGATTTTATTCCATCCTATGATTTAATACTTGATCGAGTTTCTCATAAACGCGTAAAGATCCGCAGTTTGACCGTTACGGGTGAATACACGTTTTGAAAATCAAATACCGATATCGATGATCTTTCGTCAAAAATTGTATGAAAGGATACGAGTTTAAATTAAATACAAATAAACGGACCGAACTTTTCATTCGGTTCGTCGAAAGAAAAATTAATTTCCATTAATTACTTGATAAGCAGAAGGTACGTATGTATAATACAATTCTGCGATTTAATTAGCTCGCAACGCAAAGAACCCGCTAGAGATACACAAGCGGAAGGCATTTCTCGTTTCTCTATCTCTTGACATTGCAGCTCCGGTGAATAATAGCGTGCGATTAATCAACTGCGCGAAAGTAATCGACGTCTACGAAGAATTTTAGAGACGAAGTCTAGTTGTTCTACTTCGCTTGTTTCTGTCGAATTCCTTGTAAGACTGAAAATTATCGGAATCCTTACCTTTGAAAGCTGGAGTAAGGCAAGTTGGAACTAATAATTCGTTCGGCGGATCCAGGAGGACTACGTGGGGGAACTCGATCTCTGCTAGACCGTGGAGATGCTGGTATGATTCTCGTCAAGGATTCTCTACTACCCGTAATATGCCGAGAAGGGACCACCGTTAAGCCTCCATCCGGAGACGAAGTGTCATATTGTTTTAGGCTTAGATCCTGTTTTGAATAATCACGTACAATTCTTTAGTTTAGTTCTGGCTTTGATCTAACACAGGGACTTGTCTTTTTTTCTTTTTTTCTTTTTTATAAAGATTGCTCGATCGACTTCGAATCGAATTGGCCATCTCGTCACAGTTATCGATGACTTTACAGAGACTTTACGTTAACTTATGAAATCGTATCACGATGTACCGTGACTTTGCCACTCGTACATGTTAAATATTTATTCTTGGAAAGACGTACGTAATGTTTGTACTCTTCACACGCACACGCATGCGAGAAGCTTTCGCGTCGATCGATCGATCGACCGGCAATCTTAGTATACCT
The DNA here is from genome assembly GCA_014737485.1 of Bombus picipes. Classification (NCBI taxonomy): domain Eukaryota; kingdom Metazoa; phylum Arthropoda; class Insecta; order Hymenoptera; family Apidae; genus Bombus; species Bombus picipes. The sequence goes on along the minus strand of JACXIP010000011.1, from coordinate 634,046 downwards.
TTGCAAGGAAACTTTTCCAAACGACAAGTTCCCCCGTCTCTTCTTCATCTTTTGTCTTTTATCTTTGTCGTATAAATCTTTGATCGAACAAACCTTCGTTAACGCGTGAATATTGCCGATAGATTTCGTTTTTTTCCCTTTAACGTTTCGTTTGCGGAGAGCGCTGCTGCTCGTCGGCGAAAGCGTGCCGATACTTTCAGTCGTGGACCAGTCGCGACCGCCAAAAGCTCTAATAGCGTCAGCTGTCATTGGCTCGATACATCCATCTTCGAAATAAAGCTGAAGGTATTTTTCTTTTAACCATCGCGATCTACGATCTGTTAGTTGTTGTTGCCGTTTCAGGCCTCGTAGTATCCAACAAAGACCCATGTACCAAATTCTGCAAAAAAAAAAAAGAAAAGACACAATACCTTCCATCAAATTTATTTATATTACATTGCACGACGTTACCAGCGCAACTATATCTCTTTATTTAATACTGTTAAAAAAGATATACGATCGTTCGTATGTAACGTATGCCGCTCGCTATTGAGTCTTTATCCGATATTATCGAATCGTTGATACGAATCATGTCAAGAGGGAAAGAGAAACAATAACGACGCGGTAATAACTCTTTCGATGGTAGTTCCCTTTTTTAGCACTACTATATCTTGTCAATTTAGGTAAACTCGAGAAAATGGCTATTCCGTGCACGATTCGCAAGCTACAGTAGCAGCGTTGGATAAAGGTTTGTCGTAACGGTATATTCCCTGGAAAAAACGAGCGGAACGTCTCGCTGATCTAGAGCTAATGCATCTTTTCCTCTAACCTGATCCAAAGGTAACTTTTCGCGAGCTCTATTGTTATAAATTTAGCCGGTATCCGTACTGGAAATTTACCGTCGAGCGTAACTTTGCTAAAAACAGCTTCAAGCTATGCTTTTGAGTATATGCAAAACTCGAAATTTGCAACGTTTAAATTACAAACAATTTCCCCCATAAAATTAAACAGTTAATCTCCGTAACGATGATTTAATTAAGAGTCGTTAAGCGTATTATTACGCTTTGTTATTTTAGGTTTCTTCGTTATTCGATTATTCACGAAAATCGAACGTATCAGAACAGACCAAGTATGTTTACCGAATTATACCATCGAAATACAGTTTCATTTGTTCGACTCTCCTTACCAAAATATCGTTTACGAAGTTTACAAATATATCACGGTTTTAGAACGGTTGCTTGAAATTGCCAAATATCATAAAAAATAAATAATTCATTTCTACCGTATAATTTAAAGTTATTTCGTTGACCACGTATCTCGGTTGATGTTCAATTACCTGATACTTTTGCAATTTCCTTCCGTTCTCTCGCGATATCTATCTTTTATCTATTTTCGAACGCGTCGAATAAATTTCGTCCAAACTCGTTTCCTACGTTCTACTATTCTGCTCGATATTGCTTTATACCACGTACATATATACGATACGGTGGAAATCACAGAGCCACGCTACTTACTTGCTAAGCGCAGGAGGGCAAAGGAGAAAGATCAGTCGATTGTCCGGCAGACTGGAGCCGTACATAAGGCCGATACATGAATCGGATCCGGATAGACCGTATCTCTTGTAAATGCTTCTGAGGTCGGTCTCTCTGTCCCGATCGCAACAGCCGATCATGACTTCCTTGACGGAGCTCAGGTCCAAAAATCCCTCTTCCAGCGTCACGGAAGCGCAGTCCGTCTGTTGCATGGTATATCTCCCTACTAAACCGGCCGATACCACGTCCTCTGGATTGGCAGTTAGCGAAAAATCTGCAGAAGCTGTACCTCCCAGCTGGGCAGTTTTCAATGGACTCCAGGGTGGCTTTTCCCACACGAAGGTACCGCAAGCGCGATCCACTCGCGCGAATACTAAGGCCGTCCTCGTCGTACCGCCTTCGCAGTCCCAATGCACCAACGTTGTCCCGTGATGCAATACCTGGTGGTATCGAGTTTTCGTATTATTCCTTCTTCTTCGAATACCATCTAAACATTGTGCTATCCGATTAAAAGAAACACGGCAGGAACATGGTAAGAACTTTTTCGTTTATTTTTCCGTTTAGACGTCACCCGATGGTTAAGATAGTTGGAAAAAGAAGAAATTGTCGCTTGGTCTAAGATACAAGCCTGCCAAAAATAGGCGATAGATCTATGAAATTTGATAACTAAGCGTTGAAACGTTCGTCCGATACGTTGCAAAGATACATAATACGATACGCAACATATATTTAGTCTCGCGATAGATACAAAAAGTAACTTTGGTACGGACGATGAGAGCACATACATACATGCATATAGGTTAACAGTCAATTTCGAAAACATCGTTTTAAGGAAAATGCATTTACGCCATCTATCTCGGATCTTTGCAGTATCGTTAATATTACAAATTTTCCTGTTTTTTTTTTTTTTTTTTATTTTTTTACTCCAGTTGTAGAAATATTCTTCTCGTTGCGGTACGAAACAAAATGCTGTAATGGGATTGCAGTTTTTCCAGAAGGACACGCGAACGAATGTTCGTACCTGGAAATCATTTAAGCCACAAGGCGACTATCGTTTAACGAACGTTTCCTTGCTAATCTTCTTACGGTGGAAATTTTACAAACTTTCGCCAGTCGATCGTCCAGACGTTCGATGATGAATCCTTCGGTTTCTCTTGCTTCATCGTCTCAGGCGATACTTTCTCGGATCAGTTAATTCGAGAGACGATCGTGTTTAAATTATTCGTTGAAAATTCATCAGGGTCGGTATCAGGTCGGCGAAGGAAATGTAACGAAAGCCCGAGGAATCGCCACGAAAATCTCTTCGCGCAATTCCACCGATTATAATCTCTGGCTATTAAATCGTTTTAGCGGTATCTGTGCAGTCGCGGTACACCGAGTCGTACTGCGGCGCAACGCGCGGCAAAACCAGCATACATCGTGCCTGTGTTTATAACGCTGATGGAACTTCTAATGCACTTGGAACACCGTTTATGCGGTCGGCCATAAGTGCAGTCTACGCGGACATTTATAAAAGCGCGCGCAGTATGTGAAATTATTTATCTTCGTCGAAGCACGGATGGATTAATCGACGATGCGTTAACACACCGAACGACGTCAACGACGAATATTCACGACGCATAAACAACGATGTAGAGCCCGGCGTTACGCTCTTCGAATTTAAGTCTCTCGTCCGCTATATTTTTCGTCGCCGTGCCGCGCCGTACCAACGATACGTTTTCACGGATTCGTTGATTTCAAACAAGTAACACGTCGACGACGTCTATAAAACAAGCGAACACGAGCGTAAAATTCGTGCGTAAAATTCGGAAAGCCCGCTAATCATAGAAACGGGGTGATAATTTCTATTAAAATGTACAATTTTGTAGAAAAATGTACAACGAACGTGAAAAGCAGATGATCTTTAATCGCTAATAAACGTCGTTCGTGAGACGATATTCGAGTTGTTAAGTATAGTACGTCCGATTTCTCGATACGTTGATATACACTACTGATATCTTTGATCGTTAAATATACACACGTGTGTAATTTTTGCAATGTTATTACGACGTATGCAGGTATTTATTGGAATTGACGGTATAGATACGAGAGGAAAGATAATCGATCAGATAGGAAAGAAAACGAGCAAAATTAGCAAAATTAGCAAAATTAGCAAGAGTTGCGATTAGAAGCATGAACGATCGAAGGTGCTTAAAATACGAGATGATCGAAATATGAGATTTTCAACTATTTATAACGTTCAGATTTACAAAGTGAATGCTAATGAAGATGAATTCCGAAGATGTAAATTTAGGAATGTGACCGACAATGTGGATCCAGGACACTCGAGCTTGTTATAGAAAATTGATTTACGTAATTCTGGAATAGAGGAAATGTTCACGTTTTCGAACAACTCGTGTAGGTACTTTACGGAGATGGCGTAAGTGGAGATAAAAGAGTTATTGTCTAAAAGAGAGTCGCAAGATAGTTGTGTATACGTATGTATAAGTAAATGGCTTTGTTAACGTACTAGAATCGAATCGTTAAATATTTTCGAGTAAACTCCGCGCAATAATGATATGCGAGACGTAAAATCTCTTATCTTTTTTTAATTCGATCAATACTTGGATCGATAGAACTTTTTATTAGTTTTTTCTTCTATATTTACGTAACACAAATTGTTCTGCTTAATAAACGTTCTATCGTAATTCATAAAAGTTGTATCACAGCGAACGTTAGCAACGAATTCGTTAAAATTAATTACACGACATAGAATCAACGAGTATATCTTCGTACCGTAGTGATCATTTCGAGATGTGTTTTTCTCACTTTTGTTTCTTTTTATAGTAATAAAATATCAATAAAATTTGAAGTAAGCATTAATGGTTTTTCGTAGATATTACAAGTTACGAACATATAAAAAGCAGACTTCTATAAGCAACTAATTGATGCGAAGACGCTTCGTACGAACAAGTGACCTGGTTTCGCCCCCTCTAACCTCTTCTTTCGACGTCTTCCAACTTTAATCCTTTCCATTTCTAGCTGCTTTCCTCGCTCGCTTCCCGATCTTTGACTCCTTTCGTTCTTTTTCTTTCCTCTCTCTCTCTCTCTCTCTCTCTCTTCCTCACGAAATATACCTGAGGTAGCACGGTAAAGTTAGTCCCTTTGAAATCCTTTTGAAGTGCGGGAAAACTACGCTGACGACGTCTTTTATCTTAAGCCTGCACCATGTCCAGCAACTACAAAAGTAGCTGGACGTTGAAATATTAATATTTGGAAATCGTCCGAGGATAAGGTCGCATCTCGACTATGTGCGCTTCTTTTCAAGGTTCCTACTGTAGTTTCGTCCGTATGCATATGACGCGATGTGACGCGCACAAGTAGCTGGAATTTAGAATACGCGATCGTTTTTATTTCAACGAATCGCGTGTTAACGCGCGATCCAAGTAGACTTTTTCTATTCTCTTGGAACAAATAAGCGCTTAATACCGTAAATTAAATTCATTTTCATTGGAAAAGTACGTGTTGAAGTTGCGACATCCTTTTGTTATCAGCGATTCCCGTTTCGTTAAATACCATATTATAGTACTCGCGGATTTTCTTTATTCACGCGATACTTTATACGAAAATGTTTCTATTTCGCTTTACGCTATGCGATAAATAACATTTTGTTCTCATTTGTAAAATATAACGTTATATTTTATTTCATATTTTCCATGTGTACTAGCGATAGTTCATACACTGTTGTATAGGTCGCTAAATCGATGAACGCGAAATAGAGAGACACACGATCAATAAACCTTTTTATAATATAATAACGTTAAAATTCACTGCCGTCGCTTGTCCTATTATTACTGTTTCTATTTTTAGCTAATTGTAGCAAATTGATTTTCCAACTATCGATGATTAAATTATACGATGCAGAGATAAGTGTGCACCGCGTTTCTCAAATAATAGATCGACAAGAAATATTTGCATTCTCAAACAACGCGCAAACGTTTCAAGCAATTAAAACGCATCGCGACGTTGATTAAATACGAAGACAGTCGAGTAACAAAATTAGGGGACGTAATACGGTGGAAAGAGAGGAGAAGAAAGGGAAACGAACACGTTACGTACTGTCGTAACATTCGTTACGACGCAAATCGCAAGTTTACCTGCAAAAGATGCAGATCCATTCCGGAGTGCGGAGCAGCGACAGGAAATAACGCAACCCCATGGTCGAATGTGATCGGTTGTACCGGCTTGTAGGAATCGAGATCGAAATGATAGTCGTTCTCGTCGCATTCTTCGGCCATGTAGGTTTGCTCGATCGCGGTCGTATGAATGCTGAGCGTGCGATGAAGCGAGCCAGTCGTCGCGTCTCTGCCTCGAGCATGTTGGTGCTACACGAAAATACGATAACTTCGTGAACATTTGCAAATATTTTGATATCGTCGAGCGTGAGCTTTCGTGGTGTTTCGAATCGTACGTGAAACGGAAGGCGTATCATTTCTTAAGCGAAAAGATTCGTTCCTTTTCTTCGGTTGAAACGCAACCAAAATTTCGTTCCTCGATTTAATTATTTTCTAGAGTAACAAAATAATTCTAAATGTACGATTAAAAAGATATAATTATTTCATTATCGTCAGGATTTCTCGCGTCCTTGGAATCGAATACGAGAGATACGCATTTTCCACTTGTTATAAGTCATCGATAACAGCGTTACGTATAATGGCATTCGAAGCGTGAAATTTATAGCGCTAAAAATGCTATGAAATATTTTTCCACGTAAGATTTTATTTTACGATAGTCGTAGACTTTTCCTTTCACAGATCCGTTTAAGCTTTCTCGATCATTTATAACCACCGAAGAACAGCTTCGAATATATTATTCGCGCGTTTGTGTCTAGTAAAGCTATATAAAGATATATTGATATCGATATTGCCTTGATTAATTCGAGATTTATTTCACGGGATCGTGTTCCCACAAAAGGTAGAAGGATGAGACGGCGTACCGAGTTCGCCGCGATTATCAACGCGTATGTCACGCCACGTGATGTCAAGATGTCGCGTCAGATCAATGGAGAGAAAAAGACGAGCGATCGACCGGATTCCGACAGACCCTCCTTTCCGATTTCAACGACAACAACGTGCCTAATTAAACGTTCACGTTGCGCGCCTGAATATAATCACGTATCGATTTTCACGTATAAATTGCACCGTACAATCAGAATATACGTATTATATTCGACGATTTACCGGCAGAGCGACACACCCAAAAAATTATGACGTCTACGTAACAAGTTGTTTTTAATCGAAACCGTTACAGATACAGATATCGATTAGCTGTTTTCTTTCGATTAAACGGAACGGCATAATTTCGATTGTAACAAATTTTATAAGTACGATACCGATACGAGCGAAGCGAATATTCGTGAAAGTTTTTTGACGAATGTTTTTAATAAAAGTTTGCAAGTACGATCGAATATTTAATGAAACGATTCTTAGCTTGGAATACGTTTATTTTTCAATATCTCGTGAGAAAATTACTGGTTGTTTGATTATAGAAGATAACCGTACAAGCGTTTAGCGTTCGGTGTTCATTCGTGCGACAACATCGAAGTAGCTACCGCAACTTTTATATGGACGGCAGATAATACACGAGAAAATAATAGAATCGTAATCCGCCTGCGTTCTATATCTATATATTATAATGCCTTATGAAAGATACATTTAACATTCTCTTATTTCGTACGAGTATTACGCTCCACGATCGACTAGATATCGTTGTAAGAAGATTCGATTCTTCTTTTTTTATTATACCCCATAATAAAGCAAAAGTAAAAAATTATACGTCGGAACATTTATTTTACGAACAACGCAACGCTCGTAATAAAAAAGAGATCTTAAAAAGAGACGTAACGGTACTTCAACTATAAACGTTATGTTCGCTTACAATGAACTTTTACTACGGTTTTATAGAACGAAAAAGTATTTTCACGCAAGTTACATTTACATTTAGCGCGTTTTATTCTGTATTTTATCTAAAATATTATGCGATGTATATTAATAACATCCACTAAACTATTATTAATCAATTTTAGCCATATCTATATAATTTTTTCAACAACCTAATATCTTTCTTAAACACGTGAATATGTTTATGCTTTGTGACACGAAGCTGAAAGTAAATGATCGAGAGGAGAAGATTCGTTCGTTACTACGGATCATTCGAAAAGAATGCTTTAGGAGATTAAAACGCCTTCAAGGTACTCGCGATCGGACATTTTTAAAAGACGATAGAATTTCATAACGTCATAGAAGGACATCGTCAGGCAACGAATTTTACCTTATGAAATTCGGCAATTTTCTCGAGAACAGAGCTTGTATCACGGACTGGAGCGTTCTCTTGCTTTTTCAAGGAACTATTCCTCGGATTCCATTCCGTGGGTGATTCGGTGCTGGTATCGATAGCAACTTTTGCCGTTTGCCCCGAAGATGACACGTTTTCGGGCTCGGCAACCTTGCTGCTGCTACGCGGCGACTCGTCGTGGTCCTTGCATTCATGCTGAGACTAAAACGAAAATCAATTCTTTACTTATACGGTTCCTTGTTACGATACTTTTCGTCGATACGATCGTGACGAAACTATAGCTACCGATGCATTAAGAAATTTAACATTCGGACGTTTATATCAAATTTTATAGCGTCAAGCAAAGCGTGATTTCCGACTCGTGGCCCGGTTTGGTCAAAATTCAAGGCTGCTTGTATATTTTTTGAAAAATGAAATACGTAGCTAACCGTCCTACCTAAACCGAGGTACTCGGTATTTAGATGATTTCAAAGGTCACTCGAGCTATAAATCTTTCGCTACAAAAGCGATTCTGCACATTCTTCGTTGTTATCACGCATACAGAAAAAAAAAATGACCTGAAATTATGGCGAAAAAAACGGATCATTTCTTTCGACCTATATCGCGAACGGTACGTTTCTAAGTTACAAGCGGTTCTGAATTTTGCAGCTTAATATCTGCGATCTTGTAAACCGTACTTATTTCGAAATTTCTAGCCAAACTAAACGGCAATCTGTAATTCGTAGGGACGTTCGCGAGAAATACCCTCGTCGGGTATAAAGCAGCTCGCGATGACTTCACTCTCAAGCGGACAAGTAGCATCAGAACACTGTTCGATCTAATTCTGATTTTAAGTGGAAATTGGGTTTCGTATAGATTGGATCGGGTTAGAATTTCTTCGAGGGTTTACTTTGTAGCAAAAACCTTGGAAGTATATCCCGAGATTAAGGTCACAGAGATGAAAATTTCTTTTTCTCGGCATATTATTTTTAGAATATATCAAAATTCAAAGCGCGCGTTACGTCCAAACATATCCTTTACGATATATGCGAAAAGAAAAACGATCCATGTTGCGTAAGCGTTTAACAAATTTTAACCGAAATTACTTCCATTCTTGTCTTCGATTATTTCTACGATACTATTTGTAATATTTTTTTATCCTATACTATACTACGCTATACATGTATATACATGGTTGCTAGTAAATCAGTCAGTCGTTGTAATAAAACTGAATAAATAAATGTAAAAAGAACGTAAAGGTACGTACATAATTTGTTATGAACGGGTGTTTCAGAGATCAACGGTTAATCTTTGTGGATATATCTTTCCTGTTTGCCTGTCACATTCTATATATTACGTTTTTATCGAACAAAGACATTTTAGAAAAAAACGATGATAAAATTTGGATCTTTATGTTCAGCCAAACAATGCAAGTGGTTGGTCCGAGTAACAGGTAATAGAAAGTAGTAGAAAAAAAGGTAATCTTCAAATTATAAACGCGAATATATTCACACGAGTTTTATCAATTTTAGTAATTACGTAATATCCGTTTCAATTTACTTCTGCACGATATCAAGTGTCGTTTGAGCGTGCTTCTTTTATCTCTAAATATTAGAGGATAACGAATCGATTAATAAATGTTTTTTTTTTTAAATCAACGTCGATCTATTCTTTAGATCGACAATTTTATTTTATATATATATATTGGGTATATCAACGTTAATTCGTTGCGTACTATGATATTTTATACATATGTGTGTGATATCTAAAATTTATATTTCCTTTCTACTTTACACGTCGTTCCTAAACTGAAAATTCGCGACTACTCGAAATTGTACAAGGTATCGTTAAATTGAAAAATCTTGTGTGCAATAACAGACACGCTAATCGATATGAGGCAGAAATTTATTATGTATGTTTGGTTATTTTTAATTCGGTGTGCAACTGTTCGAAGCTGTAAATCTATATAGATTAATAATATCTTCGCGGTAATTGAAGAGCGTTATTTTTGCATAGTTACACCTGTAGATATCGTGTGCCAAATGTCGATCAAAATTTCATCAATTTGACCCATTAAAGCCCACTGTTCTATTAGTAGGAGACAGCGCCTTCCTATGGCCGTTTGCACTTTGAATATCGGCAAAGGTATTTGTTCAACGAATAGCGCGGCGAATTCTCTTCGGGAGCAATTTTAACAGAATTTCAACGAACCGTCGTGCAAGCGCCACCGTTGTTTTTCTTAATGTATGGATTTGGGTAACGTAATCGGAGGATTGACATCTTTTTACGTAAAAACGATACAACGGTTCTAGCTAGAAACCGATAAAATACATATTTAGTGCCTGTGTTCTATTTTGAATTTGCGACGGCACTCGACAGCGCAAATACCACCCCACCACTCGACACTAACTAGCGTGGTGTGTGGAGGGCGGTGGATTTTTCTCCATCGTCCGTGAGCTCCGGCAAGGAGAACCACGGCACAGCACTGTATCTTCTGGGTCGGGCATTATTGGCAGCACACGCCGACTACTTGCGACTGGTTCTAAATGTTTTGTTATTGTTTGCCATTTCGACCGTGCGCTTGGAATCGCGATAATCGAAGTTTCACTATAACTTAGCACTATCGCGGTGTCACTTCCTTTCACCGAAGGTCACGTCGGGGTCACCAATTTGAGGTGCAGAATATATCGTCGTGATAATCGTAGTTGCTGGCTGTGCAGTGCTCCGCTGACCGTAGAGGCCTGGATGATAGGTTTCTGCTGCGGGGGTACTGTTGTATTTTCTTCTTATTTGAGAATCGTGGAAGAAAAATCGGACCCCACGGATGCCGAGATTTGAACCCGCGATCCCGAACGTTCGTAACCTAAGGCGCTAACCACCGCGCTGCCGTCGTTCGACGCTAGTCAGTGTCGAGCGGTGGTATTTGCGTTGTCGAGTGCCGACACAAATCAGAAGCTCCCTGAATTTGATTTCAACGTAACGCGTCTTTGCTTCGTCCATTGCAAAATCGATGAACCGTAGATACAGTTTTCATACAAATTCTTTGATATTAAACGTTTTGTTGTAATGTTACTTCGCGAATGTTTATTTCCACTGAACGACGATCATTGCCAAACTTCGCGCAACTACAGCGTTCCAAATATACACGAGTAGAGTTAAAAAAAAGTCTATCGCAAAACAAGATTCTTTCGACAAGATTTTATTACTAATTTCAACAAATATCGCGACTCTTTTTGGCCTTTTTGCGCAATAATTTATTAACCAATAATACGAGTAAGTTGATAATCTAATAGTCGTAGGTGGTAAAGATATCTCTTTTACAATTTTACAATTTTTACATTGGACAGAATAGTCAAATTTTTCTTTAACATTTGGAATCTCGTACGACGATTGATTCAGTCGTACAAGAAGCCGTTGATCATATTTTAATCGTTAAAACGTTAAGGGCCTGTGATAAACTATCAGCCTCGACAGTGACAAGGTGATTACGATAATTCACTAGAATAATGTCAACTCGATCGAGCGTTAGACGAACTATTGACAATGATCGAAGAGAAACAGCGAGTTTTGACCAATCGCAGAAAGTTCGTCCTGACAATCACGACAATACCAGATGGCGCATCTCTATGCAAACGCAAAAAGATATCTACGAACTGAATTGTATTGTTCTGAAGCGTTCTCCATGTTCGCCACACGCACATATATACGTAGTACGTAGATGCATCAGATATTTATTTATTTTACGCATCGTAAAACAGTTTAAATGGAAAGAAATTCTGAACTATCGAAAGTTTGAAAAATCAACGCGCGTTCATTCCTCGAACGGAAATCAAATGCTTTTTCGATCGCTGACAAAATGATCGATGACGGTTATTGGAAATAACGGAAAATCATATCGATAACTCGATAAATTATTCGTAATATAATAGAAGCTATTCCTTTGCAAAAAAAAAAAAAAAAAAGCAATCCATTTCATTCTCAAACCTTTGCACTCACCAAAGAAGAAGTACTTCGAATATATTTGATAGCATCTGTCGTATAAAAAAACATTTACGAGAGAATGAAAATTGATTACGATACACGAAAGGATGGTTGACTGTGAAGCGTGATTGATGCGTTTGTGTATTATGGACACTACGTAGCAAACAGAGATAAAAGGATATAAACGAAGAAAAAGGACATTTCACGAATTTCACGAGCCAATCGAGAAATAATCTCGTCGTGACGATTTAGGATAACGTATGATAGAGAATGCCTACATTTACAACGTGTTACTTCTTCTATTATATTTGTAGATTAATGAAATTTTGGTAATCGTGTTACAAATTCTCCGTGTATTTGAATCAGAAAAGAATTCAAACGTAGCAAAACAAGACAGAGCTCTGTATTAAAAATCTAAATTCACCATATTTCGCTTTCTCTTATAATCGTAAAATAAGCGTAGTAGCGGCGGTAGAATGAAGGTCCTCACGAAGTAGAAGAAGATATCGCGGAAACCTCAAAAGTAGCTTCACCTAGTAGCTTCTATAGGAATGACGTCTGCAATTTCAAACTTATTTTGGAAAAGTAATGGAATCGTGCTCGACTCGGGAAGCAGGCGATTTTGCTCGAAAACGTATTCTACGAATTTCTTATCGCGTAAGAATCGAAAAATACCACGAGTAAATGCGATACGAGCTTCTGAAATTAGCTCAGTCGCATGGGATACTATTCTATGCGATGAAATCCTTCTGGAAAGCTCGTAATATTTGCAAGATGTTTATGCGTCGAAGCGTAACATCGAATATCGATATGACTAAGTATACCGTAAAAACGTGTCTGAAATTTACATCTAAATAAAAAAAAAAAAATATTTGTTTACAAGCACAAAGATACAAGGAAAAAAGAAGCAAAGAAAAAGCAGGAAAGAAATTAAAGCAAAGTAAACAACGTGATCAAACGTTACCGACAAAAACCTTGACAAAGCTGGAATTTGTCAGCAGCATTATGGAACGTATACTTCGTGTTCTTGGAATATCTGCTAACTGCTACTACACCCTTTAGATTTACAGCTTTTGCTCGGCACCGTTCCGAGGTGACAAACCTCTTTGTCGAAAGAATTAAGGCCGTTGAAACTGAAAATCCAGCATCTTGGGCTTGGTTGCCGTCACGATCAATTTTACGATGTTTACGTAACAATAAGAAAATATATGTACGTATCTTGTTAAGATAAACGAAACTTTCCGTAACACTGTGAAAAAGTTGTCACCTGTTAAATTAATTTTTATGCTAACAAACTTTATATTTCATCTGGAACGAGTCATTTTATTTATGTATTTTGTAATATATTCGACACAGCAATCTATATTCCCTTTTCATTAAATTATTCTCCCGCTACGACAATTCTAATACATCGTAGATCTTTTACACGTCATAGCGTGATTTTTTTCTTCTCTATTTTTATTTCTTTTCCGCGTAACGAGTTTGAAATTAATTATTATATAACTTATATAACGTGTACAAAATTCATAACATTTTTATCAAAGGGTTCCCGACGATATCCAACGGCACGGGGTTGTATAAAATGGAAAGTTGATATCGATAAGAGACTCGTTACGCGTATAATCGCAATTCTACCAACGATTTTACTATTTATCAAAGTTGAGAGTTTACCATTGTGTCTGTGTACGTAGAACATTACGTAATTTTGATTAACATCGAATGACATTTCGTTCGATAGTCGCCAATTACAATACGATCGACGTTTTGACAACCGTTTTGCAACAAAATCGTAGATTGTGTCGTCTTACGTTATTTCGCAAGGTTAGATAACAGCGAGAAATATTCGTTTTACGAGATCTAAAGAAAATCTCGCTGCATAACTTGGCAATATCGACTACAACAGACGCTTGTTAAACTCTAGTCACACTGGTTATTGTTGTTCCACCGGTTCCATCGTAATCTGGAACAAGACTTGTTCGCTCGGTGTTCTAAGACTAATTCGGTTGGTGATCAGAACTAAACTGACTATCTTTAGAAACAACGAAGTTTCGCAAGGGAAGGATCGATACGGATACTGGAAATTGTCGAATCTTCTAAGATAAAGCTTACAGTTTAAACATAATCGTTTAACATAATTGTTTAAGATTATATACGAAAGGTGTTCGTAATATTCTATTCGTAATATCGTTGCGAATTTTCCAGACAGATATACGTACAATAACAGAGATCACAAAATACGAGTCTCGCGTGACTAACCGAAGCAAGTTATCCATAATGATTAATTACACGATGACAACACAACTCTATTTATCAACCTTAATCTACGGAGAATAGACGTAAAAATACTATAGCACAAAAATTAGACGTCCACCTTGGAATAATTTCGAGATACTGAGAAAAAAAATTAGAAAAAAGAAAGAAAGAATAAATTTGCATTCAAATTGAGATACGTATAGTACAGTATTCTTCTCGTGAAAATCAAAAAAGTTCACTTTTGTATAGGTGGTTTATGACGACAGGGCTATTAATTTCCCAAGTACTTTTTAATCGAAGAAAAGTTCAGTAATGAAACTGTGGTAAAACATGCCTTTACAGACTTCCTTATATCCAAGAGTACAGAGTTTTTTTTTTCTAATAAAGGTATAATTTTATTTTACGTCGGTGAAAGTATATCGAACGATATTTTCTCTCATTCAAAATTATTACGAATCGATTAAAACACTGTCTTAAGCAAAAGAATATCTTACTTTTCCTTTCGTCCCTTTTCAAAACCATTTTTAATATCTATATAATCAGAATTTTCAACGTTTACGAAGTTTTGCTCATATTCCAGCTTACGCGTTTAAATTAAAACGTTATATCATAAAAGATTACGTAACAGGTATACAGCCGTTTCGGATGTTGTAATGTCTGGCAAATTATTTTTATTACAGTAGTACGGAAACTTTATAATAATTTCGATAGATGTAATAATACGTAATAACGATAAGTGGTACGTAATAAATGTAATTACGCGACTATAGAGGGTGACACGTATTATATATTGGTATTTTAGAACACGGAGATACTTGTAATATACTCTGGTTAATTGTTAGTTATTAAAAGCGATATATCATTTTGGGTTTGCACGATTACGGTGGCCCAGTGGTTTCAACTTACAATTAGTACGTAAATGTAGCTACGAGAATACAATGATAGTATTTGTATTAAATTTGTATTACTCGTATGTCTGTATACTGTAAGAAACAATCTCCGTCAATCCTGGTTCTTGCTATCGTCGGAGTCGATAATATTGTTTCTCTTTAACACGATCTATCACGACGCAATCTGTTCTCGAGTTTGATAGCCGACGATTAGTCGTAGCTCGAGACGAACCTAAACGTCACGATCACCCGCGTCACCATCTCCTTCCGAAGGTCTTTTCTAAAACGTTTCACTCATTTTTCTTACCTACACCGGGGAAAAAGAATCGCTCGCTCACGAAAGAGGTCTACGTCCTCGTAATAGCGAGTGTGCCGTGACCGAGCTTTATTTCGCTAGACCTAAGAAAAAGAACATTACGAACATGCCAGTGGTTCGAATTAGACAGTACGTCTAACTGTCAAAAGATACGCACATTTCCGTCGTACTCTCATCGAAAGAAGACTAAAAAGAAAACATTCCATTGACCTCGCCGAAGAAATAAAATAATCAAACTCGAAGATGGTATCCCGCTGGGGGTAGCCATCCACGGGTTATTTGGCGATCAAGCTAGAGAAATCGATCGAATGTCCAACTGGACCGATCGTAAAGTACAAATTAAATAATAACGAAAAAGAAAAAGAAATTTCCACCGTACACGGATCGAAAGAGGCCCTGCCATTGTTCTAACGTAAAATGGGAAAGTTTTTATCGTTAGACGAAATTATCAGCGTTGCGTTTAACCACTTTACGGCTTCGTGCACGGCGCCAGCGAAATCTTGCTAAATCACTTTCACGCAAAGAGTGCTACGAGCTTTCAGCATTCGTCGTGTGTACATGCATATGTACCTTATGTATATACGGCCATTGAGTCGTTTCACTCGTATTTATGTGCTATGCGAATCATAATATCGCGCAACCGGCGTATTTGCACGGGGTTTGAGAAATTCTTGCCTATTGTTTATACGAAGCAGTCGGTTATGTCGGGTTTATCGTCTTTTAAACGATACGTACTTAATTTCACGAGCCATTACTCGATGCGTTCACGTACTTGGAAATAAAGTCAGCGTATCGAGATTTCCGATATCCTTTACGAACCACCGTAAATTAAACGAATTAGGTTTTTCATATTTTTTCATTTCTGCGATGAAAGATCCGACAATCTCGTCAGCTATACTTCGCCAGCCTGTTACTGTTCCTTCGCCTTGTTATTTTTCCCTGTTCTCGAATAATCGTATAGCACATTTTCCGAACATTTTATATATTTCTCTAACGAAAAATTCGACGAATTCGTAACTCTAAAATTTCGTATAATAAGTTTTTCGAAACAGAGTATATCCGTAGGTGAACTGGGTCGTTCGTTGTTGACGTTGTTCGAGCGAAGCTGGGAATTTTCACAGACTTTTCTCTGAACTTTTATTTTTATTGAAAAAAGTTTCGAACATTTGATTTAACGGACGGCCGTATGATGTAGCAGAGGCCTTGACGGGTATCCTACAATTTGTTCACATCTTTTGGAACTCTAAGATCGTAAAAATCTGAGGATTCGGCATAAATGAGTTTTGCTCGCAGCGTTTGAGAATTGAATTGATATTTAATATCGATTTATAATCGTTCATTCTCGAGTATTTAACGTAATATCGTGGTAGGAAAAAAAAAAAACAGATATTGTTGCAATTTGTAGAACTCGCGTCAACAACTACTTTCGTATGAGTTAAAAAATTGTAGCTATCCATCTAAAAATCATGCAAAAACTATGACATTTAAAATATCTATTCAGATCTATCATATCGCGTGTTAAAAATAACGAAACTTTTACTTTTCTCGCAAATTCTCATAATCTACCACGTACGAGAAAAGCACCTAAGCAACTAAAGCAACTAAGTGCACGTTATGTACGGTATTAGTACGTTATACGCATTAAGCTACGTTTTAGTATATTTTTTCTAAGACATTGCAGATATTTATTAGAGTTTCGTACTCTTCGTAATGGTTTTACTAATTTTACGGGATTATAACTAATTTTAATCGCTTTAGTGGCTTTTTTGCTTTTAGTAGCTATTTATTATCGTCATTAGCTTGTAACTCGTTAATAAGCGTTCTATAAAAAGGGTGATATTCGAGCCCAGTTAGCAACTCGTACGAATACGAATAACGCAACTCAAGATAAAAATCTCATATTAATCGAAATAAAATGTGTAATGGATGCTGGCTAAGAGGGCCAAATATAGTTACGTTCGTATCGCTGTATTCGTTACTTATCCTTTCAGTGAAACTATCCTCGCTGGCATTTGCTTTTTCTCTTCGATACGCATGCACTAAAATTCAATGCGCGAAAATTCAATACGCCAAAATGTAAGATCAGCTGTTCGAAAAGCCAATATGTTTACCACTAACTAGCCGATATGTTAAGCGATAACTTGGCAAAGTACAATTTTCCGTATATGCAACCTTGCACATTTCTATTGTACAACAACGTCTCATTGGTGAAATTACCGGTTGCGAATACGTAGTTATCGTTCATAAGGCAGTTGTTATTTTTACATTTTCCTGCTTCCTCGTATCATTATACAAAGTGAAGTGATTTCGTATGCAAAAATAAATGGAAAATGTCAGGCGAAAGTTTTTAATACGAAGCTTTGTCTCCGAGGAAATTGAATTCGAAAATCCTGCGAGAGCACGTGCATTTCACTGGCAGGTAAAATCCGAAAATTTCCATTTTGACGAAGCTTTGTACGTAGACAGAAAATGGAATGATGAAATCAATCCATCGTATTATTCTTCCTATACATATGTATATTATTATAAAACTTTGTTGATGGAAAATACCTCTGTATAAAATAGATGTACGTCGTTGACTCGATCGCGTAAACGATCTTTATGTATTTATACCATATATTACAAAATGCAAGTGAAAATAAGAACCGCGTAAACCTTTTACGTGCAACGAAGACTTTTACGTTTTCCTGTTAAATGTTCGTATATAAAATAGCCAAAGTATCCATATTGTATTTGTTTGCTTTAAACTGACAGTATTTCGACAAAGCACGAGAAATTAAATACTCTTGACATTTAAATTCTTAATTTACCTCGGATAAACGGTAGTCGACAAGATTACACGCAGAAAATTAACTATGCCCTGGATAAACTCGGTTTTATCGAGTTCTCTAATTGGATAATGTTCCTTCTAAAAATAAATTTCGACCGGTAAGTAGAGTTCTTAACGTACGAAATTTTTGCGATATCATCTGGCACATCGTTATAACCGTTTGCTCGCGAATTATCGCTTGCGTTACTTCCCCTATCGATATTATAATTAACGATAGTAGACCTCTCTTTCGCTTATCGTTTAATCGCGTTATCCGTCATATTTCTATATAGATCTTTTACCGAATATTACGTTGCCTGACAATAAGTTGTCAATTTATGACACATTCGAATATTTTTCCTCGTGACTTCGATTATTACTACTTTTATCATGTACCAAAGTACAGCTTCTATTCCTTATGCGAGATAAATCAGCCGCATAAATCTATTCTAAATAATCATACGCATAAATCTATAAATATAGATAGCTCGTACTTAACGCATATAAACGTACAGTTGTGATAGCTTCTCAAAGCACTTTATTTATGAAAATAGATTACAGTATAGATATACATATACGAAATTACACAATTAGACGACGCGATATAGTAACGGTATAATAATTTCACTTTACGTTTTCTTACAAATAAAGAATTATCGTTGAGTTTACTAGGGCGTTCGACGAAGATGGCGTAGACATTAGTAAAATACGTAAAAATAGTACGATACGAGGCGCGCTTAATTATGCGAATATCGTTTGTTAAAATATTCAAAGGAGCCGTGAGACTAAACCGTGTTCTGGATCTTTCAAACCGACGATCATTAGCGACAAGAGCAAGTAGTTTCCGCCGGCCTACAACCATCGTTGCTGCTGGAGGCCGATAGAAACCCCTAACCTTATCGCTATACGTTTCCTCTTCCCTCTTCTTTTTTCTCTTTCTCCATTATTTCATCCTCGCAACAGATACAATCACAATAGAAATTCAGCCTCATATTTGCGCAAAATCCGATAATTAAGGCACGAATCGAAAACGTAAGGGGCATTGCACATAAACATAGAAATATTAAATATTTTAATAAGCGATCGATACTCGTCGAATTCCGCGAACTTGCTTTTTATCTGTGACAACGTTGACCGATGAAAATTATCGTACAAGAGTAGGGTGGAAAAATAACGAAAACATATGTTTCTGAGATTTATAATTGGATATAATTAAATTTGAGATAATTGAGATATAATTAAATTTGATCTTGAAAATGCCTGGAATTAAAGCATCGAGTTGTATCGTATAATTAGAAACAGTATCGATGGATAATAATACCGAAATTCCTCTTGATCTTTTCATTTACTCTGTTATTCCGATCATCGCGCAGCAACCTCCGAGCTTTCCAAATACTTTCGCCGAACGAATGAAACCGTACAGTATAAAGACCGTTACGCCGCCTCCTTTCAATCAACTCACGAAAAGGACCATGAGCCACAATAGAGTCAAAGTAATATCCCTGGTATTGCTCGGTCGTTCGTAAGACTTCCCTTGAACGGTTCTTTGACACACAAGATACCTAAGATTGGTTTACACTCGCACACAGTTAAGATTCGGTAGTTCTAGTTCGTCTTTCGACGATTCCGATGGAACCGAAGCTTGTACGGTTAATTAAAAAATCGCGTAATTACGCGTACGTCGTACATAAATATAGGGGCCACGGAGGCAATAAAAAATTTTCTACAAATTACGTTCGATCGTTCGTGTAAAACAAATCTTATTTGTTTACTATCGTTATTGCTGTTACTTAATGTATTGTTTAAGTTGATATCGTTCGTTAAATCGTCGAGACGGAGATATACAACGACAGACTTTTAAAGACGTAATTAACGAAGAACGGAAAGAGAAGAATTTGCTAATCGTATTGCTCGATCTAAATTTAAACCGGAATCTTCCGTTTCTAGGACGACTGATATAGTTGATTCGTGGATTTTCTTCCCTAAATTTCATTTGTGGAACTCTTATCTTTAGAAAAATCAACATTCTACGTTGAACGTTTCGTTCTATTCGCTTTAACTTTTGTTCAGTAATAAATCGTTTGCGCGTATGCTTAACACTCAGAACCGACACAATTAAAATACGTACGTACGGTGAACTTTTTTCTTTCTTTGCTAACGTACGAGAAAGCGTAAAGTACGATTATAACGTATGTAATTCACGGCACGATTACTTACAGATATAAGAACTGATCAGAAATTACTTATATGCAAAAGTTATCTATACACGTGGCACCTTGAGCGTCACGGTTCATAAGTAGAACGAACAGACACTCGTTACTCGGAAACGAAATTAATTGGTTGAAACGCGAAGCGTGTAATTGGCTCTAAACTAATACGGTCGCGTCGACAACGCAGCTGTAATGTATAGTAACGGTTAATAAATAAATAGTAATAATTAACGAATATGTCACTCGTAACGTATCTTTTAAGAGTATTTTTAGCGCTCGTTCCAAGGATTATTCGGATATTTTTAAATCGTCCAATTGTTTATCGTGCATCATACGCGTTCGTTCGCTGAATTTCTTGTCGCTTAATCGAATTATCACCGCCTATGAGCCAATTTGCTGCTAGATTTGCAGTTACGGACGAATACTTCGCTGCACGGCAATTATATGCTAGAATTATTCGTACATCGAAGACTTTATGGTTGAGGCGTGCTGGATTTCGTTGCAGCGATTCCGAATAACCTGACCGCACGAGAACGAAATGCGTTCAACGACGCATTTTTATTTTTATTCCTCGCCGTTACTCCTGCCAATCCCTTCCAAACCCACGATATTTCATTCAGCCAATATATATCATTGTTATTAACTATCTTATATTTCGGAGTAACCGTCATATTTTATTTATAAACGATCGGAGAGCTTTAGCGCGAAAAACCAATTCACGGGCATCAAATTGAAGCGAAATGCAGAAAAGCGGGCAAAACGATAATAACTTTTTTTTTTTTTATCGATTATCAATTTCGTTTTAAACGAGTAGAACGTATCGGTAGATAATAATATGTTTTATTGCTTTTGATGTATTTCGAAACTCAAACCGCTCGATATTTTCACAATTATGAGTAATATCGCGATTAACGTTAACTCGCGATTAGTTTTAGCGCGTTATAAATTATCAAATAAAAAGAAAATCCGATATTGCGTATATACGATACTGTACGAATGTGACAAAGCACCCTATTCCAATGGTCTGTTATTTAATTTCACTGTATTCTACGCGAACAGACAGAGAAATAGAAAGAGACGGATCGTTAGTTAACCAGGTAGACGGATAGATCAGACCAGCTGTAAAATACGAATAGAAAATTATTATTCGCGGTAAGATCGATAAACCAACGTTTAAACGAAACAAGCTAAATCACGCGTTAAAATAAATCGCGCATGAACGCGATATTACGATATTTCAGCCGGCACTTTCGCTTTCCTTTCCGATAATGATCGAATGATTGAATGGTCGAGCGAGAATCCAAGAAATATCACAAAGAGACGGTGGAGAATCGATCACGCACGCGGTCTTTGCTTTCGACGCTAGTAGCTCATATCGGTGTTTCTTGCTTTAAAGTGGTCAAACGAAAGGAAAGGGTTGGTAATTTGAGTAGCTCTGTGGTATCTCCGGGCAACCTTTGGCCTCGTTCGCTGCTCGTATTCCATGGTTCGACGCTTTCGGCGGAGGTCGGGGGATGTACGGATTTTATCGAGGAACTCGCTTGGCCAGATGCCAAATCGTACGTGTAAGTTCGCCGTGAGATCATCCGATCTCGCAGCTCGTCTCTTTTCTTTTCGCGTACTTGCTTCGTTCGACGCGTTCGAACAAGTATGGTAGGAAAACGGTGACCGATCCGGCACATCGCCGCGCCTCCTCATTCATCCTATCGACGTTCGTTATCTACTGTCGATGCGACAAAATCGTTAAGAAATCATCGGTTTTCAGAAACGCGACACAAATCGCTACGAACACAGCGTTTTACCATGTATCGGAATTACATGGCCGAAAGACATATCCGAAGATAAATGCCTCGGAAGATAATACAATTCGACTGAATACAGATATCGCGTGATATCGAGCTTAGAATCGATTTAGGCTGAAACACGGTTTGATCTAGAACCGAATCGGAACTGAGATGGAACTGAGTTTGAATTGGAACAGAATCGAGCTAGAACCAATAGCGAACTGCTATTGGATCGGTGGTGAATTGATATTGCGCCGATACTCATCTGTTTGGGCAAATGTATTGGGATTTAAAGGCCTTTTTTCGTTGCACACGAAAAGGATAAGTCAGAAAGATACTCGAAGATCGGATTTTCTCATCGAACGAGTCGAGTTTCGATCGGGGCACGCGTACGAATTCGTTTAAAAATCACTTGTAGCAACGTCGAATATTCCTTAGGCCGGACATCGTAATTTCGCTTATGATATTTGATTTGTTCGAGACAGCGGTCTTCTTTGACGAGTAGTCTTTGGCTTATATAAATCTAGAAGTTCACAAGTTATATAAATCTAAAAGTTCCAAACTTATACGGGGTTTACCGTTCGAAGAATCGATAATCGTCCTTCTTGTTAATGGATAATTCGAAGAGAAATTTTGTTAATATTTACCGTACCGTTCGTTGTACTAAAAGTATATCAAAACGCATTGTACATTCGTATTTCCTTACAAAATAACGATATCGTTTCTTTATTTACTCGCGTTACAACATTTTACTTTTTATATCATATATGAAGCAGAATCGCACGTACGTATATTGCGTATGTGCCTTACGCGATAGATTTTATAAAGTGCAAAATCCGGCAATTACCGAGCGAACGCGCTTTCCGTGTTTTTAAATGTAGGTCAGATATCGAATATCGGAAAAACGCATTCGAATGAAAAATTTGCTCACTCTGTTGTCTCTATTTCGGTATTTATATTTTGCGGCCGATACCTATTTCCGATGTTAAAGATATCAAAGGAAAGACACTCACCGGTGACCTCGATCGTTTAATCGGCGTCAAGGTAATCGATGGAAAAGCGTGGAATCGATCGAAATTTTCGAACCACGATATTCCTTCTATTTTTCGTTGTTTCGTTCTATCTTTATTTCTCCGTCGTTTCAGCCGTGTTGTACACGCGACAGATTTTCGCCAATTTTCTATTTTGCTCTTTCAGTTTCCGTGTTTGCGCGGAACAAACTCAAGTGGTTTGTTAATATCCGATCGTGCCGCGATCCTAGTTTACATCCATACGAGTGAAAAACTTCGTTCGTCGAATTTTCGAACGAAGGCAACTTATTAATAGAAAGCAAATGAAACACGTACAGCACATATGCAATTATCTCTTCTAATCGAAGCACAAAGCTCGATTATGTAACCACAAATCTTTATTGCTGCGTAAGTTCTCGAAATAGAACGGAAATAGAGGAATTATACCGTGGAGACGGAAATATCTGTTACAAAGCGCTACCTTGGAAAATTCGTAATCCGACGTGGCGAGTAACAAATAAACTAGAAATTTTATCCCGATGTATACCGATCTATACTGCAATTTTTATTGGAAATGCACGTAATATCGAAATGTATCACGTACAAACTTCGATACTTAGGAATTCGCGAACCTTTCGATCAACGCGTTCCAGTTACACCTTCTTTCTCGTCGTACAACGACGCGCAAAGAGAACGAGCGAGCTTATTTCTGCGGAAGCTGTGCGAGGGCAAGTAACGTATATGTACGGGTCATCGGACTTAAATCGATGGTAAAGCGCAAAGCTTAATTCGCGAAGGTAGCAGCGTACAACGCGATATAATAGGAGCCGAACGAGGCTCTGTCTTGACTTCGAAACTCGACTTTATCGTTAGTATTATTACCGTAAGGTATTATGCAAAAGTTTCAAGGTCCGCCTCGTCTCGTCCTTTTCACGGTGGCAGCGGCGATTTGCTCGGCGGCTTGTGGTAATTACAGAGGAATAAAATTTAATGGGTTACCTTGGACTCGAATGCGATGACTTCCCGCAATTCCCGCAAAAAAGCTCCGAAGAACGGCACCACTGGACACTCTGGCATTGCCAAGGAGCGAGCAAGCGCGAACTCATACTCGGGAGACAAAAGGGCGGAGGATAGATTTTCCAAAACTGGCACTGGGTCGTTCACACTTTGCCAAAAGGGCTTTAGCTTGTGGCACCTGTAAGAAAGCGTTTCGTATTCCATTATAAAACTGAAATCAGATACGTACGATCTGTTTATGAATACAGATACGGAAGATCGTTTTCCGTTGCATCCTACGGACGAAACAGACAAAACGAGAGGAAAAGCCCGCATACCCTGTATAATAGTCGATCGTTAATATCGCCTTTCCAGAGTTTTCATCGAGTATCGCGCGAGTTTCGCGACGTAGTAGGCGGCGATAGCGCGGACGTTCTTCTGTCTACTAAAATTTCAACTATTCGCTTAATCGCATAGTTTCCGAAAGTAAAACTCAAGTGCGAGCATATAACGCGAGGTAAATTATAAGTATACGACCGCATCGAGGACAATGGTGGTGTGTAGGACGATGGTCGAGCAGCAGCAGCAGCAGCAGCAACAGCTTTTATCTTCTTTTCGTTCGCGGTTACGAAGGTTGGTGGTTTTACGATATCGCCAATAAAAGCTAGTTTATTTTTTCATTCGCTCTTTCAAAGCGACCACGAGAGCACGATTCGATGGCGCGGCTTGTCCCTTTGGTTATACATTTGTACGAAAGCTCGAGATTTTTGATAACGGGAGAAAGTTGCAGCTGAATTTACGCGCATCTGGCAATGATTTAATTCTTTGCGCTATACTCGCCGCTGTCGTCGCTGATGTAACGATACTTTTTCATTTTTTCCTCGTCTCGTTAACTTGTAACTCACCTTTGTCCTGACGTTTCGTTCGGCCAACAAAGCGAACCAGTAGCGAGTAATTTAATTAAAAAGTTGCTTCGAACGTGTACGCGTGCGTAGCTATATGCACACGCGTTTCGTATTTTACATTTTTCAACATGGATATAACCGTAAGATAGCGTCTATGAGATTTCAACGGTGTTTGTTTTTACGACAGTTCTGTAAATATTCGTCGTGAGCCATCATATATGTACAAGTACTCTTGTACATCAAACTCGAGCACTGCTATTGCTACTAGCTTTTAAACGAAGCGCCGTATTTCACAACATGTACTATTCTTCTTTTATTTTTTTAACGTCTCGCGCACTTTACCATAGCGTCTATCGTCCACGTAACGAAGTGACCATCGTCGTGCCGGTTATGAATCGATTCTTATTTCCAAGATAATCGAAAGCCTTCGGTCGTACACGATAATTACAAACGTACTCGCTACGAATAATGGCAAACATTTATTTCTATAAATGATAAAAGCTTCTCTGTTTTTCTTGAAAAAATTCATATGCCTCGTATAAAATATACAAATTTTTTCTAACGCGAATACAGTTTCTTCTCATAATTGCTGTCACGCAGAATACGCATTTTCTAGGATGAGAGGGCGGTTTACGTTTCTCTATCGAAAGCACAAATTTTTGCGTTACTTTTGCGAGATGTATAGATAACAAATAGGTTATTTTAACGTTTGCCTAACTTCGATTTATACGTGATGATAAATTCACGGATTAAGCATCGTACCGATATCTACGTATCTAGAAACAAGAAGTTCTTAGAAGTGGGAATAACATATCGGACAAGAGTCCGTTTGATTTTAGATGGAAGCGAGGAAAGAGACAAAATAGTAGAAATACGCGAAGACGATGGAAAAATAAAGTGGAAAGAAGTATCGAGAGAGGAGAATCGGAAGAAAGTCCATTTACAGTCGCGCGAGTCCGAATGCCATATGCGAAAGTATTCCGACATCGCGTAAGACCGAAGGAAGGATCTTTGAAGGTAGAAAGACGAAACAGCGGACCGCTAACGACGAATCAAAGTTTACGAGAAGAAGGAGGAACCAGGGAATTTTACAAAAAGGACGTGTATCGTCGCGAGTGAAACGAGTGTTAGCCGAAAAGATTTTCCAAGGTCGACGAAACTTTGCCAGAATCTTCGATATAATGGCGAGTCGAGTCTCGTTTTCGCGAATCGAGCAAAGGTTAAGGAGAATATTAAAAACTTTGTAAATCGATATCGTTGAACCAGAGGAGACCGACGAGTTTTGCCAATCTTGAACTAAAGCAGCTTTATGCTGGGATAGCGATTAACGCTTAAAACGTAAGTTTAAATAGCGTTTTACTTGAGTTGCTAAGACCGAGGATTATAGGGTGCCTTCGGGACGCCTATTATTTCAATAGACCGGGGTTAATCGATACGAAGGCTTATCGAAGCTGGACGCGTCTTGCTCGCTGCTACGGCGTTACGAAGTTTCCAGAAATGACTTCGAATTAGGTGAAATCAAATTCGAAGTTAAGCTAAATTAGCTTATGTTAAATCGAGAAACGAAGCTGGAAAGAAAAATAAACGACGTAAATTCTCGCGTTATGTTTCGACGATAACCTGATTTTATTCCAATACGTGGGAAATTGAAGCTTCGGCGAACGTCGTGATCGTCGATGTTTCGCGTTGTACGCTTTAATTAATCACATTCGTCTACTATGCACTTACGTTTCACAACCGAAGGAGGAGACACAGAGAACAAGAGACGTACGGATAACTTACTTGAGACCGGCGACAATTTCCATGGCTGAGTTAAAGTTTCCGGTATTCCAACAGGTCTGAGCTACTCGTAGGAGACAGGACAATACCGCCTGCCTTTCTTCCAACGTTGCGCCACTTGCGATCGCGTGAGTAACCCATGAGTTTACCTAAAGTTCCAAAATATCGATAATTATGCGAGTTACCGAACGTACTCGATTAATCGATTGATTGAGTTACCGCCGATGCAAAAATCACAGGACATCCAGTCTTAATGGGAATTCTACGTTTGACGTAAATTACGAATTCTACGTTCCACGAAGTTTTCAAGAATCTTCCGGATATACTTGATAAACGGATAGAGCAATGGCCTATATATCTATATGTACTCGAATATATGTACGTATAACAACGATCTGCCTATTTTCTCATCGCGATACCTAGATAAACGAAACTAAATAAATAATAAATAATTGGCAATAATTTCACGGTTACCGACTTCGATCAACGCGCTGTCGTACGCAAACACTCGGTGGCCATCGAGCAGAGTCGTCGTTCGTGCCGAAAGAAGACGAATCACTGAGAATCGCAAATAATTAAATTTCTTTCGCTCGAACGTAGCGACGGAACGAAAGACCACGCGTCCACGTAACCGAAAGCGTAACACGTAACGGGAGAAGGTGAACGCGAACGCGACGATAGGGAATACGAAGAAGGAGAACAGCTTCGAATGGGAAATCTATGACGCGTAACAACTTGCAATAATTCTATTCCAGCGAACGCGGTCCATACGATCTTGCTTCAACGAACCGACGTCTTAATCCTATCCTGATAATTCTATTCCTTTCGATTCCCTGTTCTCTCCTGCGTTTTACTCGTTTCCTTTTTCTCTAAACGATCCTGCGCAAATTTCTTCTTCGCTTGGACGTTTCGTTTAGTTTATTCGAAAGGATATTTCGAAAAATTACCTCATTAAAACGTTTGATGAGCGTCCGAACGGAAGAAAAGAGGTTGGAAACAGGCCAGTTAGACTCTTCCTCGGTCTGGGTCGAGCTGTTCGTGGTGCTGGGATTGCAATAGCTGCGACTCGGCGACGGGGGTGGCCTGGCAGGTGATTTCGTGTTCTGATCTTGTGCCACGTGCCTGAGGTACTCTTCCGGTGGTATCTGGTAGAACAGCTGGTATTCGGTCTCCGTCAACCTGAGCGCCACCTCCTCGGGGAAGTGCAGCAGCTTGTGCAGATCCTCCAGCTCCTCAGAGCTCCGAGGCGGCTGCGGCTGCGGCCGCTTCTCCAGCTCTAATCGAACATCGTACAATACGTTCGCTTTGATATTCCTCCGTATAAAATGTTATACAAGCAGATTCGCTTCGAGTTTTTCGAGAAATCGATTTCTTCGATCATCCGCCCTTTGAAACTCACGAGGGAGTCACGACCACATAGGGACAACAACGTTGGAAATTGCCGTTTCCATCGAGCAAAATTCTTTTCTCCCCGTCTTTTCGCTTTCCGATAGCGTAGCAATTAGGGTAATTAAATTTGGTTCGCACGGATGTCGAGTCGCATCGTTACGAGCAGGAGCAAGGATCGAAAAGCGAAAACAGTTTGATCAGAGGATCGTCGTCGTTATAATTTTCCAACGTTTCGATTTCATTGAAACGAAACCTTTTCTTTTCGTCGAACTTCTTACGGATTATATCGCTATACAGCAGCGGTACATCTCGGTGGTAAACGAAGGCCAGGAACGTAACGAATCCAGCACGAGGTACACCCTGCTCCCTCCTTGCGACCGAAGGGCGACAAAGAAATTGCCCGTACGTAAGAAGTTGCCAATTTCTCGAACAACCGATCGTAAACGTATAAACTTGGCGATTGATTTTCATTATCATCCTACTAGGTTTCGCGTTGATGGCGATATTTACGAAAATACTTTTGCATAAATAACAGCCTCGATCTTAATGTTCGGTCGCTAATGTACGTTACGGTTGCGAGTCTGTTAAACAGAACGGTTGGAATTGCGAAAACAACGAGTATAAATTGTTCGTTCGAAGGTTTCTATCGGAGGAAGAGTGGAAAGTATACGTCGCGCGATATTATAAGGCGTTATTTCAAGCATGCCGACAATTTAAAATCTGTCCTAGTTCTGTCAAAAATAATTAAGATTGGCGCGACTCGTTGAGCCAGGCGTGTACCAGCATAATACGTGTACACGAGGGCTCGGAAAATGTGCAAGTGGCATCCATTTGCGGTGACAAGAACGAGCACTAGGATAATTCGACGCATCCGGAGTATGTATCACGAGTCGTCTTGTTATTAAAGCGATTCGTGACGTTATCTATTTATAACGGATTTGAGAGTATCGCGACGGACAACTTAACGCAAAATACGAATAAACGCGAATAGCTCCAGTTTTCACTTGCAATTTTAAACTAAACGATCGTAGCGTATTATCTAATCATTTCGTTGCATATCGCAGATACGTAGATACGTATATGACGATATTCGTATGAAATAGAACCGTATCATATTTGAACGCACATATTTAGCTCGAACATTTCAGAAATGGCCATTAATTACATCGCGCTAACGAATATATGAATATCTGCACCGAAGATCTGTTTCGCCATAGCGCATTTGTTCGAAGCTACGCGTTCGTAGCATTTGACTATCTAAATACCTGGATGAATATATGTATGTTATGTATTTTAGCTACGTATCGATCGCGGGAACACGAAATTTCGTGAAACGATATGTTTAGATGGAAGAATACGACGAAGCGTTTTCCAAAACTGAATCTAACGCTTAGAGAATTTAAGCTACTTTGAAGCTGCTATAGGGTGGTGTTTCTTATAAAGGAATTAATTCCAACGAGAGCACGTAACGTCTAACTTTCACAGATCTATAGTACCTTAAGTCCCGCACCTTGAAACTTAACGATATCGTAGGTAGTTGAAAACTATCAGTCTTAATCTAGCTTTAGTACGAAGAATTTACACGAAAATCGTATGCTATAAGCTAAAGACGTTAATCAGACGTATGTACGATATACACGTAAACGATTAGGGATGCATTTTCTTCCAAAACATATCCCTTCTCTTCTCATTACCATAAACTACTACGCGTACGTGTACAGCTGTATATTACAAGTATAGCAAGACACGTTTTCCATTCTTTTATCGCGGTTCAGCGAATTTCAATAACGCTCCGTCTATGAATCGTGCAATATCATTTATAACACACATTACCATAAATGGGATGCGAAGTTATGCGATGCAATAGTTACGACGCAATCAGCCACATTTCGGTCTACGTTGCGAAAGAATTTCATTAAAATCAATTTCCTTCGTATCCCACTCGAATATCTTACTGCTGTAATCAAAATATCGTAAAATCACGAAACAATAAAGTAACGAAATCGACCGAACAGGTGCAAGCAAACACGATTAACGATTTACATCGTGGCGCGACGTAGGAATGGAATTGCGAACGATGAAAATTTGTGCCCCGATGGAGCGTTCAAACGTTTCCGAGCGAAACATACAAAAAGACGAAAAAAGAGTATAAAAAAAAGAAAGAAAAAAGAAAAAAAGAAAAGAGAGAAGAGAAAGGAGAAACAAACGTTTTCAAACGAAATCCGCTTGGTTGCGGGCGGCATAAAAATTTCATTCGTTTTCGCATCCCTGCGGACCAAAGCATATTGACCGAACAAAATCATAGCGGGTGACGGTGCAAACTTGACCTCGATTAAATTATTATGCTCGAAGGAGACGTCTGTTCGTATAGTTGTATCTTGCCTGTCGAAGAAGGAAACGCTATATCCTGTACACATTGTCTCACATTGTCGCATTGTCTCGCTACGAAACAGAGACTCGGATAAAAAGAGAGAAACGACGCGAGTAAGAAATATCATAAAGAAACGGACGAAGGAAGCTACGTTGGAAAATTGTCTAAGAAATATGCGTGCGAAAGTGTGTAAAGAGTCAGAATTACACGCTGGTTTGGCAGAAGGAGCACTCGCAACATTTCAAGCGCGATGTAAGACGAGCTATTAGATTTTCAATGTACTATTAGCTCTCGGCTTAATTCTCGGCTAAAATGTACCTGTATCGTCGGAACCGTAATTATAAAAGAACAACGTAGAATATATCAGCGTGTTCTTCCGATTTCTCGAAAACTCGATCCGTATCTACTTTTTAGTAGCACATGTTAACGATTAAGACGTTGCTTAGACGGAAGATGTACCTTGAAGAATTGTTTCAAAACGTGATTATATCTTCGGACCAACCTTATCAGGTAATGATTCGGCCACGTGGGGTGGAGGAAGCGGAAGTGGCTGTACTATTCGTCGTTGACGGTGATGAAAACGGCTCTTCCACCCACGGCCACGGGTGGAATCGCCACTGTTCACCGTTGAAATCAGCCCGACGACCACGATGGGTAATCCCCACGTAGTTTTGCAGCCTGCATCAAGACGGCTCCATTGACCTCTACTTAACAGGATCACTAGGATCAGCTTTCGTCTTTCTCCTATTCTTTTCCGTGTCTTTCTTGTATTTTAAGAACCACCGCGTCCCTTAGTTGACCTAGAAAACAGAAAGAGAGAATCTCTGGGTAATTTAAACGTACTATTAAACCGCTAAAAGATAGAAGATACCGGTAAGTAAAGCCGAGAGGAAGAAAGCGGAGGGCGAAGCTAGAGAAGAAACGTACGTTCGAATAAATTTATTCCTAGAAGATACGAGTCGATGTAATTTTCTAGATATATTCGAAAGTAAGATGACAAATAATAGGCTATATAGCTAAAACTTGCCAAAATGTTGTACAGGCGATACGAAGACGCGACTGGAAAACGACGATATTCTTATCGCGTATCGGGGCAGAGGCAAATCGTTTCGCATAACCTGACGAAATTACAAGGTTACGTAAACTATCGCGTCAATTTTTTCCATCGAATTATTTAAGCAATTAATATAATATACAATAATCGTGCTAGATATTAGTTAGTTAATACACCGATCTACCTATCTGATGTTTCTAATGTATTTAAATCGACATTTCGCACGGTACAACGAGACAAAGCGTTATTGTCTGCGCGTTGCGTAGCGTGTACTCCAATAAGTCCAATACGTATCGATATCAATTAAATTATCTTCGCCGTTGTTTCGTCGCTTCTTTATCGTCAAGAGGATTCGTTTCTGGTCAAAACTGCGCGCGTGTGATCGTCGCACAAAGGATTCGCTGGTATATTCGGGCAATGCCGAAAGGAACTTTCAGAAAGCGCAACCACTCGTTGCAGAGGTAGCTACGAACTGTCGTCGACGGAATACAGCGGCGAATCCAACGACTCTCAGAGGAACAATGTTAATTTCTGTTTCGTCCTTCTTTCTGGATTAAACGTCGACCGTTACGGCACGAGTACCTTTCCCAGACGCGCGCGTTCTTTCCTCCCATTTTTCTTTCTATTTCTCCTCTTAACGCGCGACTTTGAAAAATGTTCACCAACTACGGCCGACAATTTCGTTTATTCGAAAAATGTTGTGTATCTCTGCCTTGCTACTTTTTAAATATCCTTACACGATATACAGATAAAACGGCACGATTCTAATAAAAAAAAAAAAAAAAAAAAGAAAAAAAAAACGGTAAGTTCCGCTTAAACTTGCAAATCGTTCGAAGTTTCAACGTAATCTCTTTAAAAGTGGTCGTTCGCGGTAGTTTGCTCGACGACGAAATTCGTCGTCTTTGCAATAGTCGTAGAAACGAATCGGCAGTCGAAGAAATCGCGATTACGCGTCTCCATCGAAATTCTCCTTGTTTGTTCGCGTTTTGCTAAGCGGTCGACCGGAAATGCTAAAAAACGACCTTGAACGCTACGTAACGACCGTCCGGTTTAACGCGGATCCGCGGTAATTTCACAGAAGCAAAAAGCAAAAAGCAACAGAAGAGAGGAAAAGAAGATTAGGAATGGAATTTCGCGTGTGCCCATGTCCGGTGGTCGGGGATGTGATTTTTATAGGGTCGGAAAGTTACGACTTTCTTAAAGTCAACCGTAAGTACCATCTGCTCTTTTTGAAAAAATTAAGTTCCGCGATTTTATTTACCTTTTATGCTGTCTAAACTCGAAAACCGTGGAATTACATATCCTTTCAGCCGAGAATCGTACTCTCGAATCTAGCGAACATCCTTGTCGTTAAAATTGTTCGTTGAGTTATTTAACGCTTCGCTTTAGAAAACGTTAATACTTCGTAGATTTTTCGCAGACTCTCTCACAGTCGCGAGTATCATCGCGCTAGTTTCACGTAGCACTTTGCTATCAAATTTTCGCGCTTCCACGCTTCGATAGATGCAACCGATCTTCGTTGAATTAACAAATCTATACTATGCGCGATCAAAGCAATCGTATTCCGTTTAAAAGGTTCCAGCAAGTGGAAGAAATATTTGCGATTCAAAATCACCGTATGCGTAGCAAAGTAGTTGGCAGTTTCGTACGATCGTTACGTCGAAATGGAAGTTAAAGGAAATTACTAAAGAAAATGCGCGACTGCTTTTAATTTCTGATTCTTTATGAGGCGACTCTTTCCGAGTTTTATGAAGTTCCTGCTTTCTTCTCTTCCGCGCGTACTATATCTACTCGCGCTTTGATCGCTCGAGCATTCGTCTTTCGATCGATCCGCGTATAGGCGCACGTCGACAACCTTACAATGCTGTTCGATAAACCGACTGTGTACTCGAAAATCAAAGATCCGTTCATCTTTCACCCGTTTGATTTTACCTTTTTCCTTTACTTCCAGGAAATATTTTCCATTTATTGAACAATAGCGCTCGAGTCGATTATACTTCCACACGACGAAATTAAATGCCGCGTCGCTTAAACATTTCTAAATACTTGGTTCGCTCTGGCTCTGGATGTCGCTCTGCACCGTGTCGTACCGAACCTGCGTCACGTTTTGCCCGTCTGATTCCCACTTGCTTTGCAATGGGGGATTTTGGTCGAAACGACCACCGTTCTATGTTAAAAATATCCTAAGTTATCCGAATTCGGAAACTTTCTACTTGTTAGGAATACCGGATAGTAATAGATGGTATAGCGTATTCTCGTGAGAGCTATATTTATACGAAGCGATAGCAACTAGGTTTACCTTCGAAACGGTGCTGTTGTACAAGGAGGAACAATAGTTTACGAACGAAGATTTCGTATACGTATAAGCAGCGCGTTGCTCAATTTGTTTCTGATACGATCTCGAAACGCGTACATACACATAAGCGCTTCCTGCAATTGCCTTCTGATTGCTATTAAACGCATTAATTTGCAAGAGCGGATAATTAATGGGAAACCACTTCGAGGCAAATTACTTCTCGTAATTTAATTTATGCTACTTATATCTATTTAAATAAAGGGAAGGGGAAAGGTAATCGAGTATAAATAGCTTCGTGTCATTTTCAAAGCAGCGACTAAATAACTAAACGAGCAGGAGAGAGAAATTAACCGAGTTTAAAGCAACGAGGATTCGTATAATCGAGTATCGAAATTGTTAAAAACTCGAGAAACATCGATTACATGAAAATTACGCAAAATTATTTCCTGCATAGTATTCGTTTCGCAGAAATTGTTCTAGCGGAGAATGCTCGTTTAGATAGTTTACCGATGCGAAGAATGAAGCGAAGGACGTCTTCCTCCGTGTCAGTGCTAGCTGCCGCATCGGTAAAGATTTCTAGAAAGCTCGTACGAACATCGAACGTTACAGTTAGACTTTGGAGAAGTTTGCTACGGAGCTCTGGTGGCGAGCGAAGTAGACGAACAACCAGTTTGGATACCTCGATATCATGGTTCACACGGTAAACGCGGAGACCGGCGAAATGAAAATATCGAAGAATTCGCGTACGATATAAATTAGTAGGATACAACGTAGGAAAGAAATTTCCGGCTATTCGATTTGAGCTCGTTTTGCACGATAGAAGTTTATCTCGTTTGCACCTTGCGCACGCTGTACGATGTCGCGGCACGTTCTGTTTTTCCGCTGCAGATTTTATGAAAACAGCGAGCGTACTTAGGTTCGCGAGAAAACTCCACCAGGGGGGTAGAGAAGATTCCGCGACTTTTCAGGTTTATTAGTCTCGAGGGTGGTGCTCGTGTTCTTATTGAAAGAAAGTTCCAGCGCCGCTTACTAATCGGGGGATACGTTTCTCTCTTTTGTAACTGCACAGATTTTGAAGATTTTTATCTGGCGATCGCGCGATAAATATGGTACGTGTCGCTGCTGCTTCGGCGTCGATACCACTTTCGCTTCGAAACGTTACCAGGACGGCGCGCGTGCGACACGGACAAGTGCGGAAAACGCAAGACGCGAAACTTGTACTAACGCTATTGCACGTAAATACGCTATTTACGCGAGTATTTCAGTAAATGTACGTTTGCAGCGAATAACTTGTCGTTTCTATGCTTTTTCAGGTCAGTCCCAAATTTTGCCAACGACGTAATCACACTACGCGGTCGTATCTCATCGTAGCAGTGAAATTTCAAAAAATTTCGCGCCACCTACGTACATAACAGATTTCCGCGAATTTTGTCAATCATCGTGGATACGTGTAAACGTTATTTTTTAATTCTTACTTGTATAATACGGTGGCATCGTTTTACGAGAAAATTGCCACAACCTAATATACGCGTATTACGATTTTACACAGGTGGAAGATTAAAAGATGTTAAAAAACCTGGAAGATTTTAGCGCGACTGGTAGGTAGTAAAGTGGAAATTGGATTCGATAAATTTCGATACCGACCATTTCAAATACGTCTACTTCGGGTGAGCTCGTGTGTTTTAAATCGACCAAGCCATCCATCCACCTTCCGTGGCTTCGAATCAAATACGATGCGCTTGCAAGCAACTCGTCTTATTAATCCACGAACTGTCTGGCAAACGGACGAGTCGATTCAATTCGTCGGTCTTTATATCGGCAAATTAAACGGAAGCCGTATACCGGCAGCCGAGTTTTCGTTATAACGAGGAAAATAAAATATTGGTCAGATATCGTTTACATTAACAGCTGTCAGCTGTGTTCACAACGCAACGATTAACTCCGATGTTCCTGTCCTGTTCTTATTCGATAAAATATTACTGACCAATATGCGGGAAACGTTACCGTACATTTTGGAGTATAAAATATTACGCGCGATATCGCGAATCGCAGATAAAATACTGGCATGTTTTTTTCCGTAGCTTTCTCAAAACGGAGAGCTTGAATTTTTTTTAAACCAAACGTTTAACACGTCCGCTTGTTACTATTCGTTGTCGTTAATTTCTTATTTGTTGTTTTTTAACGCAAGTTTTAACGATTAGGTCGTGCGTGCGACATCGATTTTAATTGGTAGCTCAAGACCGAAATGAAAAATCACGAAAGTTTGAAAAAGCTTTTCGTATTAATTTACGCGAGACGCGTATCTATTTATTCTTTTTTTACTATTTCTCGCATAGTCTTTTCCCTCCGGGTTGAGACACGCTTGCTATTACATTTTTCCCTGGCTTACGCTTGCTACGCGAAACACATATACGAAATATTAGAATATCGAGATGTTTTGTATGAAAATTACGATAGATATGATATTGATTGAGTGATCTTAATTGAAAAACATATCGCAACTTAAACGAAACGAAACGAAAATCATTAACTTTCTTACGGAATCGATGTAAATATTCTATACGATAATTATACAGGGATCTAGAATCGCGAGAAATAAAAATAACGAAGAAATTCGTCAAATTATCACCAACAGGAGTATCATTTTTATCGTGTATTATCCTCCTACGATAATTATTTTCAACCAAGTTAGATATATAAATTGCAGCTATAATGACGTAACGAAAATGACGCTGATAAAATATACATAGGTATAAATGGCCCATAGGTACTTAAAAAATCGAGCGATTCGCGAGTCGTTCTATCAACAACAACTGCAAATTTGCAAATCCTTCGTTCAAGTTAGGTCCGTCAGTTTTTCGACTTTTTGGACCTTTTTACTTTTTCATCGACCGGTGAGTCTAGTTTTTGCGCCGCAGGTATTATGGTGCAATATCGAGCGCGTTTAAAGCTGACATAACCGACCGGAAAATCCACGAACACTCGGCTTTCTATACTTTTCGATCATCAGATTGAAGGTTCCTGGTTATTCGAGTATATTATTTTTCGAGCTCACCTACAACTCGTGACAAAAGTTATTTACTTTTTATTTAAGTCTCTTTTTTTGCTTTAAATTTATCATCACTCTGGCGTTGACCGAATTATTGCCTTAAATAATTATTAAAATTCACTTAAAATTCACATTTATAGAGTGCGAATATTTATCGTAAAATGAGAACATAGCATTAGTAGCAACATACATTATTACAGTTTGGTCGATTAAATAACGGTATTAACGATAAACGTTCGTGTAGACATAGAAGATACGAACGAATTGGAAATATACCGATAAATCCGCGCGCGCAAATTGAAAACGCACCGATATGGAAATTTTGTTCGCGCGTACAACGACGTTATAATTTTACATTCTTACGAAGAAGCACGGCAAAGATACGTAGAAGTACTTTTTCAAACAATTCTCAAACAGATGAATTTTCCGTGTATAGTCGTTGTCCGAAAATTAATAACATTCGAGAAATAACGAATTGCGATAAATTATAGCAAAGTATCTGTCTTTCAGTTCGGTTGAACGTCGTTTACGTTATATGCGTCTTACCATATCTCAGCGACTGTATATGTATGATATACATACGCGTATCAAAGTTAGAAACAAGTTCGATCTGTCGCAAGGAACGCTTTCAATTTTTGCTTTCGATCTCTTTCTCGCCGATCGTTTGCATACTAAATCTGCTCGTACGTATAAACTGTTCGTTTAAAAGGATTTTTCTTCCGTTAAAAGCGTTTCAACGTAATCCATTAAAATAGCAGAGGGCCGAGACGAAGATATCGGAGTAAAGACTAAATTATTTTTCGCAGTTGGACGTTTTAAATCGGAAATTTATTTCTCATTTCGTGGTTTATCGGGGGTTGAACGTATCGCGTGAACACAGGAGAGGCAACTCCTCTCCTTCCACTCTCTCTCTCTCTCTCTCTCTCTCTTACTTTCTGCTCCGCGACGCAACGGCAACGAAAGCTTTTATAAAATCGTGGTTAAATCTCGTCATGGTGCGGCTTTTTCCTTTCTTTCTCGAAACAATGTTTCCAGCGTCGGCACGACGGAGCGTCAAAGTGTAGGGAGGAAAAATCCTGTCGCCTGTTCGTTGCGCGTACTCTTCCAAGATATTAATATTATTCCTCCGGATTAACCTGTATTCCCATCGAGTTCGCTGTTTCTCGAGTTTCGCGCGGCAACTTTATAAAGCAACGCGAAAAAAGAAATGTTCCTTTTGCTTTATCGTAGATCACAGCCGAACTTTGTTCGCTCGACTTTATTAATTCCAATATACGTTAAACGGATATGCATGGAGATAAGATTTATCGATATACAGTGGAGAGCAGAGAGTAGAGAGTATAGAGTAAAGTAAAATTCAAATAATACGGATAAGCTGACGTACTTAACCGCCTTATCGATGAGCTAACGTCGAACGAAATAGGAAAAATATTTTTTATACGATATTTCTTTATCTTAACCGGTAATTTCAAATTTCCACTCAGAGTTTTCTCGTAATTATAAACGAGAAACAAACGTATGCAGACTAGTTGAAAGCAAACTTTGCGATTATATGCATACGGACGAGCAAAAGTTAAATTTCGAAGCATCGCGTTAAACGAAACCAGTTGGAGAAGAAGAAACGCGTTTTTACAGATTTTCAATTACGCGGTACCATGGAAGAGGATTCTAGGGAATATTTGCGGTAGATATCGAAGTGGAACGTGCACGTGTACCTGCGTATCTTCGAACAGACGGAAGCCGATTGACCGTAGTTCGGACAGAGGGTATGAGAAAACGAAGGAAAGACGTGTAGTAATATGTGGGGCGGTCGATGGGTCTGTCTGTATAGCCTATATCGTGCAAGCTGTTCGGCAGAACGTTTACGCGTGCTTTTAACTTTCGCACTGGCGTGCTTCTGCGTACATTACGGGGCTCCAGCTATATTAACAGACGGCAGTGTGTACGCGTACTCACGTTCCCAGTGACAGGGAGCTAAAGGGAAATTGCGAAAGAGAGCGGAGTTAACCACGAAAGGAAGCGAGTAGTTACGTACGTAGGTTTACGCGTTCCAAGTTAAACGATTCCGACTTGCTGTTGGGCGAAACTCGTTGCCAGCTAAACACTTTGTCGCTTTCGGATCGTGTTCTCGGGGGTGCATGGATATAGAGGTACGGTAGTGCTCTGATATTTATCAACTAGCGAGATCCGTTTAAAACGTCGTATAACGTTTAAACGTCGACCGCTATATATATCATATATATAGCATAGCTTTGTCGTACTTACTCGTTCCGCGTGAAACGCATCGGAAGTAATTTTTACAGCATCCACGGTTGTATCGTCTTTTTGAACGCAATACCGCAAACGGATGTCATTAACGCAGGTTTTTTCATTTTTCTCGAAGAGTCGAAGGAAAAGAAAGAAAGCCGTCGACATGCCAT
The DNA here is from genome assembly GCA_014737485.1 of Bombus picipes. Lineage (NCBI taxonomy): Eukaryota > Metazoa > Arthropoda > Insecta > Hymenoptera > Apidae > Bombus > Bombus picipes. The sequence goes on along the minus strand of JACXIP010000011.1, from coordinate 594,711 downwards.
CGAATCGAAATAAAACGTATACGATATCACGCCTTTTCTCGAAATTGTCGTTAACGTTGTTCTCTCATTGTTCGATACGAGTTTTATTCCTATGCCATTTTTAACGGAAACAATGCCATTTTCTCGTAATCGATGCAGAACATTTGTAAAGATACAACCAACTAAGGAGACACGTCGCGAATGTCCAGCGGCTTCGTTTATACGAAATGGGCGAAAATAACAAAGACGATAATTCTTCGTATAACGTGGAACATCGAAATCCCAGTTTCTTCTAATTTCGTGCAATTCTCCAAAGTTTCTCTACGTACAAAGAACAAAGATGGATCGACGAAATTTCTAAATCTAATAGTTGCCGTGATAGTCCGTGAAATATGTTTCCAACGCCCAACTTTCAGGCTGTATCGATACCACGAAACTTCGTTAACTCGGTTATTCGTTTATTATTCGACGTATACTCGACGAAAGAACGGAAATTACGCGCGCACGAGTCAAATCGACGCGACTGAAAGAAATTACAGGCAATATAGGAAATATATATCACAGTTCGTCGTATTCGAGTTCCCATCGTTATGAGTTTTAAGACGGATGCGAAACCTTTCGACTAATTCATTTTATCCGTAAATTATATCGCTATCGATATTTATTAAGAAGCGTTACGCGTTCCATCATCATCGTCCGATGGAAAAGCGAACGAACGAACTGCGTATACAATTTCATGAACTATACGTAAGTGGAAGTTATGTATCGTACGTACGTACGTATATGCGAAGAAAATTAGCGTACACATGCCCAACTGCGTCCCTAAGGTACATACGCTCGTGATATAAAGTAACACGTGTGCAACGTGTAGCTCTCTAACGATGGACACGTTATCGTCGCTACCGCCGAAGGTCCCATGATCGATCCTATCGACTATCAAACTCCATTAACTCGTGCGTTCACCTGCTACCTGCCTATCGTTATATACGTATGTAGGAGGCACCTGCATTCACAAGGGTCGGTCAGCTTTTGCTAGGAACCCGACGCGAAACCTAATTTCGCCACAGACAAATAAGACGTTTTGCTATAATCGCAGCCGTTGAAAATCTTCGCTTCCTGTCACGTACATCTACCTACGTGGTTCAACGTCGTTTAATATAACATTTTTGTCCCGCGAAATGAAACCGCTAAATCCTATAACGCTTGAATTTTCTCCAACCGAATCCTATCTTTATTACTTTGAAACTTTTCCACTTTCCAGACGGAAAAGACGGAATAAAACGAGAAGAAAGGCGGAATCTATGCCGAAGCTTCGTTTCAATAACAAACAGATATCATGCTTAATAAATAGGCCAGGCTTGTGGGCGTATCTTCGTCAGCGGAACGATATTTAAAGGATTTAAAGTAAAATTGCGAAAAGCTAAAAAAACATGTTTTCCAACCGAATAGCTACGATGATATTTTACCGCGTCCTATAACGACGATAAATTCAGTTGCACTTATTTATCGATTCTTTCGATTATCTCGTTCGTAACGACGTAACAACCGCTTATTTCAACAGGCGTTCTCGATTAATTTCGATCGGATTTTAATCCGCTATTCGATTCTAGATCGCTCGTCGATTCTAAACTCGACGAGTTACACGTGTCTTTCGCACGTTCTCGCGCGATCAGCGTCTACCGACGCGTTTTGATGCAAAGAGTTCTCGAAATTTACGTCGACCATCGTTTAAGATCGAAATTGACAGGATTTGTAATTTACGTTTCATCGATTATCGAGACACGCGTATTTATGGGTCACGAATTACGAAAGAACCGAAGAAGTTCCGTTCAAAACTCTCGAGATTTGCATTTGATTTGATTATCAAAGTGACTTGGTCCGATAAACTGTCTACCAAAGTCGCTCGAGTAATACGAACGGGGATGTAGCTGCCGAGTTCCGAAGCACATTAAACTACTTTGACGGTTTAATAGCTGTCCCTGGATATTTTCAGGCTACTTCCACTATTTTAAAGGATAATTAGTTACACAGCCGAAGCTACATCGATTTTACCAAAGGTAAAAGGAAAATAACAACCGACAGAAATTAGCTGGTATCGTTAAAAATATTTAAACGATCGTCGGTGTTATACAACGTTTAATATGTATTACATGTATGAGCATATTGGTTGGATAAATTTAACAAAGATTATTCTATTGCGTAATCGTCAGTAATAATCCGTTAATCGAGAAAACGAAAAATTGGAAAAATTTGCGTCTAAAGGGCCGATCTATCGTAGTTAACGAATCGACGTACCTTGAAATATCTTTCTCTACGTAAGCGCGTATAAATTTATATTTGGATATTATATTTGATACTCGCATCGGTAGCCAGTTATACAACCGTTTAAATATAAAACTCGCAAGCCTTCGTTATACCGTTACCCAATTGTTTCGATGTGACCTGCTACTCTATTAATACTATCAATTCCGTTAAAAATCCATAACATCGAAATACGTACAACGATCTCCGAGTTAGCGTATAATATAATGGCGTTCGGCATTGTACAACTGTACCATAGATTTCCACGAAGATCGATTACATCGTCAGATCGTATAACGAAGTTATCGACGATTTTATCGGACGCGCAACCAATTGCAGATCCTGAGGCGTGTTTTACGCGATGTCAAGACACTATATACGTACGTCTATCGTTAGAATATATCAGCATGTATCGTTACAGGTTAGCGACGTTTTACAGCGACAACTTACGACACAGCTACAGCACAGTAGTCGTACGATTATTAGTCACTTTTTCTGAAGTTTCCACCATCTCCATCGCATCGTCGAAAGTATCAGGACTTTGTCAGAACCGAAGATATAGGTAATATGAAATACGCTAGGAGAATTTGAAATTCATACCGCTGCACTCTGTTTCGCATTTGATATATTACATAATAGACACGGACTATGCGCATAACGGTTAATTTTATCTGCCTTTGCTCTCGCGAAGTTTCGCGGTGAATGGCAATGTTGCGAATAATAAAAAGTTGGAAACTAAATGGGCATAGAGTTACCGCCGACTGCGCTACAAATTTTTCCTGCAAAAAGCAATCGTTCGTGCGCTAGACATTCAAATAGGGAAAGCGGCGCGAACAGCTTTGTCAAAAGTTAAATAAAATACAGTATACGTTTTTTCATTTCTTTTTTTTTTTTTTTTTACTTCAACAGCTAGAAAATGATATTTTGAGTCAGATACTCGATTTTTAATTACGTATTATAATTTTAATGCTTACGTAACGAATCGATCGACTTTTTAAATTGCGCGTAACATAACGTTCGAATCGTAGAACCGTTATATTTCCTTGTAATATCCGTCGTATTTATTCGTTCTAGTTTCTCAGTTCAGTTGCTTAAGTTACACGTTATTACGTAGTGTAAGCAAAATTGAAAAAGATTCTGTTTAAGTAAAACACAAGCGTTCTCGTCGTTAGGTATAGCGCGTAAAGTTAAAAAAGGAAACAACGCTACACGGACGAGTGGCGAAATTAGATTTTTAAAGGATCATAGGGAACGTTCGAACGGGGTGAAATATCGCGGAGGAAAGAACAGCGTGATAAAATATAATTTCGCTCAAATCGAACTGTGACCAATGCGCGTATATCGTCGGTGTTTCGATAGGAGAAGATGATGAATATTATCCTTTTGTTCGGGATCGCTGGAGCCACGCCCAAGCAGGAAGTCCTGAGATCGATATCACGTGTGTGCGTTGTTCACGAGTAATCCATAATCTTTTTAACAGCTCGTAGAACACGAAGAGATTTCATTTGCAAGAAAAATTAATCCTATGGAAATCTTCTATCTTTTACAGCGGATGTACGTACAAAGTTCCAACGATTTGGCCGATACGCTGCCATGGCCAAAGCGATACCGCGATATAAATAGAAACCGAATTCTGACAAAGGTATTTCTTCGTATCGCGAAATATGGTTTTGCGCGACCACGAGAAAGATATTTCCCTCGTTTTTTCAATTTCAATAACTTGTTGTCAACTGTACGTCAATGGCAGTTTGATTTCCAGAAATACGCGCGTAATATACGCGACGGATCGTCAATTTAGACAGCGACGTTTTGTCCGTCTGATAAACCGCTTTTGCCCGCCTGATAAACCGCTTTGGCGCGTGTCAATTCGACCACAGTACCACACTCGTGTGCGAGCATTAGGAAACTCGATCCGCGCTCTAATTGTTCTCCGTTGTCTCCGTGTCGTATCGCTGCTTCGAAATACGTAACCGCGTATAATTGAAAAAAAAGAAAAACGGAATCTGTGGCAGAAGAGCGAGAAGTTCGTAGAAGAAGAACATACGGTATCGTAAGTCGAACGCCTCGCATCTTACTTTTGAGAATTCGCCGCCAGCTAGCGAGAGACAGGGGCTGGAAGGTTCGAAGGAAACGTTCGTGTTTTCTTACTTTCATATATTGTATTATAAGTTGAACGCTACGCGTCGTCATACAAAACATACGCGACAACGTGCTTTGGATAATATCGGAGAGCAGATTGGATGGCAGTGGATAACGACAGACGATGCTAAATAATACTATCGCAGAGAGTACTCGATACCACTCGTTTGCTCGAATCTCTCAGTGGATAATCGTCGAGAGAATATCGCACCATGACTACAAATATAAAAGTCTCGTTTTCTACGTATTCCGCGTATCGTATACTTGCACGCGTGCTTCGAGTTGATTCGCATCGTGTACCAATACCATTTGATATTGTACACAGCGATCAGAATTTCGCACATACAGACCCGACGTTCGTTTTCGAGCAGCACGAGTAAATAATACGTACGAAACGGTTTCGGTTACGTCCTGATTTACATGATTTTTATCTTTTAAAAGATTTCTCCGTTCTGAAATTATCTTTAAATACGTTCAAAGGTCGAGCCGTTCTTCGTTCTAACCGGTCGATCGTTCGCAGAAACCTTTGGACGCGAAAACGGAAGCGTTTAAGTAATGTTTTAGCTGCAAAACGAGTTACATACTTCGTTAACCAATTACGTTTTTACGAATCTCTTTTGTACAGGAGAGAAGTTTAACCAGCTCAATTAGTCTTCCGTATAACGTTATAGGACGTTATAGTGGCAACGTAAAGGCCGAAGAGCCTCTTTGACGGATGAATAGAAGGCGGGTAAACGTTTTACATATGTATAACGAACTAGATTCCGTTATATCGTCCTTTCTATTCTCCTTTTCGGCTAACGAAACGTTGTTTGCGTTCCTTCGTTTTATAGCGGCATTTTACCGAGTACTTGTACAAAGCGACACGAAATGAAACGAGCGGTACAAAATGGTTTTCCAGTAATTTAGAGCACGATGAATTAGGTAATCGAGGTACGAGGTAATCGAGGGAATGGAGAATGGACACCGAAATTGCAACGTAATCAAATATTTTGAGAAAATGTTCCATTTTCCCCTTAATTTGAGAATTCGTAGCTATTAGATTTATATATATTTGAAACACATTCTAACGCGATACTCGCTCCTTTTTATTAATTCCATCAAATAATTTAGAAGCTTATTACGTATTCGTCTGTTTCTACCTTTGGCGGAAAAACTCGCTTCTTTGTTTAATGCGCACTTTTATGCACATATACTTTACGCTAACTATGTTTGCATGCGGTGTTTTACGAAGACAAAAAAATTAAATAGCGGTTCGTCGTATCTTTGTTTCAAAAGTACGTAAATTTTTCTAGCGTTTCGAGTCGTCCTTTTAGACGCGATAATTTGGCAAATTATTTGCTATTCACTAACGTTTCATTACTACTTTTTGTCCATTATATGTGCGTGTATAAATATGTGCGTAATAAAACATATAATTTGAGTAAACTTTCGTTCGACGGTTACGTACTTAACTAGAATTGATAGAATTCTCAGAACTATATAAACGACTCTATAATTAACATTGCGTAATATCACGTTAATATCTTGCGAATAAAAAGATTTTACTCGTATTCCACTTTTTACTTGAATTTTACAAAAGATCTTGAAATATTGATAGCGAGGCAGAAATACCGTATAACGCGATAATATCGTATAATCTCGAACGTTCAAACTCTGCGACTCTGTAAAAATGTAATAAATCGAGAACAACAGAATTATGTTTATACAAGAATATCGAGATATTATTGTTTTGTTTTTTTTTTTTTCTTTTAATAGCAGCATTTTGAAAACAAAATTAAGTTTAGCTTAGTTTATGTCGTTAAAAAAAAAAAGAAAAAGAAAACGACTCTCTTAACTTTATGATATTACGAGAGAACGAAAAAAATTACCACGCGTGGCAACGTTTAACTTATTTAGCAAAGTTATCGCAAAAAGTTGGCATGCATCGACATAAATTACCGACTCGATCTGAACGAACGGGGAGAGTGCAACGTGATATCAAAATTATTTTAACTTCGTTACGCCGTATTATTTTTCTCGTAATTTCGTAAAACAAAGATAAACCTTAATTCTACACCGATAGCGTAAAGTGGCCATTAATAATCCTAAAACGAGTACGAGTGAATTAAAATGTAGAATAGAAAGAAAAAAGGAAAAAAAGAAGGAGATAAATTCAACGTTGCATACTTATTTGTTAATCTACCGATAAATCGATATTGCTGCATTTAAAATTTAACATATGAATTTTTATCACGCGATAGTTCATATTTTTCCATTCGTTAACATTTTACCTGTGGGTCACGAAGGTGTACTCCGTATTTCCAATTTAACTTTATACGGATAAATTCAGAATAATTATCGATGGCATACCTTGTGCATTATTCGGATTAATTTAACACGGAATGCAAATTGAACGTTTAATATCGGCTTATCAAAATGCGCGATACATGTACATTTTATTTTTGTCTGTATTATACACGGAACGTACGTACGTACGTACGTACGTGTATTTCATATGTAAAAGTTTACGTACGACGTATGATTTGAATTACGATGGTATTCTCGATCGTTTCTTTTCTTTATTAAAAGTAGTTAAGTCAGGTTTTGACGAGTTTAATGACCGAGAGATGGCAAGTTATCGCAAGTTTACAAGTACAGTTTATAATACAATGAAAATGCTTTGAGAGCTCGAAGAGCGAAATTAGTCGAGAAATTTGTCTCTTTCCTATCAATGGAAATTTTTCCGCGTTACTGTGCTCATCGATCGTAACCAAATATCAATTTAATCGGTATATTCTTACGTCGAATAAATGCTATCCGTTTAAACTTAATACATCAACGAGGCTCGGAGATACAAAATATTTCGTGACACACGCGGATTAATCGCTAAAAATTTTACATGTTCTTCCGGTTGTTGGTTGTTCTTCTTACACGTATGTGAAATATCGGTGGAATTAACAAACGAATTTTCACTTGCTTTTAAACGAATTTCCTGAAAAATCGAGCGATGAACAAGCGCAAAATTTTGAAGCTGTTGCAATGTGACGATATTTGGTCGGCAAAACACGTCTACGTGAACCGGTGCAAACACTTCAATTAGATCAGCTTGTGTTCGCGAATACATACGCTGATTGTCGGCAGTTTCGGAAAGCACGGAATTTAGTACATGTCTGCAACTAGTCACATATGTAAATCAACGAATAAATCGCAACGTATCTGTAAGATTTACGTATTTCAAGAAATTCCATCGAATTAACGAAATTTGTCAAATTTATTTACACGTGGCTGCTGTCGATGAAGGCATAATTTTGTATTATCGATTTTTTAACGTAATTTTTTGTCAGTAAATTTAGAAATTTATTGAAAAGCAACTCGATGAAAGTTTGCGGCGTATATATAAAATTCGATTACATTTAGTTTAATTACCTTTCATTTTGTTTTTTTTTTTTTTTTTTTTTGGAACTTTATTCAATTTAAAAAATCTACCTATCTTTCGTAGATTGAATTAAAAGACTTCTGCCCAGCAAGCCACGAATTTAACGTTCCTCGATGTCGCAGTTGATATGTCGTGTATACGGAAATAAATCGAAAAAATGATCAAAAGAGTTTCTGTAAGAATCGAAAGAAACGAAATTCAGCCAAGTAATTTGAGAATTTAGTAAGAGAAACGAAGAATAAAATTAAGTAATATATCGTGAACGTTCGAAAGCACTCCGTTCGATGTGCGTGCATTATTGCGTGAAAAAAAAAATAAATAAATAAATAAATAAAAACAGTAAAACAAGGAGATGAAAAAAAAACAGAAATCTGTGATTCGTAAAGGAATCGGAATAATACGAGTAAATACTCTTTAAAACGGAAGAACAATGTAGAAGCTAGAGAAGAAAAACGGGCAAATATATGGGCTAAAGGACACAGACGACTACGAAGTTGTTCGCTTAAACGAAAGAATTCTTCGTGTATAGCAAAGTACAGAGGTAAGCACTTTGAAGTATTTGCAACTAAATAGGTAATTCGTCGATTTGCCACGTCTTAAAGAAGATATGATCGAGGAACGGTTTAGGGCAGTCATATAACATAAAACATGTACATAATTGTAACGTATTTCGATGAAAATATGATAATGTTATTTAAATTATGCGCATATATGTACATATATATGTGTATTGATTTATTCCTGTTGTCATATCGATAAGAAAAAACTGGAAATTCATTTTCATAATAAAAAAAAAATGATCACGTTCGTACGTACAATTGCTATATTTATACATATACTTTTGCCGATCGTTTACTTAGGATCAGCCGGTACCTAGCCGACGTAAAGAGTACCTGATAAATTTTCAAACTCGATTTTCTCGGGAACGTGGCGTCGTTTAAAAAAAAATGTTATTGTATATTTTCGACTTATCTTTTGCCAGCTCGTACTACGATTACCGTTCCATCCTGTATTTAAAAACCTTTTTTAAATACATACATATGTATAGAGCAGACGCTTTTTTCTCGCTAGCGGAGCAAAGCGTTATTTGAATAATATTTTACTCACCCTCTCGAATTTAATACCGACGACATTAACGCTGTCTCTTCTCCATACTTTGTGCACTTTTGACGAGAACTTGTAACCTGCGATAAAAAGACACAAAATTTATCTCGCGTTACGCAATACCATCCATGTCGTATAAACCAATTTCTTTGAATATCGTCAGACGTATTTTTTACAAGCTTCGCAACACATCTTTCGTTTTACTTGTTAATAACTTCCTCTTTCACCTGGTACGATACACCGTAAATCGCATTATATACCTGTTACATAGCGTACAGTACCATAAACGCTCGGATATTCTTTCTTTTGTAAATAAATCACCGGAAATTGGTTACTAACATGGCTGCGAAATTATAAAATTAAAAAAGAAAAACAAAATTCCGCAACTTTTGATTTTCTTGTCTTTAGAAAAAGATCGAGGAAGGCACGTTAAACGATATGTTTTTTAACGAATACACGCATCATAAAGAAGCGATTGCAATAACTCGCACTAAATGGCATATTATTAAATTCTTTTGTAAACGTAAAAGCGTTCGATTAAATCAACGTAAAGCCTACAAATACTTGTAGTGATTTTATAATCGTTAACTGTATTTACTTATTAGCTGCACTTTCGTAATTCTATCGTAGATAATAAGACCGAAAAGCATATAGAATGTAAAAGTAACGATTTCACAGAGTTATTTGAAACTGAAACTGAAACAGAATCAAAGGCTGTAGCGTACAGTAGCTGTTATAACTTTACTGGTCTTGTTTCAAAGCCATAGCTATTAGTAAGTAAACGATATCGGTTAATAAGACCTTGGTAAAAGCAGCGAAATTGTAGTAAACGAGAAGCGAATTTTTCTACCGTCCACTTTTTCCTCGATAGCACGCTCTCTGTGTTGCAGACTGTCCGAGCAACAACAGAGAGTGCTTATTAAAGAGAGGAAGAGAGGGAGAGAGAGAGAGAGAGAGAGAGAGAAGCGCACCGGCGAGGGAATTAAAGCGACGATAATAATCAATCGATAATACGATACAACCTACGGAATATAAATTTTCTTCCTGAATCTCGAAAGTATGATGTCCGGTGCGTTACAGAGATCGCGCGAGTATCGTTCGCAATTGTTCGAACCGTTTTGAATCATTTCGACGACGTTCGAACAAGTTTTCTTAGCTATCGCTGAATGTAATTAGCGTCGATTCGATCGATGGAATTTACGAAGTTACACGCGCAAATAAATTTGAATGAAATTCGTCCAATATCGAAATCGACATCGTCGAAAGCGTTAGTTTTCGAGAAATGCAGAGAACCGTTCTTCCGCGTTTTATTTTGTTCGTCGAATTTAACGATATCAAACACGCGTTACTCTCGCACATTTTGTAGATTTTCAGCTTAGGATATTAAAGAATCGCCATTAAGGAACCCCGAGAAACTTTCTCGTACGATATTAAAGAACCGATTTAACTTAATTGCTTACGGAGTAACTTGTCGATATAGCTGTCTCGCAAATTGCAATCACCTTTTCGAAAATAATCAAATAAAGTGGCTATATTATATTTGAAGAATTACACGGCTAATCTCTTTCCAATATACGTCCTAATAAAAATATAGAAAGCCGTAATACCATCTAAAATTGCTTATCGTTTGTTTCAACATTTATACGCTTTGATCTAAGGTCGCTAACGTCTATAAATACTATACGATAATAGGACACAAAAGTTAGGATAGCAAACAGAATTTATTGCACCGATCTAAGAATCGCGATATTAAACAGAACCAACCTGCTACCGCCGAAGGTGAGAAGAAAATAGAGTATTTACGAGCAGTGGAACATTCACAGATGGTCCACGATGGCGGATATAAGCAGTAGGAAAGTATTTTAAACTATTTACGCTAAAAGGATAGTCACGGCACTTGCAAATCGATTTGCATTCCATTACATACCACGAGAAGGCTGTTTGCGTTTCTACTACGAAAAGTAGTAGTATTTCTTATATGCAAATGGTCTTGAAAAGGAGCTAATCGTTGTGTATAGATATACGGATATACTCCAGAACCCTGTTGTTTCGCGTTCTTCTCAAATCCCGATATCAAATTTAAGCGTGCAAAAAGGAAAATCCAGCGAATAGACACGATACCTGTACGACAATAACGCACAAAATTTCCACGGTAAAATACTCGTTGTAACTCGTTTAGGAAACGAAACTTCCCCTTTATACTTCATTTCTTCGGTCGCGTTCGTAAAAATAGAAATTTGCATAAACGCGCATCGCCTACCTATGATATAAACGATCGCTTATCGACCGACGAGATTCGCGATTATCGTTCAAAGCCAATCGATCTCTCCGCAGTTTTCGCTACCGAAGCTTGTGCCGTACTACGAGCTTCGAAGTTTATTCAAAAAACGAGCCAACGAATCTTTGTTGCTACCTGTAGCGTACTAGCGTTAAAAAAATTCGGTGAAAGTAAAAAGAGCAGTAATTCTCGAAAAAATGAAAGAAGATATTTCGATCCTTTTTCGTCGTTTTTCGTTCCGTCGCGACGGACGCATCGAGGCGTCGAAGAAAGCGAAAGACTCCCGTACCTCTAAAATTAATTGGCGCTTAAAAATGCTAAAACATATATATATATATACATATACACACCTATACACGTACCTTCTGTTCTAAAATCGTATAACTCTATTTATAAATTGTATTTTAGAAGGTTTCCGAAATTCACGACCGAATCAAGAAATACAACGTGGAAAAATTCAGACTCGCTGTTATATCGCCGACGGTAACGTTACCATCAAAGGTACACGTACTTTTGCCGAAAAAATCATTTTAATCGGCGTCAAAATAAATTACGTCAACGTTCGATTCGTTCGTGTTTCTTGTCAGCCAAAGCAATCCAATTACGTATCTAGAATATGTTCGATATTCGAGCCTTTGCCAGGCATATCGCAGCAAAATGTCCGAAATATGCTGGTGGAACACGATACGTATATAATGGCAATGTCGAACACGCATTGCGCGATATTTTACCGAATTCTCGTTGAATTTGTTCGATTCTTCGAGTACGTTACAATGTCTGATACGAGGCAACAACCGCTATCGTTTAATTGAACGTAGGTCGTGTATTACGCGTAGAATAAGATAATCGAAATGCCGCTGATATAGCATAGTCGCTGATAACGTAAAAAAAAGTGCACGCGAATATCGGAATAAAGGAAAGAAAGAGAGGAACAAGATACGGCTATTCTCCGTTACGATAGAAACGATTGTGAAAAGTATTGCGTAAAACGCGGCTAAAAGAAAAGCTTTTTTCTTGACGTTTTTTATGGATATAGTCTTTGAATGCAAGTAAGAAGCACGAATATTTTTTTGAAAGAACCAGGGCCAACAGTGAAATTACTCCGTACACTTTTATCCGATTCCCATCGGATAACCTACGGGTCTACGTAAATTCTTGCCGTATACGTCGTTGCTTTAAATTCCAACTTTGGTAGAAGGTAGGGTGCTCCTGATCGATGCTCCAAGGGTATTTAAAGCGCGATTTACAACAGACAGAAGACAGAATGTTACGTCAAGTTAGAATATCATATCGTCTCTTGTACAGTGTCAAGTGCAAGGAGAAAACTTTTTATACGCGAAGCGAACGAATCACCTAAACGCGTGTGCGAGATGTTTCACATCTGTGTTAAAACAGATTATTTCTTAAGACCCGATGGCGTATGAAACGTTACGCTAAATATTTCCCTCGCCACGATGGTAAATATGTAAAATAACGAAATAAACGGCTATATGAATCGAATTCAACACCGAAAAGCAATTGCATACATTAGCGCGACTGGCTGACACGATATCGCTCTGCATTCGCTTCAAAAATTTCAGTCAATTTGTAATTTCGACATGAAAATGTTAGAATTTAATAACAAGAATATATCGAAACAGTTTTGCCTCGATAGCACGAAAATTTATCGAATCGATCGAACGATGTACGAACTAGAAACCACAGCATCCGATACGCTGCTGCTCTTTGAATAATCGTCATCTTACGAGGCGTTTTCCCTCCCAATTATTTCCCGATACACGTAATACGTCAATTTTATTCCGTGTCAAAATCGAAACTTTGCGATTTTACAGGATTTATTGCGCATGCGAGTGGAATAGGTAAGCTGCTTTCTTGTTGCGACCACGAAGCTCAACAACAAGCACAAGGTGGGTAAATCATCGATTCGTAATATACTTCCAATGAACAATTTAAACGTACAGCATCGCGATATACATATACGTATACGCATCTATGTGTTTTTCACAGATTTTTCTCAGAATTCGGGACAGAGCGGAAGAACGGAAGAAAAAGTTCAGCAGCTTGACAAGATGAAAATTGTATAATCCCATTTTAAAAGAGAGATGCAATTGCATTTTCTGCGCGCGGCGATGCACCTAACTTGATAAAACTAAGGCCTTACGCGAAGTTGGAGCTTACCAAACGTAGAACTTTCCTCTCTGTCGTTTCTTTTCCCCTCGAGTAAATGCGCTATGCGAATTTTCCTGTATATCCGACATCTTGCGTATATTCGGGCAATTTCTCTGTAATTTCAACCCTCCATTCCCTCTATCGGGCTCGCAAATTTATAATCGTGACATTATTTCCTTTTTTACATCGTTTATTGACTGATCACGCGTACACCTCTGGAATATAAGAATACGTAGAATTACGTTAAATTCGTTAAATTCGTCTCGAATATAGTCGCTTCTATGTAAAATAAAAAGAGGCTGCAATCAACATCGACTCGAAAGCGTTCATAGTCTCGTTATTACGTGAAAATCGTGGCAGATTTCGAGAAACCCGTTGAAAACACCGTATTACGTATACACGCGTAAAAAGTAATAGTCGAATTTTCTCACATCCTAGTTCCGTCGTACGTAAATCTACCGTTTAGAAGAAAAACTTAATCGAAATTAAGAGCGTAAACTGTATGTCGTACTCGTATAATCAGGTTTCCTGAAAACGAAACATGGCACGAAAGATTTCTACGCGTGGAAACGAAATAGAAATTTCGAAGAAGAAAATTGCCTACGAGATAAAGGCTGAAGGTGCACGGCAACCAATGCGCGTCGTAATCTCGTTCGTAATTGTAACTTAACATTCTGCCACGGTGCACGTTAACGAAATCGACTTTGTATTCCGCCAGCACCGTCTCCCTGGTCGCTTTCTATCGGACCGCGTAGATTACCGCTTGGATTAAGTTGAGCGAAGTATTTTTCTCGCTAATGTTTCAAATTCTTGTCTAACCGACGAAGAAGCGCGTTTCTAAATATCATTTTTTATATAAGAACCGGAAGGAGGGACCGGGATTTCGCAAGAATTTTAAAATTAATATAACGCGAAGAACGCCTCGGTACGGTACAAGCCTGCTCCCCTTGCCAGCCGATCGAGGACCGTCTTTTTTTTCTTTTCACCGTTCGGCTGAACGATCGCGCGCCGGCTAAAACAATCGTTATTTCGCGTTATCTTTCTCGTAATCTTCGCGTATCTTTATCGAACGGTTATCTTGGACGAATGAAAATTTCCAAATTTTATCATTACGTAACAAACGTCGTTTCAAGATAAACGGATAGGCGTTCTGAAAATGAATATTTTCGGTCAAAGTAAAAGTCATCCGAATCGATGTATTTTCTTCGTTCCCAAGTACATTTATAAATTTATCAATCCGAGTTTCGCAAAAGTCTGTCGTCCTCGCCGCCCGGGTAGCTTAACCAAGTTTCTAACCGTTCTACACACTTTGAACGGAGTAAATCGTACAGTTGATTTAAGAGTATTATCAAACTAGCGAAATGCAGGGTAATCCGAAGCTTTCCGAACGAAATACGTAGTACACGGACGAGAACAACTCTATCCGAAGTTTCGTAATTTTAACGTGAATCAAGATCTCGTCGAAAAGCGGTATCTTCCTTTCGACGAGAAAAATTTTCGCGATAGACGATATATAGAATCGGTTGGGAAACGCGTCGAGGCCGAAGCACTACGACGCTTCTGGCCAAGAGCAAAGTCTTAGCAAAGGAGAATAACCCGAGGAGAAGAAAGAAAAAGAAAGGCGAACTGGTCGGGGCGAGGGCGAAAGTTGCAGCAGCGTAAGAAGCACGCACACTCGGTTCGAGACTAAAGTTGCTGCTCGATTTTGCCCCGAAACTCGCGTGCTTTATATCGCAATAAATATCGTGCGGAAACTGGAACGCTTTTTAAGAAATTCTCATCTGGTCTATAACCGGCTTGTCTCGTCCTTTAGGCCACTTTAGGGATACCAAACAAGATCGCCGCGAACCGGCCAATTTATCGCGGAATTCTCGACTCGGCGCAAAATTTAATACCCGATAAATCCGCGGCAACGTTCTCGGAAAGTTTGAACGTTGCGGAAACGGACGTTAGATTAATTTAAAAAAAAAAAAAAAAACTTACCAGGATCCGAAGCTCGTGATCTATTACATAATAACTTCGTTCTATTCGATCTGTATGATCGAAATAATCGAAATTTCAACGGTACAAAGTGCATCGATCTTATCGGAAGTGTTTCGATTTCCTGTTCTCTTTTAATCCTCGATCGATCAAACGATCGTAGAATCGGCAGTTTGGACGAGATTACCGCTGTACCAATTTCCTCGGTTCGACGATTTTCGAACGAATCCAACGTTTATACCATTTTATGGAGTCAGCTTCTTCTCCGATTCGCGAAACTTTTGTCCCGACAAAAGATACCAATCGATCGCTTATTTCCCTCCGAAGGAATAAAGCGAAAGCGGAAAAGCTGTATTGCGAGAACTACGACGTCGTATTCGCCGAAACGGTGGCGGACAAGCACTGACAAATTCTATATAGCCAAGGAACTCTAACTAAATGCGCTCTTATTAACCTTCGTCGAGTCCTGCCTCTGTCTGCGTACCATCGAAGAACGAGCTTTCAGGAACGCGCAAAAATATTTTACTTCCACAAAAATACGTTAACCGCGCTGGCAATAAATTTCACGCGGCGTATACGCGACGAATAACGCGGTTTACAGTGCGAATAAACGTTCTTGATAATCCGATTTGCTGGAATTTATTAAACGTTCATCGATATTTTAATTTTTTAACGACATACGTACACAGCTACGGTCTCATAATGCGAAAGTATTCATAATCTATTTACACAGAGATACGAAAAGGATAAAACGATCGACCCAATTCTTTTTTAAACCGTGCGTCGGCAAACCAGCTTTCCTTTAATTCGCGCGAAGAAGGATTTCATATTAAAATCGCTCTATCCTTCGCTCTGCAAACAACGTTCCTTTTTCACGCTCCAGGATTATTCATCGCCTCCGATCGATCAACTTATCTACGCTAGCATTTTAACGTCCCTTAAGCTGTTCGAATCAACGCAGAATCGCTCTCAACGCGGTAAGACAAATCGCTTTCAGTTATTAGAATCAGTTCGGATTTCTGCGCTATTCTCCGCTTGTTCCGCGACGCGCGTCGATATACTCCTCAAAGTGGAACAAATTTCCTGACTCGTAGTTCCTAATAGGAAGAGGAAAAGAAACGGAAACGAGGACGAAGATGGAAACAAACAGCCGGTCGGACAAGCTGGCAGGCAGCAAGGCGAAGGAAGAAAATGAAAAAGCGTAACGGGAATTCGCGTAGCAAGCTCCGTCGCGCGCAAGTAGTTTGTGGTAACACGGTATTATTTTGCTATGCGAACAGGTACGTACGTGACCATGATGTTAACTATGCCATCCTTTTCTCGACGTTATCGGTAGTATGCCGCGACGGACTATTAATCAAGTTTGAGACGGTAATACGATTGTGCCGACGAGAAACGTGCATCCACGTTCGATCACAGTCCTGGCAATTTGCCGATTCTCAGTTTCGACACACGCGTTTCTTATACATTTACGTTTCTTACGATCGTCTCACCATCCGTCTCCTCCCTTCTCGGACGGATTAAGTCGCGCCGATAACCGATTTGAAACTTTAATTATTCTTGCCGAATCCTATATATTATTAGAAAATATTATATCATCAGTTGCAAACCGTACATCGTAAACCTTTTTGTCGTCGTTTAGATCGTTACATCGAGGCAAAATAATATCCTCGTTCTATCCTCCTATCCTTCGCGAAGAACTACTAATCTAAATTCCATTATTCGCTAGAGACACACGGGCGAAAATACGAAGGAAAAACTTGGTGGATTCTTCTAACAGCTGCCAAACTCGATTGGCGCTCTGCCCGATAGTCATCGACCTTGCGTTGTTTTCTAGCATTGTGTCGTTGCTCGTTTGGCTGCCAGTTCTGCATTTTTGTTGCAAAGACTTGTAAGGAACGATAACGTATAACCAGAGTCGGTGGTTATATCTAAGGAAAACGTTCTCGCTGTGAGAAATCTTCCACAGGCTGAAGACGTATGCCCGCCGTCAGAGAAAGCGGAATAAACACCCAACGGAGGAACGAGGGCTGACACGCGGGTTTGGTAGCCCTCTATAGCCTTGAACGCAACGAAAGAAACGCTAAAGACGTATAGAGTAAAAGGGATTCTAGATCTAGACTGGCGGCCGCGAACCGCCTGCGACCTTTGGTCCTACTTGGCTCGCAGAGAAACGAAAAAACCCCGTATCTATCTCACTCCTACGCTCCGCAACTTTATTCGGTGAGTGTCAGTTACTAAAACCTTATAGTTTCACCAATATTTTCTTCGCTCTGAACGTTACACGCGATCACGATGGACAAACCGGCCGATCGAGACAGCAGGTTGCGCGCGACACACGACGCGGGCAACAAATTCGTCAGCCTTCACTCTACGAGGGATAGTAGCGAGAGAAGTTTCAGGAAGATTTTGTTCGACATTCGGATTCAGAGGAATTTTCGTTGAATTCTGTATCGTTGTGTGGTTACACGTGGCGCGATGGTTCTTCGCTTCGCACGACCGCAACGATCCAGCTCCTCGACCGAACTCGCGAAACCGAGGAACGGTTCTCGAATCGCCAGTTGTCGGATCGCAGCTAATTTCGCTTGAAAAAACGAAGCAGAGTCGATCGGTTGTTGGCCGATTCGTCCCGTGCGACTTTCCCGCTATGCGGGATGCCAGAGTGTCCTTAACTAGGATATTTTTAAAGTGGCAAAGTTGCAAGGTTGCGGTTAGCAGAGTCGAGCTTGTACCTCGCCATTGTCCTCCTTGGGTCTGGAAGACAGCGTCGACAGGCTGGCGTCGATAGCGCTTGACTCGATAAACAAACGTTTTCGTCGAAGGACGGAACGCTTGCGTCAACGTTCGATCGAACCAGTCTTGCAACAACACATACGGAATGGTCTTTCGACAACGGTCGGTCCGAGTCGATCGTTCGATCGCTCAAACAAATAGTTGGCCGTACAAATAGCCCGGCAAATGGACAGCGACCGTTCATAGTTCACCGTTCGGCACTAAACGCACGTTCGATCGCCCATCGGTTCGTTGTTCGCGTTCGTCGGTTGCCCAAAATTAATTCCGGCGGCAACGTTTGCAAAAAAAAAAAAAAAAAAGAAAAAAAAATCGCGCATCGCTATAGTTAACTTGGAATTTGGCACATGCCCGGGAAATTCGAGCGATTCGCAGAGGTGTGGAGACGTCGCAAATGGCCAAGGGCAGGACATACGCCGCTATTCGTAAATGTTACGAAAGCCGCTGATCTCACACAGGGCGTAATTCCGTCGAGCATATTTTACGCGTATCGGCCATAAAATTCGCTAGTCCGCGAAAATTTGGTTCTCGTTCGTGGAATTTACTTGTTTACGGAATACGCGGAACCAAAGAGTAAATACGACGACAGGTCTAACGATATAAATGCCAAAATTGGTCGTAATGGAACAGCGATCTGGAAAGGAAATGTTACTTCGTTATCTCTATATGTATCTCGTCAAAGGGCAGAACGACGTATTTTCCGAAAGAAACAGGCAGCGTGGTTGGACCTACGTAGCTCTAATTAAGGATCTGACTCTGACCCCAAGCGTTTCGATTTGCTCGTTACGTAAGACGCGAGCGATCGCTGTATCGCTTTGATCCGGCGGCGAAACACAAGCCCGATGCTCCTTTCGTTTCGTAGGAATTTAACGGAACCGCGAATAATTTTCCTGAAACTTCTTTGGCGAAGCATCGTTTTATACGCGGTAACTTCGTAATAATTAAAGGAGTAACGATCGAGGTCACTATGCCGTAATTAATAAACTGTCTCGTGCACGAAACTGATGCATCGGTAAACGACGGAAATAGTTTCCACGAAGCGAGCAAATTTTTGCGCGTAAATTAACCCTGTACGTATTTATGTTATTAACCGGAGTTGGCCGCTTTTCTCCGCCGTTCCGCAGCAGGCATATTTGACGAACACAAGGTACTCGTGCAGTCGCGATATACCTACGTAGCTCGTCCATATTTACTCCTTACTTTGGTACGGACTATCGTCAATTAGTAAAATTAGTTTGTCGAACACGTAGATCACGATTTTAAACGAAATAGCATAGTTTCTCTTTCGCGACGAAACGTGACAAGCGGAAGATTAAAATGAAAAAAGAGGACGACGAAACAAACGAAGATAGGGAAGAAAGTGGTCTCTTCGCGAGCGATTAATTCGATAATAATTCGATAATTGACGTTAATTAATAAGTAAATACGTCGTAAATAAATTTCAATGTTTCGACTAGAAAAAGGTGCAATTTGTATATAGTTACTACGCTCTGTATTTTCTTTAAATTGTTTCCGATAAACGATAACGAAGGAAATAGTTTTGTGCGTTAATGCTGGACAAAGTGAAAGATCGCTTTTAAATTGCAAAGCCTTGTGAAATTTGTTAAGAAATACGTTAATACGTGAAATAAATTACGGTACATCGATTACGTTTTCTGACGGTGTAAAGTGTAAATTACGCGCATTTTGTCCGGTAAATTCATCGCCTAAACTATTTTTTATGAAATTAATCATATTATTAGTAATTATATTTATATCTATACGTATGCTTGTGTAATGTAGTATGTATATTTCACATCGTATTAGAGCGGCAAAATATTAAAATTAATAATTAAACGAGGAACGTTTGATTTTGTTGTAGTAATACGGCAACGTTAAAACACGTAACGTCGTTACATCTAAATTATTAAATACTTTAATGCATTTTCGGTTCGCGAAACGCGTGTGACACGACAGAAATAAATACCACCGGACCTACAATTTTCGACGATTGGAGTTTGGTGTTTAGAGTCTAGAGTTTAGACCGCGGCAATGAAACTGGCAGAGATTACAATGGAAAGAAGTTTGGACGTGCGTCTATACGTTGCTAATAGCGATCAATCCCTTTTAGCGACATCGCAACACTCGACGATGTCACGTCCAACTTCGCGCGCAGAATTTTGCATATTTCATCGAAGCATTCGACAAAATGGACAGATGTCTAGTCGAACGCGAGTCCTATGTCGCTCGGCAGTTATTTTATTCGCATCGAACGGTGCAGCGTATCGCGAATCGCGTTACAGGCAACGAACGCGCAAAGTAATTTTCGTCGTCGTTTTCAAAGTTGAAAATAAATTTTACCATCTTCCGTCTTGTACGATACAGGCGCTAGCTTCCTACAGTCTATCCTTTTATCCGTTTTTATCCGTCGCATCCGTGTACGTAGAAACAGGCGAAAATTAATCGAACTTACCGCGAACGTTTTATTTTTAAAGCGAAACTACGCTTTACTACGTTTGCTCTGAAATATATTCTAGAAACACGGCTCTGTCGGTGAAATACGGCTCCTTTTGAGAGAAGAATTACTCAAATTGCGAAGTAGCACGAGAAACTAGAAGAAACCCGCGATTGTTCCAAAGATCTCAAGAATCGCAAAGAAAACAAACGAAAAGGAGCGTGCGACTATTACACGCTGAGAACGTCTCATCGTGGAAAAAGCTTCTGATTCGGAACGCGCCCACTCGTGAAATTTCCAAACTTCTTACTACTTTCGTAACTTGGAAAATTTCCGCAGCGAATTCGCGAGTCTATGCCGTCGTTGAAACGGAAGCAAAGGACGTGTCGCCCGTTTTGCTGGAACGTTACGAACAAACGAGTTTAGGATTTCGTAGCTCGGGATTGGGACTGCGTTCGCGAGAATTAAACGAGACATTGGCAAAGCATCCAAAAACCATCTAAACGAGCAAACGAGATCGTTCTCGAACGAGTTCGACAAATATTTACGTACAAAATTCTTCTCTGTTCAAAAGTCTCGGGATACCTTTTATTACTAACAACGCGATACGTAGATTATGACATTTACGATGCATGCATTTTTTTTTCTTTTTTTTTTTTATACTAAAATTAACGTACCGATATTTTCCATCTTCGCGTAGAACCTAATATAACGCGTCGAATTACGTAATCTCTCGATCGCTGTTCAATTCGTTACGGTTTCGTAGAAAATATAATAATTGTTCCAAGATTTTCGAACTATAGCGGATATCGAGGCAATTTATATCGCTTGTTTAACACGCAAAAGAACATGTAACGTCCCATGTAACGTCGAAAGCGCGAGGTTCTGACAAAAACGATTCGTTTAACCACTCGCGCGTTAATATATGGGCGTGGAAAATCAATAAAGATATCACTTGCACGCTTGATATACTTTTTCTCTCTCGTATTAGAAAGTATTCCTCGCGCGTTAGATTTTCTGCAGAGACTGAAAAAATTTCCCTACTTTCCTCATCTGTAATCTTATCTACTTATTACGTTATTCATACGTATACGTGGAATAAATTTTCTTCGTTAAAAATAAAATGACATCTTACCACGAGTATATACGCACTTGCGCTTCAACTTCTGCACGGTCTTCGTATTCACGGTATTTCTATTTTAAAATCATCGAACGACTGATTATACGTACGTTCGGATGTAAATTCTAGGGCCAAGAAGAGACATATTTTAATCCGTCTTTTTAGTTTGCCGAAAGTCCGTTTGATTCGCCTAGCTTCGATCTTTTTAGATCAAACGACGCGTAGGACGCGTAAACGGTACAAATAAACCGAATCTACCGCATCGAATCGATTACGTAACCAAACGTGGAAGTGGAAAATAAATCTGTTGTATAACGAGTAATTATGTATAAAGAAAATATATGGAATAGATAGGACAGTAAGGAAAGTAGGTAATTAACTTATCCGCTATTATTCCGTGCGTTCATAATGAAATCACTTTGATGTTGGCTTTAATTAATAAACGAGACTGTTATGTACGAGCTTGCACATCTGGGATGCATTGCTCGAACTGTCGTGCTCGTAAGCTTGTTCGGGCAAAGTCGCTTAAATGAACGCAAAACTGCGTTGCATTCGGGCGAATAGTCAAATGTTGTTAACGATAGTTGAACGAGAAGTTTCGCGATGATACTACGTTTAGACGGGTTCTATTCTAGGCAGACAATAAAATGTTTGTTTAGTATAATAAGTCATTTTCGTGACGACTGAAATTGAATTTCAGGTGTCGAACGTCATATCGATATCAACGATGCAAATCCTTATCGCGGAACGTTCGACCGACGTACGTATATCCTTGCCGTTTTTCGCGTACAGCGAGATACAAAATAAATACAAGTTACGCGTCGCGTAACGCTTTCGCGATAACTACCTCTCCTCGTCGAAGGAATCTGTTCGGCAATTTTCAATTTTTCTTTCGTAGAAAATAAAAGAAGGGACTCGGCGTTAGCACGACGACACCCGTTCGACGGTTTATAAATAGTTGGGAGTCGACGGTTCGCGAATACAGGGTATATTAATTAATAAATCAAAATACGACTTTCTAAAAATTTCGCCTGCTATCGGGTGCCTAAAGAGCCGTGTAGTTGACAGTGGTTTAAGAGCGGCCGCAGGTTGATGTTGGCAAGATCGATAATGCGAACATGTGTACCACGAGATTACGCTATGTACAGATCCGTATACCTGCCGAAAGAAGCGAATCGCAAAATTACCAGCTGTTTTCGAATAAATACGTAGGGTGGAAATCATCGACGTAACCGAATATCGGATTAACAACGAGATAAAGCGCGTGTACACGTTTAAATTCTTAAGGACGAAACGTTCGAAGACACGCGTACTATGTAAAACGTCGCTGATACCACAAGGATCGGCGCAGTGCCACGTACTCGAATAAACGGAAGCAACGAAACGAGACGAGAGGAGATTTTTGATCGCGTAGAAAATATATACGCTTCCCTTTCGCTAACCGATCGTTTCTCTTTGTAAAGTTTCGAAGTTACAAGATTCAAGCATAATCGTGAAATTTTCTTTCTCAAATTTGTCGCAACGTTAAAGATTCCACGATTCGAAAGCACTTCGTTTCGACTATCCACCGCACGACAGTGACGCAACTTTTGTTTAATCGAAATATCTCTATCGAGCTTATCGAAAAGTACGTGTTTGTTTAAGAAAAAGGCGAGTTGGTCGTTCGCATTATGCTTATGATGGATGACAAGAGAGACGAAAGATGGACAAGACAGGTAGGGCTTTGTATTCCGTATTTCGTTCGTTCTCTTCCCCGTCTATAAACCACATTATCCCCATGGGAAGTGCGCGCCCTTCGCAATCAGTTTCAGGACGTTCGGGGCTAAGTTATATCGACAATCTCCACCCTCCTTCTTTTCGTGACCTCTTCTTTACGAAGGTAGATATAAATCGCGATAAAAGTTTGGAGTATGCTTAAACAACGAAGCGAAATACGTACGTGTATACTCGCGTTCGATGGCGTCAACAACGTACAAAGTCTTTGCGTGATGTAGCCGTTTTATTTTAACGATGATAAAAGCATTCGAATGTTCGTTTGTTTTTTGCAACGACGTAATTCGATTAGAAAATGACGCGTAATTGTATCTGAAACGACTTTGTTCTATACGATCCTCGCAATCGCGTCAAAGCGTATTTGTACAAATAGAGGAAAAAGAACGGGAAGAAAGTGTCGATGGAGAAAGAGCAAAGAATATACGTACCCATGTTTGGTTGATTTTAAGTAGACGCGTATTTTCACTACAGCGTTTTCAACGACGCAACATGTATCGCAACTATCGACTCTGTACGAGGTATCGCGTAACTGTGGTAAAGAGGAAAAGAAACGAAATGCTACGAAATCGTAAAATGAAACGTTTTCAATGGATACTCGTTTTTGAGAAAATCGAGATTTACGACCTGTTAACTTTTTTACGCGAACCGTCGAATATTCGTGCGATTCTTCTCCTATTTATTTCACGTACTTCGTACTTTGATATTTGTAAACGTTAACGATCGTATGTATCGTTTAACGAGTCGTTACATATTACGTATTAATATCGCTAACGCGTAAACTATGAATACACAGGCGCGAAATGAAACTATTTCCGCGCTCGGTATTACGTATTTCCTTTGAAATTACATCGTGCTTGAAATCCAAGAGCCGAATAAGAACGCATTCTATATTTCGAACTCGTTTCCGTGTAGTTCCCGATTACTCTGTCACTCACGTGCATAGTCACCAATCTACAAAAACATCTAGATTAGATAATCTGAAACGCGTAGAACGTCTTTTCAATAAACCAAAAATCCAGCGTGCCGTTGGTTTTAAGCGAGAAGAACGCGTTTCGTATTACGGTTACGATAAATAAAACACGTTGATGCGACGTCCGTATATTTGAAAATATTTTTTTTTTTTCTTCTTTTTCAAAATACGTATTTACGGGTGGGCGATATCAGGAGCATGTTCTTTTCTCAGACCTCTGTAAAGGAGATGCGCGACGTGGCATCGTATCGCCGATAGCCGGAACCATAAATGTGTCATCGCATCAGGATTTAGGCCTCTTTTCCACTCGCGACCAACGTAAGTCACGCGCGACTTCGCATAAAAGAGACCTCGCCTCGCAACGTTCGCGAGATCCGCATCTGCCAACATCGACGATACACGTATATACGATCAGCGTCTTCTAATTTAAGAATCTAAGAAATTAGTCGTATCGAAAATCGTTCGTCGCGTAACACGACAAAGGCCATCGTTTAAATAATCGCGAAAGTATCGCAGTGGAGTTTGCTAAACTCCGGCATTTACGACTTCGAGTTACGTAAAAAGCGTAGTAGCGTTGGAAAAATGAAACGCGCAAGTGTATTAATAAAAGCAGACGCTCTTGGAGCATCGCTTATACTTCGTATCGCGTATAATTCGTTCTAATTCGTTCATTTACGTAACTAAAAGTACGTAGTATCCGAACGCTCGGTATTCTCGACCGACAAGACGCGTGATCGCATTTAAGAACATGGCAAATATCAAAGAGTCACGCGGATAACCAACGCTGTATGCGCCTCTACTAGCTGAAGCATCGTTTCCGTGCCACGGTTCTTCGCATTTTCCACCGAAACTATGGGAAAACGCTCGCTCCCTCGTTCTCCGATTTATCGTCGCCTACTTCGCCCTCTTTCTCCTTAACACCGAACTTGCGCGTAACGTACATAAGTCTTTTTAATTGGTCGCGCGAAACGTCGAGAGCGAGATTCTTCGTTCGCTGAAAAACGAATCCACGTTCGTTCTCCGTATACCTCGGAAAGTTCTGAATTCTTTGATAATGGAGAGCGTGACCCAGAAAATACGACACCGACGCGAGGCGTGTCTCGTGTGCGCAACGTGCACGTACACGCGACATACAGCGACAGGCGAGCACACACGCGTACCGATACAACGTCCTACGAGAAACGCAATTGCACCGCGTATACGATGCATTCATGCCACGCGTACATAACGGTACGCCCAAAAGGACACCGATCCGTGCTTTGTAACGTTACCCTCGATACTTATAAAGCCGGTGAATCCATTGGAACGATTTAGTACGGACAATAGCTCACTCACGGTGGAATCGCGTTCGATATGTCGGCAACGGTATGCGAGAGGCAGCGAGTTCGTGTCAAAGGGTTAGAGAGAAATAGAACGCTGGCAAATGTAAACGAGATGAGAGGCAAACGATACGAGTAGTGCAGATCGCGAGCGATAGTCGGACGGATGAAACGGAGAGGGGAGAGAGAGAGAGAGAGAGATTTGCATATTGTACATAGGAAATTATAGAATAGGAACGACTTTATCGCCTACGTGCGCGTCTTTAGCTTCTAATTTAGACAAAAATAGAAACTCGAGATCTGGAACTCCAGTTAGCAGATTTTCCGACCAGACCTGTAATCCTAGCGCCAAAGAGAGAAAGAAAAGATGATATTTTTTGACACCGAGATCGAAGAAATCAGCTTATATTCGCGTTTCGATCGAACACGTTCAAACACTCGTTGCATCGATAATTGCGTTCGATTATCAGTACCTATCTACATATACGTTGATCTTATGGTATATATGTACGTAGGTACGCGCGAAGCGCACCACCTCGCGAAAACGTATTTCAATAGCGCAGGAAATGGGATACGGTCCCGAATGGTAAAACGTCCGACTAACAACGAAACAGCGTGCGATTCGTCCGTTGTTTACCGATAAAAGTTCGCACCGATGGTCCTGGCGATCTGCTGCGTCTCCTAGGATCCTTCGGAGTGCGGGAGCAAGAACAGCGAGGAGGGCACGTAGGAACGAGCAGTAGTTGTCGCGTAGCCGTAACTTTGATATCGCGAGCAAAATAGCGAGAGGAAGTTAAAAAAAGCGTTCCCTTTGTCGCAGCTATCGGCGAATGCAAACGCGTTTTCACAAAGAGACGAAAGTTGTTCTCGATATAACGCGAAGCGAACAATCGGAAACTTGCTTTTCTCGCGTTACGATACGTAGGCACGTTTCCTACGCTTATTGTTCCGCGCATCGTAAATTTCGATCGAGTCGACCGATCGATAGGCCGGTTCGCGTTTCAAACGATTTACAAACCCTTGCGATTAGTCGGTCCAACGTGCTTCGTGTATCGCGTTTCTATCCACCTTTTCTTCCGTGCGACGATCCGCGAGATTTTCCAAGGAAATTATCAAATTTATCGTACTCGGAGGACAATTTTTATTCGCGGAACGTGTTTATAGAGGCGTTATTACGTATTAGGAGAATCTCCTCTCGAGCGGTGCTTTTGTACGCTCTCGAGCGAATAACTAAGCGAAAAATTAATTTACTTCGTTGCTCTTGCTGCACAGATTCCGCGACACACTTTTCAACGACTACAACGATTAAAGCTTTCGAACTTGCTTTCCACGGAGAACCGTTTAACGACCTTTGTAAACGAAATTCCCCGATACGTACGTATATGGTGGTCCCTTTAATAAAAGCCTTTTCGATCCCTTAACAATTTACGATTCGCTTTACGATTTAACGATTTTCTCTTCCTATCGAGTAATTCTCGTCCGATCTAAAAAGCTGGCTGTCCTTCGTTGGACCGTGTTAATACGTACATACGTATAAAAAGCAATATGTACGTACGTGTAATAAGATATTCGAATAAAAATATACCGCGCGAAAGTTTCTCATCGACGTCCCTTTACAGGAAAATTTCTTCCTAAAGCATTCCATTTTTCATTTCGTCTAAACCATTTCTCATGCCGTCGAAGATACACTTGAGACAATTCGGTATTGGAAAGAAATGGCGAGGAAAAATATAAAGCCGCTATATCTCTCCTATCCTCGAAGGATATCTAGAATTTTCACACCGTACGAACAAATTGAACTTTTCGAAATTATACCGACGACCGTCGTTCAAATAATTTATGTAAATCCTTTGGGAAAAGCCGAAATCAAGCCAATATCAGAAAAATCCCGATATTTCTCGGTAGAATTTACTTTGCGGAAAACCGAAGCAACGATATTTGTACTTCCAATGATTCGTGTTGTCACGAATGCAAATATCGTTATCGTTCAAAAGAGAAATTTTCATTTCCAGTCAATAGAGTAACTAAGCTCTGCTACAGATTTTATTATATTTAGATAAATACTGGGAGTTTTACGCTAATATCCAGACATTATCTAAATATTCGTTATTTTTCCATAAACATCGTCACGTACGTATTGCAAGCAACGTTATTATACAGAAGTAAACGCATTTCACTCGATAGGGAATTTCTATTAATCGCTTGCATTTAATTAGATATTTGATATATGTATATCAATCTGTATACGAAATCGATTCGTTCGATTCTTTTCTCGCGTAACTCTTTAAAAAAAAAGTCACGCGTTTCTTCTAAATGCAACTTTTGTTTGTTCATCTCGCTGCTGTAACGAAATAAACCGATAAAAATTCTCGTTAGGATTAATCCGAGTCGTAGGAAACTCGAGTAAATCCGGAAGGGAGTTAGACGCGCTTCGGCTTCTCCGATCGATTTCTCACCGATCTACTTTCTCTTTTCCATCTTTGTTCCCACGCAATCACATCGATTCGATCACTATGCGCGATAACCGAGCCAAATAACCTAACGATTTATGATTAAACGCGCGCTAAAACTAATCGTAATCGTTAGCAGCACACCGATACGTTATTTGTAATTTTACTATGCATATGAGCGTGTTTCAACCGACGTTTATCGCTGCATCTACCTACGTGGATTCAGCGGTAGATCAGCCTTTTTACGTACGACGTGTTTATTTGTCGTTGAAATGTGCATAATGGACGAAGCAGTAATCGGCATTTGTTTAACTATTCGCTACCGTATCGATGTCGCAATTTTCAATCGAACTCGTATTAACCGACAACCGTAATTCATTCCACAAAACTCGTACGATATTCCACTTGCAACTGTATTTCACGTCGATTCGACCGACCGTTTATCAAATTAGCATTGGAACGGCAGCCGAAAAACGATGTTCGGTGGTGCGAGAGTTGGAAAAATAAAAATTTCACGCAGCGGTAAATCGTACGTAAAAGTTGGTAAAACGTAGCGAAGCATATGAAGCGAAAATATGCTTGCTTATTGCTCTATGTTTGAAGTAGAGTCGAAGACGCGAAGGAAACTTTTCATAGAAAATATTATCGTTCGAATCATAGTTATTGTCTGTTTTCAACAGCTCCGTACGTCGTTTTTAAATTCTTGTTCACAACGAGTCACACGTATCGAAACTTCCGTGTTCGACGTACGAAGTAGAATGTGTTTCCAACTCTTTCTCGTCTATCTGAAATTATGATATATCGCGAAGCGATTTGCAAACGATAAACGATTTTTCGATACACGTTTCTTCCGATAATTTCTAGAAAAATCAGCCGAGCATAGGATTTTGCACGCCTTCTTAAGTTTTTTCCGTTACGTTAAGTATCGTTCAATTAACAATGTTTAATAACGGTTCGTTGAAAAAGTTGATCGAATTTTACACAACGAACGGAATAATTCCTCCTATTCGTTATTCCGACGGTAATTTTTCCAATAGCCCGACTTTACACCACTCTGTGTATTCTGAAAACTAAACTTTTACGTTTAATTCGAATTAAGCGTACAGTATTTAGTAGTCGGAGTTATCTTGCGAATTTCGTGTTGCGAAAAGCGTATCCTGCGCTTCTAGAAAATAATTAAGAGCAGTAGAGTATTCTTTCTAAGATTAACGTTACACGTGTACTTTCTATATGAGAAATTGAGTTTGTTTAACGCGTAGGATAAATTTACGCAACGCGTATACATTTCGGCATAACTTTAGCTACGTTTACTTCGTATCGGAATTTTCACCTATTTTTTTAACATTCGACGTACCATATCGATGTAACTTTGCGTTAACAACGAATATCGATTAAAATATTTCTCTTTTTCTGCGATCGTTCGTAAATCGGCTCTAGTAGATAAATAAAAAAACACGTCGTTTCCGTTTGGCCCGAAGCAGAAACCTACATACAAGTTTTTATCTCCTCGACTAAATATCAATTTGACGAATGAAAACCAACAAAAATCATAGGAAAAATGTTCCGAATGAGAGAGAGAGAGAGAGAGAGAGAGAGAGAAACAGAGCGGATGTTACGTTTACGTAATATGATAAAACAGGTGTCTGCGTGGGAGGTATAAAAGAGCAATACAGTTTATAAACGTAGGATCGAGTCTCTTTATATTTAACTCGATCCTAACAACGTAAAAATAATGTATTTAAATGAAAATGTTAGAACTTTTTCGCCCTTTCGCCGATAATAAATTTCAAGCCGTTAGACGATTACGTTTAAATATAAAATAGCGATCGATAAAAAACCGAAAAGATATTTTTCATTGGTTTTAGAAGCTCTCGCTGCTCCGTCTTTGTCGTGTCCTGGCAAATTAATTTTCGATGATTTTTCCTTCGCGCCGTATGGACTCGGAATTAACGATTTTTACCGCGGCGATATTCAGGTTACAATTATCGTGTATGATTTTTTAGGAATCGTTATCGGTACAAAAAAATATCTTGAAATGCGAAAGACCGTTTGTAAAGGTAGCGGAGTAAGAAAACGACGAACGACCGATACTTGTAGGAATACGAAGCATCTTCTTCGGGAGAAAGGTATGGGGGCTCGTAGAAGAAAAATAACTAGAAAAATCAGACACGAAAGGACGTTGGATGCTGGAGTTTCTTACGCTCTGCTCCGTGACCGCGAGGAAGAACGACTATCTCTCGCGGCTCACGGTTTCGAATCCCAACAGGGCAGCCGACCCGATTGCCTTTCTAGCCTTTTTTTCTTTCGCACTTGCAATTCTCTGCCAACAACTTGGAAAATTCTCCATCGAACGTGTTCAAACTTCCTACGATATTTCAGTATCCGTGTACCATATTATACATTTCGTACTTTTGCGTGTTTAACGACCTGATTCGATCAACCATCGATCGGTCAGCGGGTGTTGGTTCTTCGGAAGAACAAACGTGTGTTCGCGATACCGCTGATCGTTGCCGTTTTCCACACCTTTTCCATATCCGGTAAGAACTAAATTGACTTTCCGAATGAAGCGGAAGAACGGCCGAAATTACCAAACGGAATGTTTCTGGTCGCGGTAGTCGTCCCTTAAACCGATTCGTTCGTTCGTTTCCCACGTTCGTTTGCCCGTATTAAAGCTAGATTCGTAATACCAAGGAATATCGATTTCATTTCGCGAATATAACGTTACAACTTACCTCTAGTCCCGGTATGATAATTGTACGATGACTTACGGACTGGCAGCGTACAGCGTACAACGATCTTTCAGCCCTAACGAGCACACCATTTTCACACGCCACTTTACCTCCTTCCACGATTCTATTCTGAATTTATTATTCAGCAGAACGAACGACTCTCGCGTCTTATTAAACGATCCATCAGTGAAAATTTTCAACAAACTGCGCGAACATCGCGTCCTTCGAGTACAAATAATTCAGTTTTTTCTTCTCTTCTAAATGCCTTGTCGCTTTCCAACGAGTAGGTAGATATATTTCAGCCGAGACAGCTGCTAAGTTGCTCCTCCAGAAAAAGAAAATTGATTAAAACGCTCCGAAACAGAAAATAATTTTACGAACGAATTGCGTTATGGCGATCCTCCCTTGTCCAAACGGCTGCTCGAGAATCGGAGAAAAATCGTTTCTTTTTATGAAATTTCCTTAGAACGGGAACTTATTGGAACGTTTGGGAAAATATGTATCAGCGAAGACGGACAGCTGGAGGACAGCTGCGAGGAAACGAAAAAAACGTGACATCCCTTTTCCTCCTTTCGCGTATAAATCACCATAACTTACGTAACAAATTACCTACATATAGAATCTGGCGATCCTGATCGCCAGACACGCGTCTCCGACACGAGACATCGCACGCGTGTTCCCTCCGACGATATCAAACGCACGTTCCTCTTAGCGAATATTCGCACATCGTCCGATTTCACGAAAAACTCGATAATCGACTTGAGCTATTGGGAATACGATCGATCGGTCGGAATCGTAGACGCGAGACACCGATTCGGCACAACCATTTGATTCACCGGTAACGGAGAAGAAAGAATACGCTTTCCAGACAGGCCGATACAAAGTTCGCGTCGATGCTCCAACTTTAACGCTGCTCCCCTCTATCTCTTCCACGTCCAAGCGTTATTATTTAACGTCACAGACCGAGAATCGGAGTCAGTTCGTAACAGAGAAAACAGAGAAAACAGAGAAAACGGTGAAAACACGCGATACTCTGACACTTGCGAAGAGCGACACGGTAGCTCGGATCGTAAAATATTCCACCGTTCGATGGTCACAGCGTCGTAATGGGCGAAGCGGCGCCCTCGCGTCACGAGGTTGTCGCCAGAGCATTCGCAAAATTCGAGATCGATCAACGTAAAAAAGCACGGCACGAGTCATCCAGCCAACATACGTGTCCGTCTACTTTTAAAGATGGTTTCCTGGCTGGTCTCGCGTAAGCTTCCAAGTATAAGCAAGTACATGCATACATACGTACGTACACGCGCGCCACGTCCGAACTCGCACGACTTTCAATGGATCCTGTTTTCCTCGAATTTTCCTTTCTTCGTATTTTCTTCGTATTTTCTTCGTATTTTCTTCGTATTTTCTTCGTATTTTCTTCCATCCTATCTTTATATCTCTTTACTTTCGTTCCTCTATTTTAAGTTCTTGTATAAACACGGCGATTTTTACTGCGCCCGATTCTTTCACCGCTACGCTAAATTACGCTTTCGAGTTCATAATCGCATGTTAATACACCGTTTTTATTATCGTCTTCGTCGACCTGTTTAGACCGTGGCATCAGTGTTAAAAATGCCGTTTTTGTTCCAGATATTTATAGCGTACGGTGAGATTTCATTTTCGTATCCCCTATTCTCTTTTCACTTTCCTTTCGATTTTAAACATCCATTTCATATTTGATTTTCGATATTTCTGCAAATTCGTATTCCCCACGAATACGGAAGAGTGTGCAGACCTAAGCAGACATTTATTTCGTATTTGTCATTTTGCTCGTTAAATACAACCTATCTTTTTGTCCTTAAATAACGCGATAAAATCCATTATTCGTTAGTCTCGCACGATCGGGCTTTCGAAGTCGAATAGAATCATTAAGGAAGAATCTTTGAAAATCGAAACGCGGAATATTCGAGCTTATACTTGCAAAAATATTCGAGCGTAAGAGATAAGCTGTATAACGCGAACATTCCTATTGCCCATTTTACAACGTTCTTTCTGGAGATAGAACTGAAAAAACGTAAACGAGCGATTTTATATAACGAAAATTTTACGCTACAAAATTTTTACGTTATAGAAATCGTCGTATCGAACGAGCAAAGTACAAATACGCAGTACACGCAGATCGTAGATAATACGACGGCAGTATCGGAGCGTTTGATTTGTACGCGATAGCTATAATAAATCTATGGAATGTTCGATAACAGCGCACATTCTGTGAATACCAGCAGGCGCAGCAGGACAAAATCTACGAATCAAAGCGACGCTCGCTTTCGAACAACGAAGAAAGAAGTTACGCGATTACGGTGCACCGAAGAACAACTTCCGTACAACGCGGTGCGTATCGTCGATCCAGCTTTCAACGTTTTATTTATTTGCCAGCGATGCTACACGTTTCGTGGAACGTTACGAATATAATACGAGTTAATTAATTTTAATTAACAGCTTGGGCTAAAGAAACGGCCAAAGCTTTATCGTTCGAATAGCTCTATGTCGTATCTGCTATTCGCTGTCGATGTATGTATCGAAACTTTTTTCTCCGCGAACAATTCAATTTGCTTTGAACGTTTTCACGAGTCGATACGAAGATTGGCGTTTAAGCAACCGATTCGAATCGTATAAAATTATTCCGAACGAGTCGTTTATCGTCGGGTCGGTTAATTCACGAATTAAGTCGTAACATCGAAGAGACGCTTTTGATTCGACGAACGAAGCAACGAGCGTTCAAATGGCAAATACATATTGTGCTATATAGGTACAATATACTTTAATAAGAAATTTACGCTTGGAACCGTTTGCAAACCGACTCGTCGTCGATTCGTACACTTTGATCGAATTCAAACGTGTGAAAAGTGACCTTTTGTAATTTCGAAGAGACGCTGTTAAAGAGCTATCGTGATAATTTAAATGTCAAATTTACGACGCCGGTCGAAAGTGTAAGCGGATAAGTTTTATCGAAAAATTCATAAAAGTTTCGTGGACAATGCGATATTGGAACGAACGGCGAATATCCGAGTGGCGAGAACATAATAGCTGCCACAGTTATAAATAGCGTGCGCCTTTCACGACGTAGCTACGCAAAATTGAAACGAAAAGTGCA
The DNA here is from genome assembly GCA_014737485.1 of Bombus picipes. NCBI lineage: Eukaryota > Metazoa > Arthropoda > Insecta > Hymenoptera > Apidae > Bombus > Bombus picipes. The sequence goes on along the minus strand of JACXIP010000011.1, from coordinate 560,622 downwards.
CACTTGCAAATTGTTCGTTTCATGGCCTTAGATCGAAGCGCAACAAAGTTCGTACGCTCTTGTTTGCGTGGAAGCGTTTTCAAACGAAACTACTATGCCCGAACGAACAACATCCTACTATGATCATCGTGCGATGAAACGCGTAGCGCGCGAAAAGGGAATTGTACGAAGGGAGTTGTACGAATGTAACTCTGCTGCTAAAAGTTCCAACACTCGCTGAAAAGTAATAAAAGAAAGAAAAAAAAAAAAAAACGAAAAACTATACGATTGTCGCGTAAGGGTACCATAATGCATAGTATATCATATACCGCACACGATGTGACATCGACGACGTTTTACCCACGTATGCGTATAGCACGTACAGACGTACCGAACATGGTAGTACATCGTAAAAGGAAATAAGAAACGATAAATAAGAGAAAAATGTTACTGAATCTTACGAATGTAAAGATCATTCGTGTTTCATAACGGAGACGTGCAATGGATTTAAAAAAGAGAAAAGAAAAAAAATATACATATAGTCATCGAACGAGATACTTTCTTCTTTCCGCAAGTCGGTACAACAACGCACAGAAAAATATGATATATCTAAGGACACGGTACTCGTTATAATATTTAACAGGCGAGGTAAATTTTTGCTCCAGTTCTATCTCTTTCGTCGTATCCATAATTAATAACGTCGTTTGATAAGAAAAAAGAGGCCAGTCGTTGACGGTATACGGTAGAAATTCGACTTTGATTTTCTTCGGAAAACTAAGAAAATGTAAAAGATCGACGGACACGAGTTATAGGTTTGACGAGTGAATTTATTAACGAAGAATATGTTGCGTTAGTATATCGGAAACATCGAATGATGCGACCCGATAGCCATTCGTAATTTCCGGTTCCTTCGATAATATGGAACGGGAATACCGCTCGTACAGTTTGGAATTTCCCATTGTTTTTGATTCAATTCCATTAAACTCGGCCAAAAACCGCAAATTCGAAAATCGATCGTTGCGCGGCTTCGAGACGAATGTTCGGGCACCCAAGCTCGTTCCGTCTACTTGCGCAATTTCCTCCTATAATGCCGATCGTGAAATTTGCGACCGCCGATCCAACAATTACGTTATTCCGCGAATTTTCGTCGATTGGCCGCCTAATTATCGACAACGACAGTTTCGAACGAAAACTTTTCGATAACCGAGCTAATGCCGTTATTTTGTTCCGGCCGTGTCTTCAACGCGGAAATTCGGCTTTTGTCTCTTCGATATCGACGCGATTTTCTATTACACGTAAAAAACAGGCATACGATTTAGCCGTGCGCGGCTTGTATTTGTATTTACGAAGATTTTGCCTGTGCATCGTCTTTGCGAGTTAAACAACGATCGATCGTACATATTCGATCGAACGAGTAATTCGATGAAAAACGTTCTTGATTCTCCGATAGTCGAGCAATAGGCCACAACGAGTCATTAATATAGTAAAAGCGATTACTCGATTCCTCGTTCCTCCAGATCTCAATGGAACGTTTACTTTGAAACGACAACTATAATTGCCGACTAAAGGCGACGGTAAGATTCAATAAGATCGAAGAAAAAGTGTCGTTACTCACGTTAACATGTTCGTGCGCGACTGTAAATAACTCCAACCGCAACTGCAACTGCAACTGCAACAGCAACAAAGATAAACGATTAATTCAAAGTCTTAAATATATCAACGCTATGATTCGTGCATTATGTCAGATACGTACGGTATGCGATCTATTAGAAACAACGACGGCCCATTTTCTATCTTACGATAAATTACTAGATTCGTTTAACAGAGTCACAAATTTCCGAAAGTATCGTGCATTACGAAACAAAGATGGAAATTGGTTACAGGGAAAGTACGAGATCTACAAAGCGGCGACGTGTAATTTTAATTCGAACGATAAATATACGTCGGCTGGTTGAAAAGTCGAAGCAACCGAGGCTCGTAAATTTCAGCTAATTGCTCGGCCAAGGTGCGGGGTTGCAGCGAATAGCCACGAAAATTGTGATCGATAAACAAGATAAATAAAATACCACGGACGAAGCGAAAGAAAATAGGAGAGTGAAAACGCCATTCTTCGAAATTAACAAATTATCGTGAATTTCGTCGAATATATGATATTTGCGACAAGAGTGTATGGAACTATGGACTTTGCCGCAACTATTAGCTCGAAAATTTAATATCCGACCGATAAAAATCAAATTATCTTAATTCCTATGAAGAAAGGGGGATTGGAATTTTTGTACGATGAACTCGACGAAGCTTTAAAATAACGTTCTACGTTCTACGTACCTAATTCGTATTAAATCCGTATCAAACCGTACGAAATCCGATAAATCTTACATTTCGCTTTAATAAATCGCAAGTACGTGGATCTCGTATATCGAACGAACCGACTCTAACTCGACTAAGTAAATACGAGACAAATGGTGGTCGTTAAACGCGATACTTTTAATTTTTCCTTCTCCTTATTCCTGTATTGAAAATACCGTTTAATTCGATCAATTAATTTAGCGCAGGTGCCCTGTAATATGTAATTTACATTTTAATCGAATTCTTTACTTTTATCGATACAAGGGAAATTCGTAATTCGATCTGAAGCGACTTTTCGTTTTGTATCGCGGAAAGGAACTGTGCGAACGCAACGCTCGTCGCGCATCGAGAGAAATTGGCGAGCTTCGAAAATATTTTAAATTCGCAGAAGCGGAAAACTGCGCGAAGAGTAAAATTCTATCTTTCGAACGGGATCGACGATCGAATCTGTCTTTCATATTGATTTCGGTATTTTCAAGTTTCGCGTCCAACGTAGTCTTCTAGCGAATCGCTGAAAACGATAATGGGCGATGCTTAACTTCAATCTGTATCGATCGCGTCGATGAATAATTGTGGTAACGAGCTTTTTCAACATTCACGCGTTAAAAGAGACAGGAACGATGGAAAATAATCGGACGTTTGAACGTTTTGTATCTGTGACTTGGTTTACGCGAAATAAGCTTATACGCGTGTGTGTTGCACGGTAACGCGATATATTTAAATACATATATCTCGTTGAAACGATATTGCAGCATATTAAAATGTCGATGACGCTTTAAAGTAATTAAGAGTACAACTACCGAGACGCGTCGAATGTTATCACCTCGCTCTCAATTTTGCCAATAACTGGAAGAAAATAACGTTGAAATACGACATTAGGTAGGCGATAAGCTGGCAAAGGTAAAAGTACAAGATCGAGGACTGTTCGTTTAATAACGGATCGGGTTTGATATATTCGACGATGATCGACTTTTAAAAGTCGGTGAAAGTCGAGTTAAAAATTAAAAGGAGAAAAGCTTTTCTCTAATATCGGGCTATGCGTTTCGCGAATCGTTGCGAATCGTTGCTCGAGCGAATCGACTAGAAATGGAATTTCAATTATCGTACACGCCGGTTGATAGCTAGATGGATTTGGAGGCTGCACTTTGCGAGAGAAAGTTTAAAGCAGTTCAAAGCGTCAAGACGCATTGTTCGATGCCATTAACCAGGAACCAGTTTAATTGATTTCTTAAATTAGCTTCGATATATAGATAGACGGATAGACAGCTTAAATCGTGGCAGTCGAGGAAAATGAACGTGGGTAGTCGACGCGTGGAAGAGGTAGGAGTGCAGGAACGTAGACGCATTGGACGAAAAGGGCCGACAGAGAAAAAACAGAGGAATTAACAGTAACAAAAAAAAAGAAAGCAACGAATTCGACGCGACGCGACGCGATGAGGCGGCATTGTTCAAGGAGAGAAAAACGGAAATGGGTTTAGCAGTTAAATGTCGAATGGAATAGGGGAGCAATCGGTACGAAACGAAGCGGAATGACCTTATTGCTTAGGTGGGGTGCAATCTGCAATTGCTTTGGTTCGTTACTACAACTGGCTACCGCTGATTTGCGGCTTCGAATTTCATCCGAGTAGTCCGCGCGTCACATCTTACGCGTCCGACGATACTTGTTACTCGTTCACCACATGCTCGTCACCGATATCGAATTCCGTATCGTACGTCGTACATATACTTTGTCCCGTAATTCACGCTACAAGATCATCGGAGAGAGGGCACGAAATTGCACAACGCACAACCCGATAAAATCTAATTCGAAGTACGTAAGTAACACGAAGTACGAATAATTAAATTTACCCGTAAAAGATTCTTTTATCCGCGTCACGAGGTTCGCAGTTTGTCGTACACTTTGCCGTGCTATGGATAACCTTTAAGTTGTCTTTTACGGCGAACCCTGTATCGAATCGTCTATAGGGAGAGTATCCGCTGCGGCGTAGAACGACGCGTTTCGCTGTCGGATGTACCGTACAGCGCGCAAACGGCAAGACGACGGTTCTTTCTTTAGGCAAGAGATATCGATGCGCGAGGTGTCGAGCTCGAGTCACGATATCGGCGAAACGTTCGAGAACCTGTTCCTCTTGCCGTACACCCGGATACCCCGAACAACGTCGAACGTAGCTTAACGTTAACTACGACGAACGCTAAGTTCTCGCGTTAACAGCGCCGAACGTTGAGCGTGAGAATCCAAGCGGCGATAGCCCGCCACTCTCTGCGTATGTACTTTCTTCACCGAACTTCGATGCTTATCGACAGTTTCGTAACGCGGTAGCTTCAATGGTCATTTCAGAGAAGCAGGCGGGCTTGTAACGCTAAGGGTTTATTAAAACTTAACGACTATACGATACATCGACTTATGTAAGCTTTTATAAGAACACGTTGCATCGGCAACATGGGAAAACCGAACTGCGTCGAAGACAAGATCTCGTATATTTTATACCTGTGATAATGCGAATAAAAAAATTAGCGTAATACGTGCACCGAACACCTAAAAATGTATCTACTCGATAAATTTCGAGCTTTTCGATAACGAAGAAATTATTTGTATTTAGATTGCGCGGATCACGAAACGAGCAGATACGAGAGTATCTAGAGAGACAAGAAAATGATTTCCTATGACGTTTAAGATTCCAAAAGTTCAGGCAGTTGCTTGACTATCGTAAGGTTATTCTATTTATGCTGCTTGTTCGTGGTCACTCTAAAACTGAACTAAAAATAGTGGTCCGCAAGTTTTCGATTCTGGATGGAACATTCGCTATTTTTGAGACTCGGAGCAAACAAAAATTGTTTTTTTCATCGGTATATTAGTTTCGCGATAGGAAGAAATATAGAAAAAACAAGCAAGATATTCGAGCTTCTGACCTCCATCGGGTAACGTTTCGGATACAGACGGATTGGGATTAGGTTTCTAAATACCTTTTACGAATATATCGTGCACGTTGTACCGTACGTTTTGAAATTTTCATTACAGCGTTAATGAAATATTTGAAATACTCTATGTAGTTTACTTTGTCGAAACTAAAAGTACGCCGTTATCAACTGTCGAGGTTTATCTCGGAATAGAATAGAGAGGCACGCGTGGATGAACGTATAATAGAGATATATTTAAGCAAGCGTAAGTACAAGTACGGTATCCGTCGAGATCCGCAGACTGGCAGCGTTACCTTGCGATTCGAGCTTCGAAACCACGGGCCTATGGGCGTATTTATACGATTACGAAAACTGACCCGTCCATACCTCGATGCACCATCTGTGCATGGCGCGTTCCTTGAAAAGGCTACGAGGCTGAGAGAGGCCCTTCGAATCGATTTACAGCTAAACGATACTCGGTGGCTTCGAGGGCTAAGAAAACCGAACACCAGAGAAGACGTAGAGTTTTCCTAGAAGCGAGAATCGCTTCAACGTCCAAGACAAAGATGACGCGTGTCCATTCGTTCTTACAAAATGACGTCTCACCCAGAACAAACGGACATGAATTTCGTACGACGAGTCGATATACGTTTATATACGCGAATCAACATATGTGCGCGCGTGTGCGAGACATGGGAAAAAGAGAAGCTCGCTAGAAAACGAATATTTCGAACCGAATCCGTGTAACCTCGGCCTTCCTTCACGCGTATACGACACCTGTGCGATGGATACCGATTATACGTTGCTATATATGTATATGCAATTTGCCTTCGTACGAATTTCATTCGATATACGTATCGAAGTATAAGTAATAACTCGTGTGATTATTCCGCCGGTGTTCGATGTTAATACACATACGTGTATCGTGACACGAGAAAAGAGATTCGTTGTTACTATTTTGGTAAATTATTCTGGCGAGAGTAAAAGAACCAAGGAAAGAAAAGATTAATACGATTATTTATGTTGCTGCGTGTACAGCGAATAATTATCCGTGTCTTTTGTTCTTTGTATCTTATACATATTTATGTATGGACCGAGTCGGAAGAATGGAATCTAAGTAGAGATTCGTTTCGACCTCTAAATTTTCCGTATTTTCGTAGATTATAACATATATAGCTGACTATTCTCTAGGAAACTCGTGCACGCTTGTACGTACCTTCGAAGTGCAGTTAGATCCGTCTGCAGACATAAATTTATTTTTACTGCGGTGAAAATTCTGCAAATGATCGAGGGGAGCGAGAGCGCGTAAACTCGCGGCGACGTGGTGAGATTCGAAGTTTTGCAGCTTCTGCTGTCAGTGGAATTGAAAGGCATTTACATTTATAGCGACTTCCGTCGTAATGAAATCTCACCATCGCACGAACGCGCGCAACTTTGCCGAAACCATTAAAAAAATATTGTCTCCGTGGAAAGGATTAATAACGAGACGTCGAATGCCACTTCTCGCGGCAAAAACTCGTTAAATATTTCTGTATTTGCCGAATAGTCGTTTCTCCTTTATTTATCCTTTATTTACGTTTAACGGTCGATCGTTGATCGCGGTTAATGTTACGTCGACGTTACGTAATTGGCACGTTGATCGAATAAAAGTTGAATATTCCGAATACCACTGTGACAATGAAACACCGATGAGACGAAGTTAAAAGCCTAAGCAAAACAAGCGTTCGACGCGACACGACGAGCTAAATTCGTTACGATTTAATATGTGCCCATATAAATTCTAATTTTACGCGAGACACGAGAATTTTAAACTCGTTTACGTCTGTCGACGTATGCTCGATTACTGTTTTCACGGCAGCTATAAAATAGCGGCTGCGTCTCGTTGAGGGTACGCGAGAGTTACAATGAAATTTTACATACGATGATTGATAATTTTAATACTCGGAGCCCCGATCCAATATATTATCGAACGTCTGATAATCCCAGACGCGGGAACGTCCGCCTCGAATTGCAAATATCGAAAGGATTTTTTCGCAAACGCGTCGAAACGTTCCTCCTTACTTCGTTTTATTTTTCATTCGTTTACCGCGAAAAATTCTCTTTCCTTCTATTATAATTCCGCGCATCGACCACTTCCCTTTTTTTCATCCGTTCTCTGGAATCCCAACCAAGATCGTTCGACCAGCGTTCGTTTCGTTTTCTGCCGTTTCTGTTTCGCGAATCCCCCGCCCGCCCCCCCCCCCTTCCGACGCAAGCTACAGTCGTCCCAATGAAACGTTTATACGAAAATCGAGTTTCGTAGGAGCTGCGTCAGATACGAAGCTCTTCGGCAAAAACAACGTATACGTGTACGTGTTTAAAAAGTAAGGAGCACAGTGAGCAAGTCGGAGAGTACAATTTTGACAATAAAATACGGTACGTGACTCGACGATGAAATAATTCATTCGTATATAGCTATATGGTTGTTGCATATCCATAAAATTATTAAAAATTATTATATATCTGTATATAACTAGGATGTAAAAAGTTAAAGAACAACGATACGTGAAAAGTGTATTAAATTCGAAAATCTTTATTCAAATCTTTGATTCTACTTTATCGTTTCGTTGCTCGATGTTTTTTTTTTTTTTTTTTTTTGTCATATATTCTCGATTATACGAATAACGTTTGATCTCCCTTTGTATCGTTATAATCTGATTTAACGCTTTAGACTTTTAGTCCGATCATATTGGTCGATCGTATCATTAAAGTGCATACTCCCGTAGAGCACCGTCTTACAACCCTCCCTTTTCGGCCACGACTAATTTCTTCGACGATTCGCAAAAGGATCACGTTTCCGGTATCTTTCGTATTCTAAGAAAATGCGCAGGCGTCTGGCAATTTGAATTTCATACGCAGATTTATCCATAACGAGCATAACGGATCAGAAAGGCAAGGAACGTAGAAGGTAAACTGGAACGAGAAATGGATACGAACGTATAAAAGGAAGAAGATTCCGAAAGAAACTAGATACTAGTTTCAGATACTAGATTCCAGATTCATTGGCGATACTAATTTACATCGGTTAATAACCATCATCGACATCTCGTGCTCGTGCATCTATGAGTTTAAAGCGTTTTCGTTAATTGCTAACGACAGAATCCCTAATACTCTTACTTTACTGTACTATGATTAACGAAACAAAAAAGAAAAAAGAAAATAAAAAAACATATTATTAATATTTAGAGTATAGGATCAGAAAGACCCGAAATCCAATCATCGTTAAAACGCCTTCAAAAAGTTCAAACGCATATCGATGGATGGTCTCGAAGCGAGTACAATCCAATCCGTGCATTTTCTCTCGCTGAGGCACGTAAGTATCGAGTTTGTGGAAACGAGCGCGAGGAGAATTCGCGTAAGACGTCTGACGATCTTAGACAATGACATACTGTCTTGGAGAAGGTTGTCCGTGTACGAATATAATCGTGAATCCGACTTGGAGATTACGCTTGCTAAACCCGTGGATCCGCTTGACGCGATTATTCGGTATAGCGAGACGCGTATACGTGGCACGTCTTATAAGAACTCTGTTTCGATTTTTCGACGACAAACTTTACGACGAAGCATTCCTACAACTATTTATATTTCTTTGCATCGCGTGAAAATAACAATCCTCGGAACGTATTCACCGAGACAAGATAACAGGTTTAAGAGATACCGAAAGAGAAGCTGAAATATTTTGTGACGCTTCTTCGTCGAAAGCAGAGAAATTATTAACGCGGAGTAAACATACCGTTACAAATTATTTAAAGCGTCTGTTTAATCGTTAATCGTTCGTTGTTGATCTAACTTTGCACCTCATCGAGTCCTATATTATTAAACTCGACATATGCGTTAATTTATCCACTCGATGAAACAGAAAATTACGTAAATCGTCGTTATTGCGTCATCTATCGTGTTGGATAACGTTCGCTTAATTTTTATATCGTCTATTTTCCTAGGCCTTTTTCAACATTTTATTTGCAATTTTTGCGCCAATTACGTGAAAATACTTTCCAATTGTCCGAATGGCGTTGAAATCCAAGCACCGTACAGTTTATCTTATCGTATCGTTTATGTAAAACAGGCACGAACAGGTGCCTGACGTAAGACACGTTAAATCATTTACACTTTCGTATCTTTAGCTATATATGTAGGTACATGTTTCAAAGATTAAACGCAAAGATACAAAGGGACGGTAAACGTTGGAGAAACTGCATCGATCGGACATCGACGTTTCGCTTCATCCGTCACGTTTCTCTAATTTATTTCCAACGGAAGAGCAGAAGAGCAGAAAACTAAAGTGGCACGCGAGTAGCTAAATACGCGTTTCTAGCATTAGGAAGATCGTTTTCATCGGAAACGTTCATTTTCAAAGGAATTGGACGAAGCAGTCTAAAGCCGTAGAAAGATAACGAACGAAAATACAGAAAGACGACAAGACGATAAACGAGTTGTATCTTCTGTAGCGAGATTACGAACGTAATAACTCTTGGTGTACGCGAATAATAATATTTTTGCAAACCAAAGGTAGATAAACAAAATCCTATATTTTCCAATCTACCTTTTTAAACGTTTGCTATTTTAAAAATAACAGCTGTACGTAAAGTTACCGCTACTTTACGGTAAACGCTGTACAATTATCGTTATAAATCACTCACGGAACGCTGAACATCCCAGTGGAACCCGTGGAACCATAAATCAAAAAGATCGAGATCTTCGAAGCTCGTGAAGGCAAATTAATTGGATTTCTTTGTTCTCTCTATTCTTTATGAAAAATTCTACTCGAATATCGTGAATGTGAAATATATAGGTTAATCGGAGGTCGGTTTTACCAAGAAACGAACGCGCAAGAAAAGATTCGAAGGAAAGAAACGATTGTTCGCTGCGTAAAACTGCAAACGGATAAATATAAGAGAAAATATCGTAGCGTGTAATTTATTACGATCGAATTGTACGAATAACAGGATACGTCGATTCGTTGGTAAAGTCAGGAAACGATTTTGTTCGAAACACGTGGACAGCGAAGGACGACAAAGACTATTTAGAACAGAAACGAACTAAAGATCGTGCTTTTAACGATTTAAATAATACGCGAAACGTTCGTGTTGCGTAAATATTACGGCGAAACCTTCCGCGTGTTAAATCATTTAGGAGGCAAGCTTTGGAAACACGTTTGTTTATGTTTTTGAAAGAACAATATTTGACGAAATTATGATATATATACGTCGTAGAGTGATATTTGTTTATGCTAAAAATTCTTTAAAAGCTTTCATCATGTTTCAAACACGGCGAATAATTTCAATTTCAATATTGTCATTTTATAATATTTGGAACGTCCATGTAGGGATATTTGTCGCGCGCGTTATAAACGGACTATGGTACGAGAATAACTAAACAATTTCGAGATAATTTAATAACCCATTTGAAACAACGAAACAAGAAAGTAAACGTGTATGTGAAATTTAAACTTCGTGCTTCGTCTTTTTTTTTTAAGTTCGCGCGTATCGCGATATCCTTGCTTCAAATTTCCCTTCGACTATGTACATGCTTCGAGCTTGGCGGACCCGGGAGCCGAAAAATTAAATATCTATCGATATTCATACCGATTATCGACTAAACTTTGATCGGCTTCGACCAACGCTACTCGATAAATTATAATACACTCGAAGCATGGACATTTGTGAAATAGAGAATTTGTCAAATTCCAGAATACACAGATATTCCATACATGTTACGAGAACAGTGGTCCTCGAATCGATCTTATTTTACGTCTAAATAAACGTTTTCCTTCGATTTATCCAAAACGTTGAAGAATCCCGCGGTCTCCTATGTCTCCTTCGAATTCACGCATCGTCTTTGTTAAGTCACAAAGGCGCAGCAGCGGCACATTTCCATTCTTATTACATTTTGCAATTTCTCGTCTCCATAATTAAACGTCGTCTCGCGCATCAAGATCAAGACGTTCGTTTCAAGCTTGGTACGGCACTTAAGCGCTTCCCTGCATCTGACATCGACCTGCTTACACATTACACATACTCTCCATCTCGCTGTTCCGTCACTCGCGCGCTTGCTCCGCTAATTATCATATTGAAAATTGCTTCCAGCAATTTCCAGGTTCGTCTTTTTTATTCGTTTGCCAATTTGCACCGAATCGTTGCTGCGTTTCGGAAGCTTGCAAGGCTCGTTAACCGATTTGATTCTTACGTTCGATGGAATTTTTACTCGACCATTGCGTTTTATTATTCTTCGCTTCGAACGAATTTTACCGTTTTTACTTTGGGTAGTCGGTTAACGTAATTTTCAAAAGAGGCAAAACAAGTCGCATATTTATACGTATACTTGCGTATATACAAATAGACAGGCATTTGTATCTGTGCGAACAGAAATAAATCTCCATTAAGGGTTCAAATGCTCGCTCGAAGAAAGAAACGGTCATTTTCAAACGCAAAATATAACAACGAGTTCGCATTGTTATAGATTTCAATTATGTATAATATAATGATAACGCAATAAAAAATTTTAAACGATCTTCTCTTTTATCGCTGTAGGTTTCGCATCGGCGAAGAAACGACGAACATTTTGCAACGGTGCGCTAACGACTCGCGATTACATCGATCTTAAACCTACCGTTGTCTCGTGGCGACTGTAAATCCTCGATCGATCCCTTTGTATTACACGTGTTTATCGCGCGTAACTTTTGAATAAAGTTTTATCGTTAAATGGCCCATGTTTATACGTATAACATCGTTCGCTCGATTACATTCGTGGAATACACTGACGAAGTTTAGTCGTTAAACCCTGAGACACTCTGTATATCTAATCACAGAGTTTGCCGTTCGAGAACAGAATGCGACAGTCCGTGCAGATAGTCCGACCGGATTAACTTTTTTTCACGGACAAATTAACGGCGGAAGCGTTTTTCGCAGAATCTGATTATCTCATTTTCAGCCGCTAAATAACGTCGAACGGGAAAACAGACGTTATCCGTTTTTCCCTTTTTTCGAGTAACACCAAATTGAAAAAATAAAATTGTCTTTCTACGCGCTGTAGTCGCCGAGATAGCGTGACTTTTTCCATTAGTTACAATTTCCTCGCGGTCTCTCGACGTTCTCCGACCGTCCGCTGCGAAAGAGGTACGACGCTTTATAAAAGTTTTTCCATTCTTTCCGCATGTACAATCGATACGACATACGAGAAATCTACGTATCAACATAACGCAAGTAACGAATAGCAAAACGATGCCTGTCGCGTCTCGAAATTCCATCGCGGTAGGATGAAAAACCCGAAAGTTATCGCATTTTACAATCAAGCAAAAACGATTAACGCCGTATTTTAGGCAAGCGCGTTTGAACGAAAGATTTTCTCGCTCGAATATCGAAATATAGGTCTTTCGGGAAGCGTACACGCAATGCGAAATTTGGCACGCTCTTCCGCTACGACTAGTACTTGCTTTTAAAGTTGCTTTTAAAGTTAAAACAACCGCACTCCGTCTCGCTTTTTACTTTTTTTAAATTTCATTAGTTACAATTTTCTACTGAAAGTTTTTCACGTATGACGGATAGTTTCTAAGAGGTATGAAGCGAAATGTAAAAAAAAAGTTGCGTTTTAATCGATATTTCGTTTACGACGCGGCGGAGGAAAATTGTTTCAAAGCCTCGTCATATATACGCTTATTTTGTTTTAAATATCCTTTCGTTTTCAGGCTTAATTCGATCGGATTAAGAAGAAAGCGCGTATCTCGAGTCGGTGCTGGTAACCAATAAGCCGATAATTTCGAGCGAACGTGTAAAAAAAGTCTGCGAAACGATTATACGCGACCGAGGTGAAAACTAACAACGACTGGCCTTGCTCGTAACGTTCGGCGTTCAATTTTGAGGGATAAGCCGGCCAATTCGTTGATTCGAGAGAAGATGCAAATACGGCCTGTACAACGAGAGCGTTCGCGGATTAATCAGATACTCGTTGTGCTTTTTCCTTTTTACGATCTCGCGATATGGAAAATACGATGCACGTACGTATTCGAGATCTGCACATGACAAGCGTTTCAAACGCACATATGCAGATATCGAGCGAGCCGACGCGCCGCGTCAACAGAAGTAGAGAAAGAAGAGAACGAGAAAGAGAGAGAGAGAGAGAGAGAGAGACGACGCTTGGAAATACTCGTTGCTAGTCGAAAGATCTTTCCCCGTCTTTCTTTTCTTAAACTGCATTAAATAATACGGATAAATAAATGACTTTCAACGATCCGTTTTTTAACGATAGCTGCTTTATCGCGTTGGTGGGAAATTTATTTATCGCGAGCCACGAGATTCGAAATGGATAAAGCGGATGAACGTTTTATAGTATGGTTGTGTGAGCCATTTTCACGCATATACTTACGCGATCGCACTATTCGGCTCGGCGTTGGCGATGCGATAAATATTCCTCGATAAAGCAACTTTGATAACGTATACGTATTTATCTTATAATTATCGTAAGGATAGAGCGAAGCTGGCATCGTCAACACGCGCACGTATACATATTCATGCGAATAATTATTTGACAGACTCGTAGCTTGATGCACGCGGACAGCGATGCTTGCTCACGTACCCGTAAGGCTCTCGTGTGCTTCGAACAGAGTTACCGTATCAGAAGTCTGACATAACGCAATTTGTTCTACTTGGCTGCCGAAGACGCCTTCCGTTCGAACCGAGTAACGTTATATTTCTTATTTCACCGTCGCCGGAAACTTTCTCCATTTTTTTTTTCTTACTTTCTCCATTTTTATTTTCCATTTTTACATCATAGTACAATTATAGTCGATATAGTCAACTTGAAATTTCACCGACGAAACATGTTATCGCGCGGATAGAATTCGACGATTTCGTTTCTTATACTTTTAGAAGAACGATCGCTTCCAACCATTTCGCTCGTCCAATTGTCTCCAATTTCTCTGGTGCCTGCATCGTAATTTAGTTCGATCGCATTTGCCTTCCGATTCCAACCTAGAACGTTCTCGTTTCGTGTATTCGTCTTGTTTAAACCAAGCCAACCGGAGTACTCGCAAAGAGTTTAGCGTAAAAATTTTTATGATTTTCACGAACGTTGCTTTAAGATTTCTGATTTTGCGAGCCATCGACTATTTTATCAAAATGCGCGTGGAAACCGAGTCGAAAAACTGGAAACCTTTTGCTCACGTTTTGCAATCGCGCCTTCGCGTAGAACGTGGCAAAATATAATAAAAGTGAACAAACAAAATAAAGTGAAATCTATCTTGAAACGGCATAAGCGTGTCGTTTATTTCGTTTACGCGAATGGCTAGCCTTTTGGGGTAGTAGTTAGTATAGTAACAACCGTTTATCTCGCGATATTTTCATTTAAACCATACTTTATTCTTTCTCACCTCGTAACTCCTTCGTTCGTCACTTTTGCCGTATTCTTAACGAGATTTCGCTTCAACCAGCCAACAACGCGGTAAGCAGTTCGTTGAAACAGAAACGAAAACAGAAGCAATCGCGTTGCTCGCGTTATTCGAGCTTTTCGATAAGAAGAATAAGAATACGCGGAAATAACGCATTATTTGCCGTATTTAATGAACTAAAAGAACCGCGACGTATAGGTAAATTCCAGAAATACGTTTCGTGTTTCGTTGAAATTGTTTCAACAGACTGTAAAAGAGATACCTCGGCTCTGCTTTTCGCAGTTGTTGTTTTAATCGATCAACTACGAGATACGTACGAATACTCGGTGCTTCTATTTCGTTTGCCTTTCGCATGTCCTTCTCTTCCGTTTCCACCGTAATATCGCTTTCCTACTCTGCGTTTCGTCGCATCCAATAATATGTTATATACGCGTGTATCGTCGTCTCTCCTTGCGTATGTATGGTATTATATCTTCCCAATAACGATAGTACGCAAATCAAGAACATTCCGTTAAACCACCCTGTTAATTTCGAACATTGCCGTAACTTCGTTATCAAACGTATCGAATTTTCGCGATATTTAACAGAATTTTTGAACGCCAAACCTTATTATAAGTTGATCGCACGATATTTGTAGTAAGACCGCCAGAAATAAAAACTTCCATGTACATATACGAATATTTCATAGCAGATACGTGTACGTATACGTATACATACATTTTTACAGTAATATTTTACTACGCTTGAACGTTTTACGAGCATCGATCCCAGCTAGGAAAATTTCGAACACTAGTCGGCAGGAAAATCCAACTAACGCTTTCGCAACTAATTTAAGTATAAACGGTTTTCTTATCCTTTCAACTTCCACGAAACTTTAAAGTTTAAAGTCTACGACTTAAGAGAACGAATAGTTTCCGTAGGAACAACGTCTTGCTTGTTTGAAAAATGAGCGACTTACTGTTACAGTTAAATCGAACGGACTATCAAAGATTTTATGCAAACACGAGGATACAGTTCGTTTCCGAACTGTCCGAAACCGTTCGTTCGAAAATAATTCTCGCGTTTCCCTCGCGTTCGCAACATAGAGCAAAATTCCAGCAAAGCAGCGTTTAAACGATTTATTTTCCGATGCAACGCTCCGTGCATATATTATAATACGCGACTGAATCAGATTTATCTCGTTTTTTCGCTAATGTAAGTTTACGCTTTAACATATCCTGTATAGTAACATTTTTGTCGACGAGCGAAATTTAAACATCGTTGATATAATTAAATTTCTAACGAGTTAGAAACCAGTTGGAAGGAAGAAAATTGTCATTTTACTCTTTCGATTTACTTCTTCGCGTGAAATTGATCGACGATCATCGATGTCAATCCTGTACACGCAAATTACGAAAATCGCAAATGGAACGTCGTTGGTTGATCGCGTTTGGAGTTGGGCAAAACTTCAACCTGTATCCCGGTGTATTAGTTTTATCGCGGTGCATTTATCCAGAAAATCAATGCCAAACCACGCTGCTTTTGGTGGCATAATTGGAGAACACGATTCGAAATACGCTCGCTATACGTGCATCTTAATGCTCGTAGATACACATAGCTGCGGATATACCGAGCGGACGTACCGAGGGGACGTACCGAGGGGACGTACCGAGGTCGTATAATCAATCGAGCCGAAAACTACGAACGTCCCGGTCGTCGAAACATCAACTTGCAAGGGGTCGAGAGCTGAAATAAAGAATTCGAGTGTCGTTCAGACGTAAGATATCTTTTAAACGAGTTCTTTTAAGTACGATATTAAAAATATTGTACAGAATTTAACGATCATCGAAAAGTTTCACTTTTCGTGCCTTACAGCGTGTTTCCGCAAAGTTTCATCTTCAACACCGATGGCGTAAGTACAGATATTTTTGTAACGAAATCTGCACTAAAAAGTTTTCACGACACTTTTCAATGGTCCTACGTGCTTCCCTAGCGAAGGTTACGTAGAATCTAAAGGTATTTGATTTTATTCTTTGGCTGGAATCGTGGCACCACGATGATCTACGCAAACACGCGGCAGACGTGCACATGCTTGGGAAATTTCAAAGTAACGCCTTTGATTATCTTAATTGAGAATCGTGGAATAGAGCATCCTCGAATTTTCTTCCATATCTTTGTATTTCAAGTATAGAAAAATATTCGTTGACCTTTTGTATCGTTCGTCGATATTTCCGTTATATTCGGAGCACACGGTTGATTCTATACGATCCTATAGATAAAGGCCAAGGTAAAATTCAGTCGTGTGCACGTGCTCGGTAGTTTCTCGCAACCAATTTTCTAAAAAACGAGATTCCCAATAGAGGAACCTCGCTTTACGTTTTCCATTTATTTTTGTTCGAGGATCGGTCTACGTAGCTATAAAAAACATTTGTTTCGTATACATCACAATGTATCATAGTACACGCGCCATCGACTGCGTCTTATCGTAATTAAGATTCTATTTAGAATTTATAATCGGACTCGTTAAAGTCGTTTGTTCCAAAGTCGGATTTACTTTATTTAACGCGATTCGATTCGAACGAAGCGTTCGGTGTAGAATTACCAAGTTAAGTGGGATACCAAGTAAATAATTAATATTTTATTGACCATTTCCAATGTACTTCCCCTGCAGTTGCTTATCGTGCCAACAACTTATGCATAATTTATATCTTCGTCCTACTTATGCATAAAGTAGAAGCATCGAATGCAGGCAACGTAAATCCCAGCTATTGCTCCGTCGCGGCGTCGAATGAAACGCATTGGACGCGATCGAATGAACATTTAAGCCGACGGTTCAAGTACTTTCATTCTGCGTCGGAAATTATTTCGAGAGGACCGACGATGATTTCTCTTTTGGCGATATTTTCAAAGAGCCGCGTTTTCAGCGGCTTGAAAACTCGAGCGTCGCGACTCTTTTAATCTGGCGAAGCGAGCGCGGCCAGAAGTGGAAGCACGCTTTTTAAACGAATTATCTCGGGATTTTAAATTCATCGAGCTATTTGAAAAAAAGAACACGACCCGTCTCCTGCGCCCGATCGAAACGAACAAGTCGAAAGAAATTATTAAGTGGCAATTACGTTCGCAGAAAAACGTTCAAAGGTGACGTATATTCGAGTTTCCGATACAAAATACAACGAGTACGCGACGAATACGCGACGAGTACGCGACGAGTACGCGACGAGTACGAACGAAAGAATCGAACGACCATTTTTGCCGCGTTCTCGGAGCATTCGGATACGAAGACGAATCGCGAGACGGCAAACGAACGCTCTTTCGTGCTGACGTTCCACCGAATTCGACTCTGGAACAGCTCGAATCGGCGTATACCATCGCCGATTTACGGCCAATTTCAAGAAACAGGCAACTCCAGCTTGAGTAGCTGAAAGTCGGATGCGCGGAACGTCGAATATCGTAGCTAAGAGATTAGAAAGGTGGCAGTTGCGAGTCGATGGAAAGTCTAGGTCCGAGAGGAAGCTGTCCTCGAATCGCTCCTATCCCTTGTCGAGACTTTACGACACATCTGTCGTTTACCGAGGGTGTAGATAACGAGTCTCGCCAGGTCGTGTCGTAAAATGAAGTCATCGATCGCGTCAATTTCGAAAAAATCTATAGTATCTTCGAAAGGACATATTAACCCGTAAAGCTTGTAAAGCCAACAGGTGCAGTGGAATTTGCGATTAACTTTCGAATCGCGTCTAAACTAACTCGAGCCTCTTTCGAAAAACACGATCAACGGATCTACGGGCTTTATGGCTCTGCTACCTACGCGCCATAAGCCAAACTAATCCGTACGTACTCTACACTTACATTCGCATCTCCTTTCCAACGAAAATTGTCAACCTACCGATAAATAAATCCGTCAACTGGTCAACGAATCCTAGAACTAAGAAATATGTTTTTCTCGCAGCGCGTTCAACGATTTTACGATGATTGTCATTTTCATCGGCGTAACGCGTTTTATCTGATCGAAGACGGAGCTAATTTGAATTATAATCGAATTGGCCCCGAATAACAGCAAGGAAAAATCAAAAGAAATTGATTTATAGCGATAATTGTAGGAAGAACCGTCGTCGTTGGCATTCACAAATACACAAATACACAAATACACTGTTTCATTCGATTAACCAGTTTAATAGATAAAACTAGTTTCGATAAATCCAGTCGTAGTAGTTTAGATATTGGAAGATCAAGGATAAAGTGGTCGATATCGAACTTGGCTTTCGCAATGTGATCGAAACTTTCGGTACGAAACTGTAAGTAGCAAGTAATTTATCAGCAACGTACGTAGAACAGCTTACGTCACACGCGTAATAATCCAAATTTACATAATAGCTAGAACGTTTGAGTTTTATCGTTTGCGATTGATAAATGTGTACTATACATATGTGTGTATACATATATATACATATACATAAATAGGTATAATGGAAACGATGAAACATTCTCAGAAATTTCTCTGGCGAAACGAAACGTTTCTGTTTTATTTCACTGTACTTCGTGTTTTATTTATTTCGTACTTCCAAGTAAATATTACTTTCTATTCATTTTACTCGTATAAAAGCGTATTAACTGTTTGGTGCTCCGGATACGCTGAATACGAGCATTTCGTTATATCGTTATTTCGTATAGATTAACATAGAAGACGTAAACACAGAAACTTTCAAGGTACAAATTTAGTTTTAATAAAATCGAGAGGTTAACGTTAGCGAAGCTATCGAACGTTTTAGGATACGATTAGATCAAATCGTTTTTAGCCATCGTTTTTTTAAGAACAACGTTCTTTTCTCATTTTTGGTCTTAGAATATGCTGCTAGCGTTTCGTGGGAAACTCCGCAGGTATTTTACGTTGTACGATCGTTGTACCAAGCGTAGGCGAATTTTTCCATTAAAGTTCGGAAATATGACTTTTGTCATATTCGAATTACCGAAAGGCATCCGTCGATATCGTGGATAGGTCAATTTGTTAGTGCAGCAGTCCGGCAAAAGAAAACTCGGATTCCAATCTCAAACTTATACAGATTACGTGGTCCGACTTTCTTCCTTTCAAGTTTTCAAAAGTATTAGCTCGCGGTATATGAAACGTTTCCGTCGAGTTTTAATTTCACCGGCTAATACCATTCGTTAAATTTTATCTTACCGCAACGTTACGATCGCACGGCGTGGATTACTTTCTCTTCTCGTGGGGTTGTGAATCGCCAGTCGGATAACCAGATTCGTGCACGATTCTTTCGCATAGAGTCTTCTCGGATAGTTCGCCAGTATGTTATTATTGGACAACGATCGAAAGACGAACAGAACGTTCGCTTCTCTTCGTCGAGAGACGCGATTCGATCAGGAATTTACGAGAAAGAAGATTTCCAATTATTTCGTCCCTTGTCGCAGTTACGGCTGCGTATGGCGTCGATCATCGTAACGCGATGAAACTGATCTTTAAAAACGATATGCGACAACCTGGTGCGCGATACAACGCAGCCTGATCGTCCGTGATTGCGTACTTTCTTTGTCCCTTGAAAAGCGTTTTATCCTCGGATCCTTTAATTTTATAATTTTCAATTTCTCGCTATTTCGTTTGGCCGCTCGATGTCGTACTAATTTTATCATTACACGTACAAAGGAGATTCTTCTTTTGCCGATATAAAGGCTACCGACTGGCTACCACGAACAGATAAATCTACGAATTGTAATTTCGTTGTAAAAAGATACGCGCAAAAAGATAGGATTTTGAGCAGGATTTACGTTTACAATTTGTTGATCTTGTGGGAAAGGCTATCTCGAGTATCGCTTCTAGACGTTAATTTACCATTGACTGGAAAATTCGCTAACCTTCGTTTACCGTTACCATAAATCTATCAAAGTGCCGGGGTATTTGATGGGCCGATCGTTGAACGTTGCTTCCAACGACTGACGATAATTCGATCGACTGTTTTATAAAAATCGGTGTCTCGATCGACCGTTTACCCTGAGAATCATTACGATCGCTAAAGTTTGGAAAATATGTTTGTAATATGTATGTGTGATTACATTCGCCGATACCGCACACCGAACATAGATATGCAAATAGATGTCTAATTCGGAGAGCAAAACTCGATAACTAATTTGGTCCTCTCCGAAACCGGTTCAATAGCGATCGCTGCATTATAATCTGTCTGTAGATCTAACGATTTCGCTATACGGATCGCAGCTCTCGAATGTGGCTGTACGTTTCGACTACGTTTCGACTACGTTTCGATTATAGTTGTACGTCATAAATTACAAATTAACCGACGACCGATAGTTTCATCGAAAACAGAGTCGAATGGCACGCCGATGCTCTTTGACCGAATACTCGACACCATCGATCAGAGGTTCCTTGACCGAAAAGCATTCTCTCCTCGACACAACACCTTTTGCTTACTTCGAAGTCGATAAATCGACGACGATAAATTCAAAGAAGAACCACGAAGAGTCGCTAAATTAAATATACAAAATGACGTAAACTTGGTCTACGTGTATTGCAGTAACGAAAGACTGGTTAGAACGAAAAGATAAAAGTTTGCGTTCGTTCTACTCTAATACTATATCAAATATCGAGATCGTCGATGACCGTGACACGACTGTGGCGAAGTTTACAGGAGGTTTGCCAAGAGAAGCTACTTTATGGCAAAATTGTTGCACGAACAACTAGGTAGCTAACTATGTACCATACGATCGCCCGGCCAACCACTTTGCAATTTCCTTCTACAATAATTTATAGAGACGAGCAGTCGTACCGCTGTATGCGTTAACAAAATCTATCCACGATTATTATCGATAACGTTGACCGATCGAAGCCATGTTCGTGCGCTAACTTCGCTTGCCCACACCTAGCGTCTCGATATCGCTGCTATTTACCTTTTGTACCAGCAAACGATATCCACTTCGGAGGAACGATCGACGTACGAATAAGATAAATATAAGAAGAAATAAAATTCCATTTTGCAAGTGCAACGAATAATCGCGATATACGTATATCGTTACTAGCACGGTGAAAAGTATCTGGCACACAGTTAGATACCGATACTTATACGCAACTTCCAATTGTAAACTTTCTTTTGACCACAACCGGTCAACAACGGTGGTTTTTCGGTTCGTTACCAACTCCAACAGCCACGTAGCTAACGTGGACGTAGCATAAAGTCGTTCCGTTTCTATATTTATTACGCGACTCGCAGAATTTTGCGGCGCGTTTTTGCTTTTTCAAGCAGTAGAAAAGCGTAACGCGTGCAACAAAGTTGTTCTTTGTTTTTTTCAACGTTTTAAAACTGTACGACAAACACCAGGGTTCGCCGATCGCGATAAATCGTTGAAAATGATTGCCGAAAGGAAACTTTTAAAACGATACGTAACATATGCGAGCGCGAAGGAAAAACCCGACTCGGAAAAACCATGTTACACCATCGAACGGGGAAAAAAGGCGGGACGACTTAATGTATAAGAGCGTATAAATTGAGAAACTAAGAATAAATTTCACGAGATACATATATAAACGATTCTTTCACAATAAATTATTCCTAGATATCGATTTTCAGCGAAAAGAAAAGCAAAATAACATTCACGGATATACGCATGCGTCTATAATTTTTTTTATATAATTTATATCTTTGTATCTTTACATCTTGCAAGCAATTATACGTGCAATTATAATAGGTACAATCGCATATACCGGATATAGTTCGTATCAAATACAATAGTTTAGGAGACATAAAATGTTAAATAATCCGACTCGATGTTTCCACGTTAATCCTTTGATAACGTAACAAAAAGAAACGTAATTAGGTGGCAAGATTTCTCGCCTATGTGATATCGAATACAGAAAGTACGCGCGCTTGACTCTTCGTAGAAAATAAAGCTCTGCTATAGTATCCGGATGGCAAAATATTCGGCTAGAACGACGCTCTTTGGCGGGGTGGGGATGGGGGGTTTGTCTTTAAGGTCGCTGAAGCTGAAAACGAGGGTCGTTTTTCACGGAAATAAGGCGTAAAAAATTTAGCTCGATCCGTCGATGCGTGATCCTTTCTCAAATTTACTATTCCCCAGCGATCTACTCTGTGTACGTCTGAACCGTGAGTACAGATTTGCTTTCTTTTTTATTCGTTTTATTTTCGAGGAAAATCCGATATAGGAGGACAAGTTCGAAAGAAACACTTTCCAGTCCGGATACTATGGCGAATCGGAAGATAAACACGTGGGATCGCGTTAAATACGATAACGCTTAAGGTATAAAGTTTTCCAGTACTATGTTTCACGTTTTGACCGAACATTTTGTGGAAAACACGCGACACACCGTGAAACGTCTACAACGTGTAAATCTCTAGCAAGTCTTGGGAGCAATTTTATCGGTCGAATTTCTACTTGTCACCTTTTACGGGTATACTAATACATTTGAAAACATATATGTTACCATGATTGAACGATTTTCCACGTTTATCGTACAAAAGCTGTAAACGTAGAGAACGTGATTCATAGTTTGCGGCATTAAGGACAAGTTGATATTTGGCTGGTCCTTAGGAACAAGACGCTCGCAAAGCCACGTTAGCCCATCAAACAGTTACTTGTCAGTTTCGCTTCTGTTACGAACTTTGTCCGCGTAAGTAAGTACACGCCTGACGGGAATTCGATTGAACCAGCTGGTAATACAATTTTCAAAACGAGGTGTCGCACAATTTCTCCGTTGGAGAACTTCTATGTATAATTGATTTCACGAACGACGATATTTATCACCAACTACAATCGACTTTATTCGTCGTTTCGTCTTGTGGTTGATTCTGCCAGAAAGCTGCTACAGCTGACATATTCGTAATTCTTCGAATTTCGATCGTGTTTTGTTAGCACGTTGCGTAACAAGAAACTGAACTTTTCACATCTGTCCCGAAGAGGAGGACCGGAATGTCGAGGAAACATCGGAATCAAGTGCTCGTAATTGCTAATAATACGATCGAAAGCCGAAGAATCGCAAATACCGTTATCCGACAATGTTGTGAAAATCGAAAATCCAAAATGATCGTACGTAAAGCAGGAGAAATACGTATGTAGTACGTTACGTATGCAAACGCATACGCGCATACGTAAGATATTCTACGTTCGAACTATGTATCCTGTGGCGATACATGGCGAACGTAAATACATGGAAAATTATACAAAGTTATTTTGATATTCGGAGGAAAAATTTTCGTTTTATTATTACGAAATCGACAACGATTTTCGATACTTTGGATTAAAACACACTCAGATTAATTGCCATGAAATTGTTAATTTTGCGCATCCAGCGTTCTGATTGCATTTTCCTGTTCATCGATGACTGATATCGACACAGTTTATATATCACCTAATAGTACACAGACATAGCGGTTAATGAGATAATCGATGCCGACATACTGTAATTGGATTTTGCTGCAGGCACATCGTCTCTAGTAAATCCGTGCGAATACCGAATTCCCTTACCAAATGTCACGCCTCTTTCTTTGCATAAAACATACATCCATTTATAATATTGTCTATGGTTTCAAACGATTTTTAAGATCCACGATGTTATTGCATTTATACATATTACGGTGCAGAGTTTCGGTTTCCCGGAAGATTAACCGCAAATAATTGTTACGACAATACGTCATAGCCATACAGATACTTGTCCGTATCTTTAATTTATCTTGTTGTTTCTGTACTTAATTCGGTAATTATTTTTTCACCGCACTAATTTAGCGCTACTCTGTTTTTTATTAGTATCTCAAACAACATTTATTTTTTTTTTTTTTTTTCTGGAGTCCGAAGAACGGGGGTAGCACTCAATTTAAAGCTCTACTTATTGGCATGTCTCTAAAAAATTGACGAATCGGACAAAATTACAGGCAAGTACGCTGTCGCGAAAAGAACATCTAAAAATTCCATAATTACGTACATAGACGTATGTATACGTATATGGAAAAGGCAAGGCCAACATTCCGAACAACCGCTTCAAAGATATTCGCGAAAAGCTTCGAATAAATTTTTAAATAGGTGGCCGCATTTTTATACAGCCCTACGTAAACTTAACTTATCGATGCTAATCGTCTTTGTAAGCGTATCGGAAATTCGATTGCTATCAATTATTATTATTATTATTATTATTATTATTATATATCACCAAACGTACTTTCGCGTACGACTCTAGAACCGAGACCGCGCGCAGTTATCATCAGGTTGCGCGTGGATATGTATCAGCGTGTGCGCGACGAACGGACGACTAAAGCATAGCGAAACGTTTCGTACATCGAGGATTTATATTCTCTTTAATCGATATTGTCCGATCGTAAGCGTTGCGCGCTGATATGCATTTTGCTAGGGTTCAACGGAGAAAGCAACGGACACGCAACACGTGGATCCGGTAACCTCGTACGTATATCTTTCTGACATTTACGTGTTTCTTCCTAAAAGCATTGTCCCGATCCAACGCGATCTCCGGTTGCCTTCCGCCTCAAAGTGGACTCGATATTTGTCGTGTAACAGCATTATTTAAACGTTTACAGTATGGACATATCAGGTGAACAAGAATTGGCTGTCAGCCAGTTCTGCAAGCTGCTCTCTCGGCACGTACTTTCGATGGACGTTCGGTAGATCTTTTGGACACGTGCCATTTCATTATTTTCACAATGCCGCGATGCCTTCGTCGTCGTCGTCGTCGTCGTCGTCGTCGTCGTCGTCGTCGATATCGTAGCACCCGAAACATTTCAGTTTCATTTTTTATCTCTTTCAGATGTACGTCGTGTATCGCGTACGTTATCGATTTTCCATACTTTGAGTTGATTTTTTACGAGACCAATATCGTATATAAGATGACACGTACATTCGTCTTCTTTTCCATTTATCGTTCCAAGTGTGTTTACGATTAAATATTCCCGATATACGAGAAATATTCTACGATAAAATGTATTTATCTACGTAAATTAGAGAGAACGCGCGAAAGAGATGGATCGATCGTGGGTATAAACTCCGAATGGCAGAACAGAGAACAGAAATATCAAGTGATTTCGTTTTTCGAAATATAAGAAGTGTGGTCAGGGACATAGGTATCGAAAGATGATTTTTTACACGAGGATGAAACGAACAAGTGCCGATAAAAAATAGAATTTAAAAAAAAGGAATAACTTTTTCTACCTCTTTCGCGGCTTTTTTCGTGTTACAAGAAAGATGACGAAAGCTTCTTGGTTACCCGAGACGTTATCTACTTGTCAAGTCACCTGAAACCCCTTTGTACGCAGCTTCCATACGCAACAAAAGATATTTTATCGTTGTTTAGAGAGGTCTATAACAATCTGCGTAACAACGTCGATCCATTACAACAGCGACATACGCTTGCGTCGAATTTCACGAAGGATACGTTGGCAAAGGATCGCGTTCTAATTTTCTTATCGCTCGTACCGTTCGCCGTCTATGTAATGCACGTAATACGAAGAGACGTAGAAAATATCTTCAAAAGTAAAATACCCGTTATAACGGTTGAAGGATTTCTACGATTGATCGCGAAACGACGAAAATCAATTACCGACCTAGGTATCGAAGACAAATGTTACGTATTAGGTTTGCAGCAGCAGAAAAGGAAGACTTTCCGAATCGTTAAATATGCACGACTTTAAGGATTCGGCGCGACTGGCTCTTACCTACGAGGTATTATCCTGAATAAATAACACGCACTTGAAACAGGTATCGGGGAAAAAACAAGTTTAGGTTTTCAAAGCTTCGACGTTTCAAAGGTTAAGGGTTAAAGGCGTAGATGGAACGATTTGCTCGTTCCACGAAAGACCGCTTCGAAGATCAAAATAAACGTTGAGTAATACCTTAGACTATGATAAAATACGACTGTGTGGAAGATCATAACGCATACGTAGGTACGACGCGCCGCGACGTACAATATATTATACGACTATCGAAGGAAAATCACGGTGTTCCTCGCGGTGAATCCCGAAGGGGATTAAGGTCGGATATCGAATCCGGTGCTGGTCAGACGTCGACCATGGAAACCGATCGGTTAGAACGTACTTGGCGGCGATGGTAAATATCTCTGTCTCTGTATACTGTTGCTCGAAGTTGGTCGAGAAGCGTTCGCGAGTAAACTTTGTTCGACGACCGATGTGTTCGAAACGATTATCCGTTAATTGATATTTGATTCCAGTCCGATAGTAAGGCAGCTTTCGTAGTAACGGGATGATAACTTCAATAACGCGTGCTCGCTACTTTGCGCGACTCGCGTCTTAGCTACGCCGCGTTATTTTCATCATCTCCGATTCGATCGTGCTTCTCGTCGACCCTTCGATTTCACGCCAACGTTTTCTTAAAACGTTAAAAGCGTCTTTTTGCCCGTTGAAATAAGAGTCAGATCGGCCCATACAGATTCTAGAATCGCGGCAGAGCGTAACTTTGCAAGCTGATATCGCGTAAAAATATCATACGAAACAAGAAAAGCGTTAGAAGCAACGCTCGACCAGTTACGAATTAAGAACAATGGCAAAGCGAGGATCCGACGACAGAGAGAAAGCCTCGTTGAGAAATCGATCGAATTTCAAAGGACGATTCGAGCGACTCGAATTCTAGGAAATCAGCTAAATAAAGTATAGAAATTCGAAAGGATATTTCGAGAATATGTTTTCCGACAAGCGATCGTATTTATCGTTTACTGGACATCTTCGAATCACTAACGAGACGCATATTTGAAATTCGTTGCTCTTTGCTCTTTGATTTTAACGATAGGGATGAATTTGCGTAAGAGTGAAAATGAAAAAGTATTCTATCGTTACGTGACTTAGACGGAACAACGATCGTGCGAATTCTATAGGATGTTCCTAAACCGATGACATAACCCGAGCAAACACGATAAAAACGAATTCTGTGACTTTACTTTTGACGCATCGAAACACTCGTCTATTTACGCTTCCGATTTCCTCTCGTTCTCTCGTCTCGTCCTTAGCGCCACCATTCGTTCTCAAACGTTTGGTCAAGGAACTTTATCCATTGAAAGGTTAACGAATACGGAAAACCTATAAAAACCGTGAAAGGAACTATGGAAAGATTTATCGGTATCCAACATCGGGTGAAATATTCGTCGAATTAAATATTTCGATTCGACTATTTGCGTATATCTAATTTACGTAATGGTACGTTGCCGAATTCGTGTCGGCGAAACTTTGTCGGGGTTCGAAAGACTATATATATATATATATATATATAGTCTTTATATATATATATATTTCTCTAAAGAATCCAGAATGACAGGAGAAAAGAAGCCGAGACTAAAAATATCGTTATCTTTGGAAGCCGCAACGCCTCTGAATTCTTTAGCTACAGGATTTCCCATTTAGGACGAAAGGATCGTGTATCCGAAATCGATAATAACCGCACCGCGAAGAAGCGCTCGACGTAAGAAAGAAGCAAAGTCTATCGGTCTTTCTTTAAGCTTCCTATTTTGATCCGCGGCCAGATTCCAATTGGATTCCCAAGTTCAATCGAATTACGATATCTTCTCGTTTACGTATGAATTTCTAGAAGAACGTTAGTAGCGAATACGTTGGTCGAGCTTTCGCTAAGAGAAACGGCATAAAGAACGACGGACCGTATCACGAGTTTCTACGAGTATGTACGAACTTTATACGACGCATTACGTACGAGTAATTTCGTACTTTTACTCGTTAGCGGTATCTTCAACTCGCGCTACTCGCTCTGCAGTTTCGTTCCGTCGTACGCCGGATAGAGCGCAACGTCGTTGCCGTCGTTTCTCGAAATCTTACGGAAAGATTGAGACGCGCGTTGAACCATCGACGACGATCGCTTTCCACCATCCTCCGTGTTCTATCCAGACGCTCTCGCAATACGGAACAACGATATCCTGAATTCGCTCATCGTTCGAACACGCAACGAGTGAAAGCGGAATACCTACGACGAGCCGGGTTGATATAATTTTGATTTCCCCGTAGGCCAGATTCGTTACGGCGTTCGAACGGACGTTAATTTTAAAAGCGTGTACGGATACCCGATAAGGAGAATAGCGTCTATCGGCTGGGTATTCCGTCAGATCCGTCAGATCCGTCAGATCGAATCCGAGCTTGCTCGCTACTTGCCGAATAATCTCGGGAATAGCCTTTGCCGATCCAACGAGATAGGAAAGTTCCATTTACATGGATAATTGCATAACTTAATATTTCGTTAGGTTCGCCGTGTATGCTGGGTGCGAAGCTGCCATCCGAGATATACGATATACCGTATTCGTCTCTCGTTTCGAGTTAGGACGACGCGGCGCGACGTAGAATATTTATGGTGTTCCGAGTTGACGGCAGGTCTTCGTCGTTTGCCAGAGGGACACGGCGCGGCGCACCATGAATATTTAGAAAATTAAATCGGCCAACTTGGTCGTCCCCTTTCGTTCGTTCGCTGCGCCTATGTTTCCCAACTTCCCAGTAATCGTAACTTTGTTTTAATAGATCGTTAAATGCGCGAAATCACGTTGCTCGCAACGAGCAACCGTCTCGGCCGGCCATTCCGTTTCCAGAGAGAAACTCGAACGATTCGCCCTACGACCTACGATCCGCGACAAAGGGATTTCCTCTGGGTCTAAGGCTGAAACTACCAGATAGCTCGGCGATGGATTCGATTGGCCCTCGACCGTTCACAGTGGAACGATTCGCATCGAGAATTTACATTGTCCTGCATATTTATACGATCGCGGATTAAAACCGCGCAGAATCAAAGAGATTCAAAATACAACTTGCCTCTTGCTTCCATGGAACAGCTTCGATTTCCTTGCTTCCAGAACCTACGAGGAGAGCGGCTTTGTTCGACGATTTGATTTTCCGGCTGAATAACGAGATATAGTTGTCAAATGTTTTAAATAAACTCGCCGAGAACCTTGGATATTTAAATAACGGATTCGGCTATATCGACGATTATTTTTTCAAGATATCGATGCGAAAAAAACGTAGGTAAATTCGTTGCCTTAGAACGTCCTATAAAAATGCAACGATAATCTGACAAGAAATGGTAAGGCATAAAGGAAATTGCTTTCGTCGTTGTTTATCGTTCTTTGTCGTTCTTTAACAGTCGTTGTCGTACTTTTTAACAATAACCAGGAAATTTAGTCATCGTGGAATGTCGTACGAAGCGATAAACTTATCAAAACGTTTGTTCGATCGTCGCACGGTAAAAGCTTTACGAAGCAATTACGCGTTTATTATATCGTCTAACCGTTGAACGAAAGTAACCGAAAGGAAGGTAATTGAAATTGAATATTTTTGAAGGCGATGGATTTTAGTTCCGCTTTAGATTAATGTTTCGTCGAAGATGGAATAATAGCAGGTCTTTATTACCTAGCTAGGTCACGCTATCGATATAGGTATGTATTTTGCAACTACTTGTTGCTTTCCAACGAAATGGCTGTCGTCTACTAACGCCTACTAACGTCTAACTAACGTTGTATAATAGATGGTACCATAATACATCGTTATACGTACTATGAAAGCGAAGAGTTAAACGATTAAATCGTTTTCTCGACAACGTAGTTAGAAGAAAGATGCCAACCACTTTGCCCTAGAAAGTTGTCCACCTTAGGTCCTCGTATACGACATAATCGACTTCGCAAGTTTTCAAAGCGAATCTTTATTCGCCTATGATCATCGTCAGCTTTGGCTGGCTCAACTTCAGCCACCCGCATCGCGTTTAACGCGACGTATCGTTTACGTTTCTTCTCCAACCGATTCAACGAGAGACGACTTTCCTATCGGAAAATTTTCCGACGTTATTCCAGTAACCGCAACCGTGTTTTCATCTCACGAGAACTGCAAAATGCAATTTCACCCACTGCAAAAGCAACTATGTAACTTATTCGTTGCCTCTGGTGTCTCGTTACTTCGTAAGCTCGTACGGCGCGGCGCGGCGCGACGTCGTGAAAATGGTTTGTTCCACCGGCCAAAACGTATCCTCGATTTGTTCCGAAGGTTTTCGCGTTTTCATTGCCACGTGAACGACCGATTGAAACCAAGCGCAGATACCTACGTGGCATGCGCGTTGCTTAACAAGTTTTTCCTCCTGCGCGATAAACGATAACGAATAAATTGGCCGTTGGATCGACGAAACGTTCTGCACGACATGTTTTGCGTACATTGTCGTTGAACGGGAGATATCTCGTACGTAAATTCAGACGAAGATCCAAAGAGAACGCGCTCGATCCAACTACTTTGTTAGCACGTACGATATCCGAAAGAAGTGCTAACACATCGTCCAACGTTTGCGCAAATCCGATAGAAATCTAAACTATCTAAACAGATACGACGGGGCATGAAACAACATTTCTATCGAAAAATAAGATCGCACAGGAATTAGGAAGAGTACCGAAAATCGAGTCTCGTAACGTAACCCGTGGCACGACTAGGAAGAGGGTGATTCTACGGTCCACGTAAATATTCGCCGAGTCCATCTGTTTCTTTGGTATTTAAAATCAATGTCGTGGAAAAGGAAGCGAAAGAAAGAAAATGTTACGCTATGACGTATTCCTCCGCGTTGAAACCTCGTGTACACTGTCGATTGTATCGCGCGTTACGAAACACGCTATATCGTACTTATAAAAATACTACATACCCGCGATCTATTCGCCCCTAAATACGAGAAGATGGACGCGCGAAATGTTTCGTCCACAAGATCGCGTATCTCGTCTACAGTGCGAAGGGATTAACAGCGACGACTCGTTTTGGTCGCCGATCGAGTCGTCCGAACGTTGGACGCTCGATGTAATGCCGCGAAGAGACGACCAGCAAGATGACCGACCGGTGGCGGGAAATAACAAGGCTGGGTACTTGGATCTACGTCTACGCGTTTAAACGCGCCGTACGTCGAAATGCGCGAAATGTATCTACGATTGTATATATGCTACCGACACTCGACACTTGCTTATTTCTGACAGAGTATGACGACGTATAAGCGTCAAACATCGTCGAAGAATTTTCTTATTCGACGAGTTCGCTATACTCGAGTCGTCTGGTCGTCAAGCTATACGTCGGATGGAAAACATCTTCCAAATTGATCGAGAGACTATTCGTAATCGATCGCAGCAACGATATTTAAAAGCGTCGAAATGTCCACGCGTTTAAGAACGTCAGTGTATACCGTATAGGAGCGTAACTGCTTCAGAGCGGTAAAGACGTTGATTTTTAATACGCGAACTAAATGCGAAATTGTATTTTCTGCATCGACGTTACTATTCCTACGAGACGTTCTTGCGAGTATCGACGAATCGACAAAACTCTTGTTAAAACCAAGGGATAACGATAGTATCGCAGTTTTATTTCTATTTATGTTCTAAATGCGAAAACAGTCATTGTACGAAAATCGTTCGTTAGCGTACAGAGTGTATCGTAGAAAGTGAAAATCGGATTCGCGGCGAACGCGCTAAGAAATCTCGACCTCGTCGACGTGTTGATCGATGTTTCGCGTTACTTTGCGCGAACGATATAATTCCAGGCATTTTACGCAGAATGTTTCGAATAGTGGAATGTAGGAGATCGAGCGACGACGAAACGACCCAACGGTTCCGTCGATACAAAGTATATCACCGAAGCGTAAGACCGACACGCCTAACGAGCCATCGATGTCCCTGCGGTCCTTTCGCCAAATATTTAGAAGAAGGCGTACGTGACAACGGTCGCGGATGCTTAACATACGCCTTGCGTAGTGGGGATATCGAGGAGCGACGAAAAGAAGCCAATCGGATCGGAAAAATAGTCGAGTTTTGACCGCGAAGCGAGAATAGTCGGTGGTAATCGAGAGTCGTGGAAAATGAGTGGAATGCGAGGATCGTTAAAAAATATACTGCTGAGCACCGCCGAGTATTTCTTTGGCACCCTACGCCAAATACCGCCTCGCATGGAATCGGGTAAGCGACTCGAATGGCTGGAACGCGGCAGTTCGATCCCTTTTCTACGAGTCGGGTGGAACGAACGCGTGATCCGACCATATCAAAGTTTCCACTAATTTGAAAGAACTTTAATATCTAACCATTTTATTTGGTTCGACCTCCGTGTATCTTCCCGTTTTACGCGCTCACGTAAAAAACAGCTGCATTCGAGTAAATTGAAAAGCACGCTGCTTGCTACCGAATTCGTAGAAACGAATCCACGAGAATTCTACGGACGAAACGAACGTAGAACGTAGATTCGTAGATTCATCGAGAGTTACGTTTAACGAAAACAATTTAGCGGCAGAGAAGAAGCGGGAAGGCGGTAGATCAAATCGCACGATTTATCGATCTATGTGTATAGCCTTCTCGCATAGAAACACGTATATACGTTGGAAATTCGACGATTTCGCGATACCGGGAGCAGTTTGCGTGGAAAATGGTTACCAGCTCGGTCACAACGATCTTACTAGCAACCACTGGACTCGAGAACAACCGTGTACAAATTTTCGTCCGTGCAACGGCTTAAAAGTCCTCGTTTCCCTTTCCATATCGTTGCGTAATATCCAACGTTTCCTGTAATTTCCAATGTCAACTCATGACGTCGCCCTATACGTATGAAAATTTATGCGCTATCCTGTACACGTTCCTAACGACAGATACGCGTTACACCTATAAACAGCGTATTAGAAAAAGTACGTGCTATTTGCATATAAGATACGAGCCTAAACGGCAGAATCGTAAAACGGATTCACGTACAAAGACGTCGTTGCACGCTTACCATTTAAGTTACGAATAATTTAGTTTTACGCTGGAGAAATTTAAAACGGTGATTTAGTTTCTGGATATAACGAGACTCAGCCAACGAACCTTTCTCTTTATTTCGCTCGCTCTTCGCGTCTCTCGCTTTGACGTAAATCAAAGAAATGAAATATAACAGCTCAAATTCTATCGTAATCTCGTTTCTCGCAGCGAGTAGCGGACAGGCATAATATTCGAAACAGCGAAAAAGATTTCGCGCGCTGATTCGATCGTTCGCGTTTGCACCGCTACGATCGTATTTCTAGCGTGGAACAAAGTTATCTATAATTCGAGAAATAAGCGTCGAACGATAGTTTCGTACAACGGCTTTCCTCGTTGTCTTGATATCCGCAATCTCGCGAATGTCGGCCATCTTTTCGACACCCTTTTCGATACGTGCACGCGGTATAACGAATCGACGCTCTCGTTCCGATAAAACCGCGGTTGCGAGCTGTCAAATTTAAGAGCGATCGTCGGATAAATTATAGAAATAAATATACTTGCCGCGTAGATGGAAAATATTGTAACCAAATAATTAGAAAAGTTAAAGCGCCATTGACTACCGTAAGCGCTTCCCGAAAACGTTTTAATTCGCTAAAACCTCCGTTTCAAATGCTTTTCTTGGTAAAAGTATCGCGTGTTTCCAGTCCATAATTTCTTCCTCGGGGAAGTGTTATTAACGGGATTACCAACTAGTTCACATGCGTGTTCAGATACGATACAATGCGCAATGGTATGAAAATAAGGTCGGAAGAAAAGCTTCGGTTTTAATTAAGAAGTAAGCTGCTACCCGTTGCAAAATTTACGTCACCGCCTTTGCAGAAGAATCATCGTCATGACCAAAATCTAGACCAGCTTTTAATTTCCTACAGAGACCCGTGGAATAATATAAAATACGACGAAACACATCGGAAGAAATACGTTACGCAACGCGTAAGAATTCTTCGCGTAATGTAAGCGTTCTTTTCCCGATATAAAGAATAACATATCCGTTGTTTACTGTTTCGGTTACGGAGCTGGCGATTTCAAAATACGAATTTTTTCGAAATACGTGGAAGGGAGAAATGGGGAAACTTTATCTTTGTAATTCGGACCAAAGCGACGTTTTATGTCTGCGTACTGCATAATACGTGAATTTTACGTGCTATGTCATTATGTATGGTAATACGTTTTAGCAAAGAAAACTAGAATAGATTAAAACGAGCTGAACCAGCGTAAGAAGATTTCCGCTTTATGCAAATTTAAAAACGGGCCAGAAATTCTCAAAAGAACTGCCAACACGTTGCTACGTTGATGCATTTTGAAGGCTAATTTATGCATTTAGTACCGTGACCGATAAATTATTACCTATTCCATAACGAAACGTACCTGTGATCCTGAATCGTTTATTGCGCACAGAGAGAGGCAGAGAGAGAGAGAGAGAGAGAGAGAGAGAGTTGCGAAATTTTCATATTAAACGCAAATTTTTAAACAGGAAGAAACAACGGGACGATGCTTATACCCGTGCTCGTATGTTATATTTAACATACATGCACGCACGCACGCGCGCACACACACATACGGTCAAAGTATATAAGTATTTAATATATGTAACGCTTTACGCAAAACATCGTGTATGGTATATAGTAACGTTTAAAGTAGAAGAAATTTTTCAGGAAAAGTTCAATCTCGAGGAAAAGGAAAGCGAGGAAAGAGCATTTTTCTTTCATTTTTGAACCGACGTTTCAACGAAGAATAACTCGATCGTACTTGTATGCATAGATATTCCTATGTGCAAGGCGTGTATATATACATATACATATACATATATATATACATACATAGCGTATACGTGCAATCGAGTCAGGGTCAGGATCAAAGATATCGAGTGAAATGCGCGAATTTAACGTCATCGTGTACGAAAACAAAGGCTTCTCTCCATTTCGTTGTACGTATACGTCCTTTACGTTCCTTACGATCTACGCCTATTCTTCGCGAAAGCATGAGAAAGCATGTGAATCGATACTGCACAAGGTCCGCGCGAGTCTCGAAAGCGTATTAAATTTCAAAGACATTGCGATATAAAGCGAAAAATCAGCTATAGTATTTTTTATTATTCGCATAGATCACGCGTAGATCACGCGTAGATCACGCATAGATGCTAGATGTAGGCAGGCGTTTGGATCGACGCATAGTATCGCCGACAGCCGGAACCATAAATACGTCGTCGCATCAGGGTTTAGGCTGGATAACGGCTTCGAGCGGTGATACTTTCGACTGGCGAGTTAAGAATTGGCGCGCGGTTCCAAGTAAAGAGTTGGCGACGATCGACGAAGGGCCCGACATCGATCGGCCGCCGTCGTTGTCCGCCGACGCGGATCGCGGACACGCCGGTGCACGGTACACGGGGCCGATGACTCGGGGACACTCGGGCTTACTACGATGCCCTGCGGCAGGTGGAAAGCGATAAGGGTTTTCTAGAAAGATCCGACGACGCGACGCCACCGAGCGGGGCTAAGAGAACCGACAACGAGTCAAAAAGCTCTCGGTACTTTCCCCGCGACGTTCGCGAAATCCAGATCGTCCAACCTCGACGTAGGTATCGCGCGTCTAACGCAGAATGTCAAAGAGTATACGTTGTTGCTTCGAAAGGAACGTTTGTTTCGACGGAATTTACCTTAGAAATTCGTTGATCGATCGTAATTTATCGTAAGACGAAATTCAAACGTAATACGATATAGAACTCGAACTGTAAATCCAGATCTTCTCTTACAATGTACTCGTACGTTTTATATTCATATTATTTCGCATATATTTCATCGATCGATAGGTATTATACGTATTAATATTCGTTGATATTCGATCGATCGTTTAAACGAATTCAAGATACACGGCTGCTTTCTCGATGCGAAAAATCGTTTAAAATATGTAAATTTTGTAATGAATTGTTTGAAAATGATCTAGCGATACAATTATGCACGATATTAACGATTCAGTGCACAGCGTTAAGCCGTTAAGGTAATGGGGGCAACGTAAAACCATGGATAATATTCTATTGCGATATAGCGGTCACGCGGCATTAACGCATCGTATGCCTGTCACTGATAGAATATAATAATCACCCGATGAATCATCGATCCAATAGAAATATAATATTTTGGCTAACGAACGCTCAAGAGATAACGTAACAGGTTATACACCTCCGTGCATACACACCGGCACATGTATGTATATTCTTTCCATCGTTCATCTAATAAATGAAAGCGCCGAAACACCGTATCAAAAGTTCGTTATCGTCGTTCCAAAGAAAACTATAAATCGAGAAAGGAC
The DNA here is from genome assembly GCA_014737485.1 of Bombus picipes. Lineage (NCBI taxonomy): Eukaryota > Metazoa > Arthropoda > Insecta > Hymenoptera > Apidae > Bombus > Bombus picipes. The sequence continues at coordinate 523,927 of JACXIP010000011.1, read as the reverse complement.
TCGAGAGAAGAGACGTTGCGCTATAAACTTCCGTTGATATTCTTAGCCACCTTCTTGATGCGACGATTATCATCGATCTTACCGCGTTATCGGTTTATCATCGGTTCTATCAAGTTTTAAGACGTATATCGTCGTATAGAGAATCGGACGATGCTAGAGGAGGGATTCGAATCAAAGTTGGACAAAGAGACGCTTCGCGTACAATGGTATCGCGCTACCGCGAAAATCGAATTTCTCTCTTGCGTTGACTCGCGCACCGTTCGTCTTATCGCGACGTATCCTTATCGGCTTATTTCTAGACAATTAGAAGCGACCATCGACCATCCCCTTCTGCTTCTTACTTTAGCCCGGTGAAACAAATACAAAAATAAAAGAGCAAACTTTGTACGGAATTCTTCGCGAGTCTGCAAAGGACGCGATTCTCCGTTTGATTCCAAACGCACAGTCTGTGTCGTTAAACGAGGGATCATTTTTAATACATCCCGTGCCAGACCAAAATCCTATCGAGCTTCTTCGGTCCGAACTAGGCGGAAGGATTTCAAACGCACCGTACCAGGTCTGAGCAAGATCCGGGGAGAGTCCATCTCGAAGAATGCCACAAAATAGATGGAAAAATCACGAAAGCATTGGTACGTCCGACGCCTGATTGTCCAAAAGCTGTTACGAGAAAGATCAAGTCGAATGACACGGACTGATCTATAGCCCAAAATCGTGAGTTTACAAATACTTTTGTTGCGCTGAGAACGGAACCTCTACATGCGTTTCATTTTCTTTCTTTGTTACAATTATTTTTAAAGATCGCTATTCGCGGTGTACTTGAACTTCAAAGCGTGTTTTGCCAAAAAAATTAAACAAAGAACGCGCGTTCTTTAGAGATTTACGTCGATCTTTGCGCGAAAATCCGAGCTGTGCCAATACTTTCGTTCGGCACTGTACGTACGCATGTACGTATCTACAAGGGCAAAGTCTATCGTACAATGTTAATATAGAAATATTTCTATGAACGTACAATTCTAACATTAATTATCGCGATAACGGCAATAAATTGTAGCTTGTTCGTTTCGCGATTTACTTTTTGTCACGTCATTCATAATATTATTAGTCGCACGAATCCGCGTCATAATTTTTTTACGGACCAAAATATCGATAAAATTACGAATATTCTGCAACTACGATCTTTGAGATCGCAAGATTCGTAAAACTTTAATCACGTGACGACCGTAATGATAATTCATAATAATAATAGTAGTAATAATAATTCAAGTTGAACGTGAAAACGATAAAATTATCGATCAAATTATTATTGCACTTGCAATTTGTTCTTCATATTCCGAAATGTTCGATAATAGGCCAGCGATAAAGCGGACTTTTTCAAAGAAATGCAAATTCGCGTCGCGTTCGAACGTGAAAATAGGAAAAAGTCAGAAATTGCAAGAGATAATTATTTCTCTTTATACGTTGCGCGAAGCGATAAAAACTTGAATCTCGTTTTAAATTAGCTTAATTTGCATACTCGATTCTAATTAAAACACGAGAAGTAGGATCGAACGAAGCACCGGTAATCTAGAATACTATACCAAATAATGGATAACGTATTTGCTAGTTGGCTCGACAGAGTTGTGACATAGATAGATATTAAGAAGAATAAAAAAAAAAAAATACATTTATTTTCGACTATTATTTTATTCTCGTTCTCAAGTTAAAGTCGTTTTTAAATCTCGAGAAAGCTATCTCGTTCCAAGATCTTTCTCCCGAGTCGACGAACCTTCTCGCGACTATCGTTGTTACACGATGATCGTTATCGTTACAAATTTGAAGAGCGTGTAAGTTTTTACGAAAATGGGCCAAAAGGAAAGCACGACAGTTAGAAGCGGAAAGAACTTAGAGATCGGCGAAGGTGGAGAGGGAACGCGATGCATACAGGTGTAACGAAGAAACATTTACGACGTAAGTACCCACCTGGTATCGTTGCAGCGAGAGATCCACGTTGTCGAAATTAGCTTTGGTCCCTATTCCGCCGACTTTTCACGCAACGCGAGAATGTCAGCTAACGTCGCGTATTCGGCAAAGGTGGTAGGCATTTTGCTCGGATGGTGATTCACCCTCTGTTATCACGGCGCGGCGTCAGCGGGTTCGAAAACGAGCGTGTTCGTTCTCCGTCGTCGGTCTCGTTCTCGTTACTCCATCGAGCCACTCGAAGTGGGATCCCCCGAAAACCCGACGATCCCGCGGCAATTACCGGCAATTATTCGTGCACCGAGCAGCCAGTCAGCCAGCCAGCCAGCCAGCTAGCCAGCTAGCCAGCTAGCCAGCCAGCCAGCCAGCCAGCCAGCCAACCTTTCGGTGTGTATCCGCCGAATTAACGCGAACAGAGAGATCGGGTCGCGTTGCGTGAACGTCGAAAAGTTACTTCGAGCGTGGGGGCCGTGCAATGGGGCGAGAATCGGGAGGGTAGAAACGAACAAGATCCTTTATTTTCGGAGGCAGTGTGCAAACAGAAACAAACACACCAATGGTCACGTAAACGACACTTCTCTACTCACTCTTGGGCCAGAACACTTTGCGGACTCCTGCTCGAGCGTCCGCTCGACTCGCGGTCTCTGTTGTTGTTTATAGTTTGGTCGGAATAAACGCGGCTCGGGGAACGCAAACTACAGTGGAGTAGTGGACGATCACGCGCGAAACGTCGAAAAGGAACGGGCACGCATGGAACGGAAGCACGGTGAGCCAAAGAAAGAGAGAAACCGGAGAAGAAGGAAAGAGAAGGAGACAGAGAGAGAGAGAGAGAGAGAGACAGAGACAGAGAGAGAGAGACAGACAGAGACAGACAGACAGACAGACAGAGTAGTAGTATTAAGTAGGGGAGAGAGAAAACGCGAGAAAGATGAATAGACGAGGAAAGAGAAAAAGAGGAAGCGAGAGCGAGAGAAAGAGAAAAGAGATGGGATACAGGAAGGCCGGCCACGATAGTACGGCCGACGAGGAGGGAAAATGATGTTCTCGGTGCAGATGCACTCGCGGTCTAAAAGACACGTAAACGCACAGAAAATCGACGTGCACGCGACGGCGGTCGCGACGATACTGCGCCCTATCGGGCGGCCCTGCGCAAATATAATACCACCCCTCTCCTACAGTCCGGCCACGCTATTCTCCTCACCGCCACTACTACCACCACCAAACCAAACCAAACCCAACCCAACCCAACCCAACTCAACCCCCTACCGACGATCGGTTTCTCTTCCTACCCTTTTATCCGCCATCCTCTTCCACCCCTTTGCCCCATTCCCATCTACTACTCCGCTCCATCCGACCCTACTACTCCGTCTTTCCATCCCTCTATCCCCTTTACCGCGCTCTCTCCTCTGCTCCTCTTCCACCCTCCTATCGCGCTTCTTTTTTTTCCTCTCTTTCCACGGCGCTGGCGACCCTTGCCCGCGCTACCGCAGAACCTGCTACAGGGATCCCTTTTCTAGAACGGGGGCGGCAGGGAGGGGGCTTTGCTGCGAGCTTCCGGTGCACACCGATGGCTATTTCCGTTCACGCTCCAAGGACTCAAGACGACGAAGAGGACCGGTTGGCTAACCGGGACGCTACCTCTCTGCTCTCTCTATCGCCGGGTAATCGTACGTATCGTGCCCGATCGTGCCTCGATCGCGTACCTCGTGTATGCCGATTACGTCCAACGACCGATAAGATTCCTTCGCTAGGCTCGCTATTTCCAGACCCTTTGAGCCTGACGATTCGCTGGACACGACCGTTCATCCTGATTTATTCGATATTTCACCGATACGCACCGTGTGCGCCACCTAAGTTTCTCCGCCCGTTGTTACAGGCCTCGGCGAACCAACGCGTCGGTATTTTATAATTATCTCGCCTTTGTATCTAGAATCTGGAGTATAGATTTTCCGAGCTTGTTCGCGCGGATCGGATGCGCCAACCTTCGTTACAAATATACAGATAATAAAGGTAGATGGATGCCGCGCCGGTCTCCTTTCTCGTTATTCGTTTCGTCTTTCGACCAACATCTCGCAGAAATCGTAATCGCGCGAAAAGTGTGCCGTCGCGAAACAAAGCTGTGTCGCAAATACGAGTGCCGCTCGAGTGACGATTACCTGTGCCCCGTCCCTCCCGAAGGCTGATCGCGAACCACCGACGGTTTTATCTTTGCGTTTCTCCGTACGATTGCACCAAATTATTATATCAAACAGAAATTGTTATTCATTCACTCGACTGTTACATCGCTCGACCCAGTCACGTTGCAGCTGAATAGGAATTCAGACAAGTTGGTATTCTATTCGAGGCGTGTTCCTATGTGTGAAGTAAAATAAACATTTGGCGTCTTCTTGTATAGGACATTCCACTACACGTTACGCTACGACGGTATAGCGGTATTACGGTATTACGGTATTACGATGTAAATCCGGCAACTTGCACGCATATCTGTATATTATGCCTTGAGAAATAAGTTTGCAGGGACAAAAGAGACACAAATACTCTGGATATGTCCGGTAATCAAATTAGATGTACGTATATATACCGCGAATGTAACGCGGATGAAGAATAAAAGTCACATAATGTTAAGCCAACTTTATAATTTAATCGTAAGACGTTCATTGTTAATTTTATCGACGGAATAATTCGTATTTGTAATTTTCGAAGTTGATTAAAAATATTTACGACGAGGCCGATATCCTACGGATGTTTTAGAAATATCTTTTGCATCTGCGTTAATTCCATCGAATTAAACGGACTTCCAAAACAGACGCGATAGATATCGCGAGAGGCGGAAATAGATCGAACCATTTCATAAATAGTTGACGGCGTTCGAAGCCGTCAGGAAGCCGCGAGAGGAGCGCTCGCGTTACCAGTTAAAATGTAACGATTTCATTAGTGGTATTTAGTATCGTTGTAAACTCGTTGATAATATTAGGCATTAAATAGGTATTAAATTTACATGAAATTTTTCGTAAAGCAAAAATCGACGAAAGTTAAACTATGGTAAAAAGACTAATTTTCCTCGCGTTTCGTAATAATTCTATTCTATGTGGTAAATACGATAATATTCTACGTATAATGTACGTAAATACGTTGTAAGAAGAATGTTAGGTTCGAAACCGTTGTATCGAGTCTGCCTAATAACGCTAATTAACCAATTTCGATATTTCTCCATACATACGTTTACTCCCGTTCGATTAGTTTTACCAGTAGTTTGACGCAGCCGACAAATTGTCGAAAGTAAATAAATAAACGAGATTCGAATAAATTAAATTCGATTATTTTTTACAAAACCAACGAGGTTTCGTATTTCTAATAAAAATTTCTAATACGCTTTTCGCAAGGTTTGAAATCTCATATTCGGTAATGGAAATTCAAGTATTTGCGATTCGGTTCCAGGAACAGGACAATTACCGTACATCGTGCCTTTTGCAATAAGATTGATCTTTAGCACTTTTACCGTATACGCCAGTAAACCTACTTCCGAGCAATAGAAAACGCTATTACGAGGAACGTTATAAAATTAGACTTTAACTCGAAATTGAATTTTATTTTACCTTTAGTTCGCTCGACATTCTCTATTTGTAACCTACAGAATCGTATTCCCTTAATTATTTTTGTTTGCCAATAGTTTAACGATATTATTCTTCAAAATATACAGGGTGCGGCAATAACTTTGATCGCTTTGAATATTTCCGTCATTTTTAGGGAAATGGGAAAACTTTGCTTGCAAAAGTGGTACAGCGCGAAGGGGGCTGTAACATGGCAGCGATAATTCTTTCGTACCTGGGCACGGTCTCCGGAGATTTCAAATTCACCTTCGTTTTTCTAAATCGCTTTCTTTGCTTCTTCACAGCTGGTAGAATAGAGAATATTTGGACGATGTCAACGGTCTCTGATACACGCATTGTCATTCGACGATAAGTAAGCAAGCAGTGTCTCCTTTGAAATTGTCGGATAGTCCAAGTCCGCGTACTCGCTATCGCTTGTGGATTATTTGTTTCGTCACGCATACTGCGACGACCTATCTTGCCGTATCTTCGTAGCCCTCGTTGGACCTACTTATACGTACGTATTTCTAACCAACGTAACGCGTTACAATGTTAAAACAACGTAATAGTTTCGTGGCTAGCTTATCCGCCTGATATAACGCTGCTTCGTCTCTTTCCGTGGAAGATTCAAGTACATACGTATTCCGTTGCCAACATCAAAAAGTATCGTGTGCCAGCGAAGTATCGTGCAACAGCCAGTAGCGTAGTCAGATACGAAACAGAGACTCGTCGCAGCATGCGCCACGGTCGATTCGCGAGTAATAACGAGTGGACAGGATTCGACGAGCCAGTGATTTCAAAGTTGCATCGATGCGAACGACCTTGTACACAAGGGGTCGTTGAAATCGTGCAAACATCCGCTGTTCCATCGGACGGGAAGCGATTCGAATGAACACGGCGGTGACCTCGAAATCTCCCAAGACCATCCATCTACAAAAAGATCATCACTGCCGTATTACCGCCCCCTCCATACCGTGCAACTTTCGTTGACAAGGTACCTCGATATCTCTAAAAATAACGAAAGGATGCAGAAATTACGATAGATCCTTTTACTCAAACGTTCGATTGCCTGAATACCTTTCGTTCGAACAATACCGGGCAAAAGTATACTCTCGGTACATGTATTCGTTACACAGGTTATCGTTCGCGACTCGTCGTCGGACGTGTAAATGACGAAAAGATGATCGAAACGATTAAACGGATATTTGACCGTGTTGATCAAGAGCAGCGACGAAGAACTCATAGCGACAAAAACAACCGATAAACGGTATAAAACAGGAAAGACAAGTAATCACGGTCAACTAGTAAATTAATCAAATATTTTTCAAATTTTCTTACTTATACGATACCGCGCGATAAATTATCAATTTTCTTCTCCACTCGAAAAATTCGACCACTCTAACCGTCGCGATTATCGCGATTATTCGACACGTGTTTAAGCTAGAGCACGTCGTTGTTTGTTCCAACGAAGGAAAACGCAGGGCCGTGTAAAAATTAAGTCGAAGATTTCGTTCGTTGCCGTTTACGTACGACACGTATCCCGTGTGCTGCCCATTCACGGAACAATGTGATCAAATTCGTAGTAAGTGCCGTTTTGGTACATTTGTACCGCAGAACGAACGTAGATCGTTGGTACGCGGACCAATCGATAAAGCGTACGTACGAAAGCGTACATCCTCGAGCGCGCGATGCTTGCAAAAAGAGTCGCCTACCAGTGCACTTTCTGTTTATTTTGTTCAATCGGACTTCCCCTGAACGCCGACCGACAGCCGTCATTCACGAAACGATCCGTCACTACTTTCACGCTGAATTTTAACCTTAAAAGCTATCGTAAAAGGAAATCACGATAATCTTATCACGGGTGAACTAAACTCAAATATCAATATATATTAAATATCGATGATTACTATGAATTCTGAAATTTCAAAAGAAAAATGTCTTTCGGGTTTTCATTCTCATCGATGGTTTTTTTACGTAGCAACGATATGTTACGTCGATGGTGTTGTTACTCTTATACAAATTACAAACTATTACAAAGGATAAACTTCAGACACAGTGCATACGTAGATCTTTGAATATCATAGAACGGGGAAAATATCGCAATAACGCGAAATCGAGCATCTCTGTTTCTGTTCGAAATATTTATCCCGAAAGAGATTTCGTTAAAAGATGTCGCTGATATTAAAAAGTAACCGCTTGCGAAAACTCGAACAAAGTAACTTTTAAAGGAAAAGACACAACGCAACGCAACGTTGTAAGAATACTTGGTCAAACGATTTTGATCTAGAACGTCTATAGACGTTCGGAAAAGGTAACCTGCATATTAACACACATACATACGAGATAAACGAAACACCTTGTACAAGTAGTACGTATTCCGAACGAAATATTTGCCGTAATAAGTAGAATAAATAAATCAACAGTCAGACACAACGATCAAATCCATCGTTTTAAAAGATCAATTTCTGCGCGATCTACTCGACCTTCGTTAGCCTCTGCCACGCTTATTCCTTCCGTGTCTCGTTCGAATGTCGACTTATAGAGTAATACTTATAGCGCAATTGCACGAATGGCCTAGATTTTCTGGTAGAATCAAACGCAAAATCTTCAGTTTTCCGATACACGCTCGTGCAATTTACATCGCTTCATCTTCCCCCTCGATACAGCTCTATAAGTACGTAAGAGAAATAACGAAAGATCACACTTTCGTAAAATCTCCATTATCCGAAATAGGAAAGCCAAGGAAAAATATCTTTGCATGGAATATTTTATAGCATTTGCTATATTACATTATCTCGAGCTGAACGTATGTACGTTCGGTTGAAAGCCGTGCAGAGAGCTAATACACAAGCGCATACGTACGTATGTGGTTATATAGTTACGCGCAGGTGAGCAGCGCGTTCCTCGAGCTGGAATAAGTTCGGGAAATGAGATTTTCGCGCGAAAGAAATTCTCCGGATTTTTGCGCCATACTATCTATCTGTTACGTTAAGAGGTTAATTGCCATTTTTAAGCCAAATATCGATATAACCAAACTTTTCGAAGTATCTCGTTTTTACGGTACTTTATATGATTTTTCGTTTATGCAAAAATTACGGCCAATCAATGCAGAGACCAAGAGACGATACGATATAAGGTTTCTACGATTGCCATAAATAATCGTAAATCGATAAATCGCGCGTAATATTTCAAATCTCATCGTTTACAGAACGGACATAGATGTGAACCGGACTTTTTCCTACCGATTCGAAGCTGTAGCTTGTATCAGTTACATGGGACTATGGGACTGTGGGACATCCTGTACGCACGGTTTCACGCGTTTCTTAATTAAACGAAGACCGTCGAGAATTTGAACGGTACGGGAACGCTGCGATATACTTTATTTCCCTTCGACTTTTACCGTGTTTTACTTCGCACGATCTGTTGCCGAGTCGTTGAGAAAATACTTTACACTTACCGACCAGGTCGGTTGGATTGTGCGAAAACATTGGACGATTATCAGACGCCTTCACACTTTCGAAACGAAAAATAAAGCGGAGAAAACGAAATTGGCAAACTAACAAAATTTATTTTATTTTCGTTCGGATGCGGTTTTCACGTATGAAAAGGTATTTGAATAGAAAACAAAAATGCTACGTGTCAAAAACGTGACATGGAGAACGATATATATATATGAATACTGGAGCAATATTTCTAAAATTACGCAGACGGTAAAACAATATACGTTTCGTATCGAAACCAAATAAAACGACAATTATACGTATCGTACTATCGATGGATATAACGCATCGAATTCTAAAATTGCCCTTAAATAAAAAGTGAAAGATGCGACTTATCGCGTTCTTCCCCTACAGTTCTCAAATGTTATATGCGTACATAAACATTTTTCACAATCGATACTCTACAACTGTACATAAATTCATCGAAGTAATTTTAAAGCGATCAAAATAAATTTCCAATTAGTTTGCAACATTCAGTGGTAGCTGATAAATATAAATAATCAAGAATGTAGAGAACTCGAAAAGAGTTGTTTAATATTCAGAATGATCGCTATTTATAATGATCGTTTCCAACGCGATGTAAACATATATGTACGATATTATAGGTCTACGTATAAATAATCGAGTATATGTATGATAGAGCCAAAAACATGCAATTTAATTAATAAAACTTTTATACGATACATGGCCATGAATACATTCGAGGAATTTTAAATAAATTTCAATGCGATCTCGTACGAGATTACTTCGGTTTATAACGTGCAACTTTCTTCGTGTAATATTCATGTAATATAAATTAAATCCGTTTTAAACAACGCGATATTTGGTACGTGGTAAGGCTCGGTAACTCTATTTTATATCTATTTTTAATTTGCGCGTATACCTTGCTCGATTCGTCTACCGTCGCGTTTGAAAGATGCTTTAATATCATTCGTCGTTCAACATCGTTGAAATTTAAATTGTCCGCTATGATACGATAAAACAGAAATATAATAATCCTACTCTTTACTTAAATAAAGTAGCAACTAAAGGTAAAATAATTTACTAATAACTATCGTATAGATAAAATTATTAATTATATAGGATCAATTACTTTGAACAGAATTCTAAAATGATCTCCAATAATTAGCGGGTAAACACTTTTACGTATTACATATGTTTATGCGCAATTCAAAGACATACGCGTCAACAGGGAAGAATTGAAATCGAAGAAACGAAAGCTCTCTAAAAATAGGTACAAGTGTGTTTTCGTACCAAATTATTTTCTCAATTAACTATGGAAAAACAGACTTTTCTTTTAACCGGGTAAGGGCTTCGCGTTGGAATAAACTCGTTGCTATCGTTTCAGGGAAGGTTGTTAGAAATACGTACCTTTACCTTTATTCCATGACAAAGGATGCTTTATATTTGCGTCATACGTGCGCTGTTTAAGACAATAGATTCTATTGTACAAAGTGGATAAGAGCATTTCAGCGATCTCGGAGCATTTCTCCATTGGTAACAACAGTAACAATAGTAAGAATCGTTTTGAAACATTAAGCTTTGAGAATTTCAATCTTTCGAGTTCAAATGCGCCGTTAACTATTACTACTGTTATTATTATTAAATGGGTACCTATTCTGTGATAACAAAAGTAAAAATTGATACGAATATACAACAATGCTGCTAGAAATATCACGTCCGATGCGTACAACATACTCTAATATGTGAAAAACGCGGAGAATAAAGATATATAAATTTATAATAAAGTATATATACTATAACCATTTACGTAAAATTTAGGAACGAACATTAAACAGACACGTTGAAAGTCGCCTATCCAGGTATCCGAAGGGCCAATTTTCATCCATCTTCTTATTATCACCTCTCTATTTGTATCACCGATTGACGATAACTATTATTTTAATCCGTATCTACTAATACCGTTTACAGATCAGGTGGTAAGATCTTGGCTGAGATCAGAGACTAAAGTTAGACTAAAGATATTTTCAACGATTTAAAGAATGTGTTTAAATATACACAATAATAACTGTCTAAATGTTCACTCGTTGTCGGTACAATACACGATCAGAATCAGGTTGTTTGTTTCCGTGGGTATACGACTAGAATGGTAAACATGTTTCGGTCACTCGAAACAAACGTATAACTGTAAAAGGCGATTAGTAGGCGTACACCTGCCACCTTGATCGCCACGGTGATTATAATTATTATCGATGACTCGCGTTGGTAAACTTTTTACGACGACTAAAATAAAATAAATTTCATGGAGTAAAAAGTGTTCGACGATGCGAATGACAATTAGATAACGTTGTGAGAAGCAAGTACCCAGATACGATATAATATTTCGCAAAACGCGTTAAAGTCTCCGATGCGTTTAACTCTTTGCGGTTGCCAGGTTTTCGCACAGCGTTCGCTTACACTTGCGCCTTACGCTACACCATAATGCCGATTGCCGTCGGTTGAACAGCTACGCAAAACGGATCAAAACGTCGTTCGTTTTCCTACGTTGCTCTTCGACTAAAAAAACCATACGCGAAGAGTTTGTATCGATAGCGTGTGTATAGTATATAGTAGTGTGTATAGGTCACCAAACGGAGCGACAGGTTTCCTAAGCGTCAAAGTTTCGGTCGAATAGCAGCGTTCCGGTGGAATGTACAAGTTTCGTCCAGCCGTGGCCGATGGGAGGCAATTGCTTCCGCAGTTAGACAAATCTACCTATATAAGTGTGCCAGACAGTCGCGTCAATGGATGAAACGAAGGAAGATCGAAACGCTCCACGAACGATTTGTAGAATCTGCGTCAAGCGGTAGAAAATGATTTTAGAGAACGGCCCGGTGTAAGCACACGCGCTTACCACAACACAGATAGAATATCGCAATAGAGTGGAAATACCGATCCGAAAGCTTCGTTCGGATCAGTCAAATTACTCGAACTCGAACAGTTTCGGTTCGAATAACTCGAACAATCTGATTTCGGTACTCTGACGGAGTACTTGGAAATGGAAAATAGAAAGGAAGAAATGGTTCGTAGTACGTACGTACGAACTATTAGGCACAACATTATCGGCACAGATATTAAGTCAAAAAAAAGAAAAAGCGTCGGTCGAAGGATTCGCAGAAATACTTTTAATACCTTTAATACTCTTTTATTACGATATATGCTTTACGCTTTACGCTTTACGCTATAAACTGGCCGAATGATAAAGCAACCAACGACGATACGCGATAAACGTCGAGCTTCTTGAACTTGACAAAATTATCGACGTCTCGTAAAGACGGCAATTACAATCGAAAGACCTTGCTTCAAGTGCCTTGGTCCGAATAACAATTTTTAAAGGTTTGAATAATTCCTAATCGTTTCTAATGTTTTTCTCATCTTTCATAGCCATTCTTCGTATCAAGCGTGCCAATAGATAACGAGATAATAAGAAACACAAGCGTAACGTCGATAGATCTACCGCTATAACGACGAATTCCGACTTTTGCCGATAATCTATAGAAAAAATACAACTACGCTTTTTAGACGCGTTCCTGTGTAACGATACGCAAAATTATCGTTTCTTACAGCGTTATCCCATACTACTACCTCATTCTGTTTTACAATATTCCTTCCCATTGCTGATCATTTTCAAGACACAGTTTGCCCCAGTTACGTGGGTCACCTTGTACAACAATGGCCTTTTCAAGATTTTCCAGCGTGAATTGATCTCGTTTATTCGAAAATTCAAGGCTGAAGAAGATTATTCCAAATTGTAATTGGAACAATTTAATCTTTTCCTAATATCGTGTTGAAATTTCTTTTTTACAGTTTTACGAGTGTATCCTGATTCAACATTTTTATAATCTCGTTAATTTTTTCTTAAAACGCCACTAAATTCCTCTCTAATCGTTCGACCGAAGAGGATCGGATACACTTTTCAGTTAAAGTTAAAGACATTTTCATTTTTTAGGTTTATTTATTTCAGAAATAACAACACGTAGGTGCAAGAACGATAATTTAGTTCGCAGCGTTAATCGAATTACGAATTAAACGAAGTAGCAATAAATACTTCTCTGATAAAAATTTTAATTGTTTCGTATAGAATAATACGTACCGCCTTTGTTATACCGTCTCTATCTAAATTTCTCGTTTCGTTACGATCGACCGAAGCGGATATTTGAAATCTACAGAATTTTTTAACAAGCATCTAATTGCCAGGAACCTCGATCGTCGACACCAAGTTGCATTAAGCATATCTAATCTCAAGATCTAATCCACCGATCTGCGACATCCGCAACTGTCGAGTTACCGTCAAATACGTGCTTTTAAATTACCTTAAATTCAATTACTGTCGCAACTAATACGAGAATAAAGGAACTTTAATGAAAATCTCTGTAATAAAAAATCAAGTTTCTGGAAAACGGGTCGTTATTGGACAAAATCTAACTGGCAAATCCCTGTCCGCTCGCATTGTCGTCGCTAATAAGTGCACATAAGAGCAATTGGTGCGATTTTTCCAATTCATCGTTTGCGTCAAATTCGTCTATATTCGTCATAAACTGGTGAGACGACGTGTCCTAATATTTCTCTTATCTTCTTATTATATTTTGGCCCGAAAAATTCTTATTCGCTCGAGATACGATTCGTTTAACGTCCTGTATTTTTATTAAGCGGAGTATTTTTCTTATAATCAGCTTACTTAATACGTACGATACTTAACTCAAAAGTTAACTTAACTTAAAATAAACTGCTTTGTTCTTGTAATTCGTTTCGACTAAAAAATGGCATCTTTCTATTGGTTACATCACGGTGTTCGGCAAATAGCCGGAGTATTCGACCGTATTTATGCATCCATTCGCATATCTTGCCTTGTTCGTTGCAACGCGTACATATAGCAGTCACGCCTATCGTACGAGGTTATCTTCATCTGCAATGTTCACTTCTATTCGAATGTGAACGATAAATCGTGAAAAGGTTTCTAGGAACGTGTCGATGGTCTCGGTAATGGAAAGCACGAGTGGCCTGCACGAGAAGTTTACGACGATAAAAGTTCTTACTTGATGAATATATGTTCAGTGTGTAGGTGAACGAACCGATTAAATTTGTTCATATTAAAACAGGTAAAATACTCGGTATATCGTGCATAAACGTAAAGTGTATAAAATGTTATATAAGTGTATATCATCGATTAAAAACCGCTTAGATAAATAGCTAATTATTTCTCCTACGACACAATAAAAACGTTTACTTTTGACTAGAAATAGTCGTAAGATTAAATATATTACGCACAAAGTCGATTAGTAGTCTATCCTTTCGAGTAAAAGTATCTGTTTATAGATTTTTCGTCGATACTTGCAAATATCTCCAAATTCTTAAGTATCCTTTGAAAGTAAGCCGGTACCTTACGCGTACACGTACCGAAACTATACCTGTGAGCGCGGAATAAACTTTTGTTGCTTGAAATAGCATACGTTTAAGTCCGACAACCGCAAAAATTTTATCAAAGAATATTGATGATAGGGTATATCGTTTGATAGACACTACATATTTAACAGAATCGAAAAGACCAAATAATTTTTTAAGCAAATAAACTAATTTAATCTATACTGTACGCGTTGAAGGATATTAACCTGTCGCAAAACGACTTCTCGTACGAAATTTCGTCGTTCTCGAATATATCGTTCGAGAAAAACACATTACAGCTCCTCGACTATAAACGATACAACCTTATTCAGAGAACTTTGATCTAAAGTTTTCATAAAGGCACCTGTGCTGGAAAGATCATATGCTTGAATAAAAATCAGTTTAAAAAGTTGATATTGTTGACTCTATCGGAATCGATGTAGGTTTTCGAAGATACGAGCTGAAATACAAAACGCGTGGAATTTTCATTTATATGTAGATGCCACAGAATCAGAGATACGCTTGTTCAAAAGCGGCATATAAAATACAAGAGGTCACTTTACTCCTGAAAAAATTAAAATCTCTTATTAGTAGCAGCAATTTGCGCTTTAAATTCACATATGGAAAATAGCGTAAAGTAAATATAATTATTATACAAGGAGCATTCAGCCATTCACAGTGCCATCTACGCCACCTTATCCTGTGCCATTTTATGTTTCGTAGAAAACGCTTTTACGCGTAAAAATGATTTAACTGTTTTTTAGTTTAGTCCGAGGAAGACACGGCCGAGCAAACCGTTCGATTTATTATAGCGCTCTAAGTTTCTCGTGTTAAATATCGTCGAACGCAACGCAATTATTAATATTTATTTCCTGTAAAAAGGTAGTTTTTATTATGGTATTTTTTGTATTCGAACCGCAAAATAATTATTTTCTAAATCATTCATCACAAAGGATTAATATTCAGTTCGTCTCTTCCTTGCTTTCCGATGTTATATCAAATGTGAGCTATAACTGTATCTTCCTCGTCATCCTTAATGAATAACACGTCATAATTATTGGAATTTGAGCAACGCTCTCTCTCTCGTACGATTAATCTACACACGTAGTCAGATACTTGACATCCGAACAACTAGATAGACGTACCGTAATTTCATCGTAAACGCGGTAAAATTTGCATTATCGTATTTGAGATATGCAAACATTGTTCGATCAAACTATAAGCTGGTCGATATAATTATAAGTATACGTAACTTTTTGCTTATTAAAATGTGTAGCTAGATTTCATTCTATGGAAAGCGATGGATGCCCGGGAGGAAGAGAATGCCATTTGTCAGAGCATCGATAGAGAAACGTAAGGACATTAGTAGTACTGCTATTATAGTAAATAAAATAATTACTAGCCCGATCCAGGTTAAAGCTAAGGCTGAGCTGCGGAATATTTCTGCATAACGCGGCATCACGTGAACGGGCACGAATTACCGGCATTCATCAATTACCGGCAGTAATCGTAAATCATAACGATGCCGTTGGCAAATGTTCAAGGATATTGGTCAATGAGCGATATCGTTTGCTTTTGCTTTTTTCCCCCGATACATCTATCAAAGATTGGTTTACCCAAACTTTGCGAATTCGTATCGAACGTAATCTCTCTCTCTCTCTCTCTCTCTCTCTCTCTCTTTAGAAAATACACTAAACAACAGTGTTATTTTGCCATTATTCGTCGCTCGTCTCAAAGAGAGGAGAAGTAAGGAAAACGAACACATGGGTTTTCTATAATTCAAGCGACGAGCAAGAAGATCGCTGTCAGACGACTGAAGATAGCAACTAAACTCTCATATACGTACATATAAACGATAAACGATTAATCGGAGTACTGAACTTTGTCATTAGCTTCTACAAAGCCCTTTTGCTACAAGCAGTGCGTATAATAATAAACGATACTCGGAGGATCCCCCACTCCTCTGCCACTAGGTGAAAATGAAGCATCAGATCCACAAGACTAATAATACGTGGACATATATCACGGAAGACTGGACAATTCCGTTAGCACGGAGGTTGGAGCTCAACGAGGTGCGTTCTTAACGACTTATCGAAGCATACGAGGGATAAGCTCGGCTCAATGATCACTATGTGTAATCAGGTATAACGTTACACGATGCTTACACGGCCCCAAGAGCCCGAGTCTACTATTTTGTGCGCTAGTAGAACTGTGAAAATGCCTTTTTACGAAGCAACCGAGCATATGCGCCATCGTAGCTCGACCATACGCTGTCACAGCCCTATGGACCGAGTGAGACGTTGCACGGGTGAAATGTTTCACCAACGAGACTCAAAGGATAGTTAACAGTTAACGGCCATGTGACCATACCGTCATCCTATCCCGCACCAATCGACCGCGATGTGTACCCTCGCACCCTTTATCCTCTTTTTCTCGCTTCGTCCTTCTCTCTCTCTCTCTCTCTCTCTCTCTCTCTTTCTCTCTCTCTCTCTCTTTCTCTCTCTCTCTCTCTCTCTCTCTCTCTCTCTTTCTCTGGTCGCTTACTTCTGATTCGATTGTTTTATACCTTAGTAGGTGCCAATCCAAGATTCGTTCACGTATCGCGAGCGAACAGATTTCTTGATAAACGTGAAACGTTGAAATCGGGACGAAATTTATATAGGTCGCGGACTGAAAGGATATCGTTATGGGAAGATGCGTTATCTTTCAATTTATTTACATACACATACTTGACGATCAGTTCATCGAGATACACGCATCGAGTACGTTCTGTGCATGCACGTACGTAGCTATACAGTCTCTTAAAAATATCGTGATTATTGAAAACTAAAGAATTTCTACACGTTTCTATGTATTTTTCCAACGACTAATTAATCGTATAATTTCACGTTTCAAAAACTAATCGATCCTAGACTTGAAAACCATTTAACTCGAGCGCTACGTTTTGTTTGCCGTTGAATCTACGAATCAACCCTGCAAATAGTTATTAAGCCAAGTAAAAAAAATGACCTTTCAAAATAATTGAGAAAGAGATCAACTATCGTTTCCAAGCGAAAGTAGGTTCAGTGTATGTTTCATACGTTCGTCCTTCCTGAACCATTGTTCTAGAAAATTTCGACTATACAAAATCCACTTTCCATCGTAAGTAAAACATTCGAAGGCAGAGCAAAGATATATGGTAAATATATCGAACAAGAGATAGGGAATGAAAATACTGCTTAGAAAAGCACTTGATGAAAATCACGCGACTGTGAGTTTAAATGTAAAAGAGTTGACGATCTTTCGTCATCATCTACGTTAGGAACGCAAGTGATTTATAATCACAAAATCACAAAATAATACATAATCGTAAAATATTAATATTACGTGCCGTGTATAATGTTACATTTTTTGAAAAATATGCAATAGCGTTTAAAACAGAATTTGTGCATAAGGTGTTGTTATTGATCCTCTCATCGGTATGTCTAATCGTAGAACCAGAAAAATTTGTTATTAAAGTGCAGACTGTCCAGATAAAAATATGATATTGAAAACTAAGATGCAAACGTATACTTAAAATATCAGTTTATAATAATTAATCGGCTTATGTGCCTTCGTTGATATCGTATAATTGAGAGATTATATCGTGTAAAAAATGACAGAGTAAATAAGTTAAACATTTAAGAAGAAAGCAAATTTAAGTCCTATATACATAGCTCCGAATTAATATGATTTTGCTCATCGATGCTTTTTACGGAAATGTAATTAACGTACATGAAAAAACGGAAACAAAAGTTTTACGCAATATCGTGCTTACGATCGAATTAAAATAAAAATACCTGTGCTATCACAAATGCTATTTAAAACAAATACGAATAATACTTAAACTTTGGAAAAATATTGAATACAAGTATCTCGATTCTTTTAATTGAGTGTGTGTGTGTGTGTGTGTGTACGCGCGCGCGTATATCGCTTAACGTAAAATAAACCCATGCAAAATCCATTTCACTTTCTCTACCTTTTTCTCTTTCAGGCAAGTGACGAATAATATTAGAACGAAAGCCCTTCATCCGAAAAGCTATTTCTCTCGCTGTTTGTTATGAATTATCTTTGATAATATCAACGAAGACATTGTCGCTTTCCGACCGCCCCCTTGATTCATTCTCCAATGAAAAATCACCGTCCTTGAATTTCAAGACTTGGAACATAATTTCTTTAAAATGCCAAATTTATATGCTCTCAGCGAGTTTCATGATCACGGACAAAGAAAAATGACTAACGAAATTCCAATAGTTCTGTCGCAAACTATGTATTTGACGTTCACCGTATGTACAACGATGACAAAAAGTATTCACATATACATCCTTATCTTCCAATGAAGCGCTTTTACCGTGATACTTGGTCAAAAGTGTTTGCAGTGTCTAGGAAAACAGGATTGCAAAAGGTTGCAATTACTATCAAACTGAATTTTAATACTCAAGTTATACTATGAAGTGCACTTTTATCAGTACAAAATAAGCATAACTTACGATATATCGCTATTTCACACCGCACCTGTTTCATCTGTCATAATAACATAACCTCTCTAGATAGTATGGAAGACACTATTCGTCACGTCTTTGCTCTCGCTTACGTTTCTACGTTTTTCTTCAAACTTCTCTCACGGACTCGCGCCAACTTGTTCAATTTCGTACGAATTTGGTGACCGGATATGCGCGAGCTTCGGTCGGTTACTTTTTCTATATTTTTGCGCGTTTTTCACGCCCGTGATTTCGCTCAACCTCCTCTGTCTTGTTACTTTCAAAGTTCCTTTCTTCGCCGTCGCTCACCCTGTAAAATGCGTATGCAATGTGTAGGTTCGCGCGAGCGCCTTTCCCCCCTGCTACGTTCTTTGCTTATTTATCCATCTCCAGCGTTTCTATTTCCTTGACCCTATGGAACTTTGATTTTTATCGTAGATCTAACGGTAAATTTAATACTAGTAAATATTTTATATGAAATTTGAGTAACTTCGAGAGATCGATAGACTGCAAAAAATAGTTTCGAGTTTACCAAGCTTACCATTATTCCGTAGAATTAGGACTCGAAAGAATCGAATATTCGTTGCTTTCTAAATAGAATTTTCGTCGTATTATCATGACATGATATTAACGAGGACATATATGCGCACTGGTTTCTAATTACATTTTTCCGAAGGATGGAATTAGAACAGTTACGAACTAGGGCGAGGATATTCGAATCGTTGAGAAATCATTTAAATGGAAAATAGTTCAAAGCATATAAGAAATCGATAACGTTATTTAGGATCGTTTGACGCTCGAGCAACAAGTTCCTTAACCTACAAACCGGTTAGCAGCCCCGCTGAATACATGCACGCGGACGAGCGTCAACTAAAGTCGACGATACGTTATCGCCACACAATTACAACGTACTGTTGCTCGTGACCGTCGTGCGACACTACGCGACGACCGAAAAGGTTTTAAAGAAGCGGTAAGCATAGGACGTAGAATGCCGAGAAGCAGTAATAGGAGTTAACGGAGATTATGTTATCGATTATCGTATATCAATTCCGTAAATAGAATAAAGCGGCATCTAACGCGTTAGAGACGCAAAAACTTTCAGTTCTATCCGATACACGAACGATAAATTTTTGTAGGCTGAACAACGCTACGCTTTTGCTTGCAAGGTGCATCGATTACAGAAAGACGATGCTCTAATGGTTACCTTAACGTGGATATTCTCGTCAGAACCATTTGTTAATTCATGCGAGGACACCTCATCGTAACTCTTATTCGCTTCGCTCAGTAAATTACTAAACGAATTATTTACGCCTCTGATGAAAGAGACTCGCGATGCTCTCGATTAGTGCCCAGTCGAGCTTAACTGCGCTCCCTTAGTAATCGTCGTCATGCAACCTTGTACAAGTGTCTTTAGCTTACACCCTATTTCTCGATCAGCCACGAATATACGTGCTTTCACACTGAAACATTTCCTCTGAAGCGAACCCTTCGAGTTAACGAGACTTTGCTTCTGCGCGTCGATTTTCCCTTGTTCCTTTGCCTCTTAAAATAACTTTCTCACCTTCCCCTACCTCTTCTCCTTCCCACTTCTGCCCAAACAGCTAATAATTATTTTCAATCTACTTCTGTTACTCCTACGTGTACCAATTTTAAAATTTAATGAAAAAGAGTTAATAAACGAGTTAATACATCTATTCGTTGATAATGTATCATTATCGTATTCAAAAACATTATTCACATCAAAACATCTGTTACAAAGCATAGAATATTAAAATTTGCCATTAAAGACGTAGCATTAAGTGTGAGAAGATCTCGAGATGGTAAAAGATTGCGGTTTACGTATTAAAATTGAAGTTTTGATGGCATTGATGCAGAGATTGAAATATTGGTTATGATCAAAATTGAAAGTCTTGTAATTTTCTAATCGTCTAAGGCATATTTTGTCTTATAGTATCTAAACTCTAAGTTATTCATCGTTTGGCTTCGATGGAAGCCAATTTATAAAGTATAAAATTAATTCATATACCATATGCAAAAGTACTTGTTCTTAGCTTTTAAAACAAATCCATAATAAAACATGAAACTTTATACAAGGTTCTTAAAAAAGTAGAGAGTCGATTAACTTAAGAAGATGAAACTTTATTAAATTTTGACTAGTAAAGATCGAAATTCTAATAAACTTTGATAAGTATAAAATCAGAAACTCTAACGTAATAGTTTGAAATCTAAAAATTAAGTACCTATGATTTCTGAACTATGCCAGACATCTGTATCTTGTAATTCCATATGAAGACTTATTAAAGCCTACTTTTGTTTCAATAGAAGAATACAAATCAAATTTTCCAAAAAGTCTTACTTCTTAATTGATAATATTTAAAATTGCAAAATATATAGAATATAATTGATCAATGTATGATATACTTCAAAGCTACTTACATTCTTGCCTTTCCAGTTCTTGTTGCATCTTCCTTAAAGGACAGGAAGAAGTCCAGGCTGTGAGATATCTGTAACAAAACATAAAATATTACAATTTGCTCTTGAAAGCACATTTTGTTGATTAAAATATTTCAGACAGCAAAAGGTGACATGCTATTAAATTTGAAACTTTAGCAATGATAGAGTCTAATGATCTGATAAACTCCAGTAAGTATAGAAATTGAAACTTTAATATAAACGTTTAAGATCTAAAAATTAAGAATACAATGATTGATTTCTGATGAGTGTCAGACATTTTTATTTCAACATTGGCTATTAACGTTTGCAGACTTTACTCTAGTAGGAAAATATTTATAACTTTTCAAATGATCGATCATCTTTATTTTTTGATTTACACAAAATACAAAAAATTGAATAAATTGAAGTACAATATACAAAACTACTTACATTTTTCAGCTCCTGGAAAGGCTTTATCCTCTTGAGAGATGCACTGACTCTAATACCGAAAATGAACATTTAAGAAAAGAAACATAAGAAAGGGAAGAATAGAACGCTACGTTAACGCGACCGGTTATAAAATATAATCGACAAACAAGAACTCTAATATTGCGTGCAAATTCACTTGATAAGATTCTACGACTTTCGTGTATTATTATTCACACAGTTCGATTTAATCAAAGCGATCGTGACTTGGAAACATTGAAATAAACTATAATGTAAACACTGACTCTACCAACAGCATCGTTCGCGATCACAAATATTCTTTGGAAGTAAAACTGTTTGGGGGGGGGGGGGACGAGGAAGTTGACAGAAGAAAAATATTTTCATATTTTGCATCTCCTCCCTATCGAACTTATTCAAGAAAATACTGCTATTGTCCTACACTTAAGAAATAATTATTAAGAAACTGCAATATATATTAAAGATATTAAATGTAAATTATAACATGTCTTTCGATATTGAATAAATGCTTGTGCATACCCTGAATGTACACAATACGATTATTTGCAAGAATCATACTTTGAACGTTCGTTATTATAGTATAGAACATACACTCGTTAACATACCCGTTAACATACTATATCACGCTTTATAAATATTCGAAAATGTTTGCAAGAAATCTAAATTTCACAACTAAATATGCTTGCAGAACGACACTACGTGAAAGCGCGCGTGAAATCTTGTTTTGAAGCATCTGAGCGTCATTGCGCGCCACCTTTGTGCAAAAAATATAAGTTGTGAAGTTGCAAACATATGACATTAACTGTAGCAAATTCACGTAATATAGCAAGATAAAGGCGGACATTCAGTGTGGAGAGAAATTCTGACAAATCAATCGTATATTTATTATGTAGGTATATTTGTAAATTTTCAGTATCTCAATTTATAATTTCTACTTTAGAGTTGCAATTTTTACAGCAATTAAATTTTATTAGAAAATTTGAATTCTTACGATTATTATAATTTCAAGTTTGAATAGAATCTCATATTTCGTTAACTGAAACTTTTTGAGCGATTATCACTGTGTTTTTCAAAACAAATTACAATAATTTATGTTTTTATTAAAGGTTTTTCATCTTCCCTCCTCCCTGCCTATTCCCTGGAAAAGAACTGCAAAGGCCAATAATGTAAGTAAACATGTACATGATTTGTACTTTGTACTTGATTTAATCTTATTACTTGTATTTTACAATAATTATCGTTAATTAAAAAGTAGAATCTGATTAAAAACTTAACAAGTTTGAACTTTTCATTTTGAATCGAAAATTGCATAAAAATTTTCTGTTTAATGGATATAACCTTTAATCTTTCGTTATTTGAACTTTTCACATAAATAACACTGTTTTTATTAAAACATACGAAGGTGTTAGAGTCGAACTTTGTTCGTCCGAGAATGTATCAAATTTCATGGGCAAGTAGATAATACGCGATAGGCAGATTTCAGAACCAAAACAATTCTTGAGCGATCCTTTGTATTTTCAAAGACGTGCTTCGACGAAAGAATGGCTTGAGTAGAATATTTCGTTTAGTTGATCGATATAAATGTATCCGCTACTAATTCCTTTCGTTAAAGTGTAGCAACATAATAAGTCATAAAATTAGCAAAGCAAAGCAAATTATAAGGATTATTGAAATTTGACACGAGAAGAGACTACAAAATCAAAGAATATTGTTCTAAGATTATGAATAAATTCTACTCTACGTGCCTAGATACTGCTTGGGCGAAAGAAAAGCAGTCGACATAATGATCATAGTTCGTAAGCTTAATAGTTTCACAGCAACTGAAGTTGCATTGGTAGTGTTTCGTGCACAACGTATTTTCCACAATGTGTGGAATTACATCGTTTTTGCTATTCATCGTGATTTCGAAATACGTACTTAGATATGTCACAAGTATGGATCTAATTAGAATTTCCAATAACAATGCTATTAGATTACAACGATAGCATCTATTCTAATAATATTATTTCTTATAATATTAACTTGAATGTTACGAATCGTGATGGTATTACGTATAGTTACGTATAGTCAAATTGTTTCATTGATTTTCGTATAAGCTTGGATTTGTATGAAAAATTTAAAAAATTGTCATTATATTTCTCGACGTTTAGTCTACGATTATATTAAATTATACGTTTAATTTTGTGTTAAAACGTACAAATTGGTATTGCAATTATACGATACGATAGTAACATTTATCTTTAATTCCAACCATAAGTAACGTTGTAATTTTCTTCTACGAATCGCTAGAAAATTTATTAGCTACTTCCGTTGCGTTTATACGTTTAACAAATGATCTTTTTATAGCTGCTGGTTTTATCGCTTTTATTCTTTACTCTTTACTATTTAGTCTTTATTCTTTATTCTTTATTGAAGTGCGAGTGTTCCAGACGTATCTCGTTTCATTCGATCGGTAGACTACCAACCATTCGGCTGAATCGCGGCTGTGTTCCCCGTATCGCTAGAACGAAGGATGTTTCGAGCAGAAGGCGCATCTGTTCCCTAAGTGCTGTTGAAGGAATTTGAAAAATGCGGTGGAAAAAGATATTCTCCATCGGTAACATTAAAAAGAGTCCCGAATGCGAACAATCCATCGTACATTTTTATCGTAGAATTTATTGCAGATTTATTTTTCCATACAGATTGCGTCGTCTGTTCTTCTTTTTTCTTTCCGGGGGTATCTTACTTTTTGACCGCGCCATCAATAACGAACAATCTTGTATATCTATAACCACATTTATTATGAGCATCGATTAATTATTCTAGCGAAATTGGAGCGACACGAATTGCTATCACACTTCGTTATTCGTTTCTTTTTTCATTGAGCCATACGTTTCCGCGCTTTAATCTTTTACAGAGGGATAGCAGTGTCACGTAAATCAGCCAGAGTCCTCTTATCCTAGCTTGACGTGTGAGAACCAACGCAACGTGAGGCTGAGGGTTATCGGATCAGTATCTATAGCACTCACGGAGAGTACAGCTAAATGTTAGAAAAAGGAAACTAGATGCTATCGCGTTTACAATTAGTAAATTTCCTGCATCTAGAATTCTATATTATTAACATCAACCAAAACCAATCTGATAATCGACACAGAAACTACAAAATATCTAGCGGGAGTATACATATATGTATTTCATGGAGATCGCAAAAATATTTAAACAGTCAATTATCCACTGTATTAAAAGGCCTCGATATGCCTACACGTGGAACCATCCTTAACACTTGCATATTATGATTTTCAATTATAATCGCTATCCATGCTGCATAGTAATAGTTGTACTAGATATGTGTTTGCCATAAACATTTTACAGCTTCTATATACGTTGTTGTTTTTAAATTTTGTCGATATAGTGATTTAATATTATCATAAATGAGCATATTATACATACACGTGCACAGATTTCCGTGGTAAGCATGTATTCAAATATCCACCGTATATTCCGATCGTGTAAATCTATGTTCGTGATCCACGATATATATTTTATTTTACGTATTTGAAAGGGAATAACTATTTCTAAATACGTATGTATTATATTAAGATTTCCTTTACGACAAATTGAAATTACTTTGTAATTATTTTGAAATTATTTTGTGTTTCATCCTTAGTGGAAAGATACCAAGCAAAGAATGATATTTTCGGTATAGGATGACCCGACAAGCACGCCGGAAAAGTTCATTGATATACTTCAGGAACAGCCAATGTTGCCTTAAAATAGTTTATTGATTATAAGTATGAAACAACCTTTTCTGAATGTGTAAGAGTCCTTATCGAAACTTTAAAGCCATTTTGCTTTCGAAACTACAGTTTTTAAGTTTGTGGAAACGATATTCTAGAAACAGATAAGGCCTTTGCCTTTAAGCTTTAAGAGCTTATAAAAATGCGAGTTTCTTCGCTGCTTCACCTAAGATTACGATAATACGTGCAATAATGTTTAGTCGTATTGATACATTAACGAGCGATAATTTTCCTCGCTTTGATCCGATTTAAGTTTAAAATCATATCGCTTTATTAATTTGTCGTACAGTACGTTTACTTTCTTTTAAAATATAATTTTAATTAGGTACTTTCGTTGCCGTTTTATTCCGGAGATGTTGCTTGCAGGTAATTTAATTATCGATATCAATGTGCGGCCAGGGAAGAAATTTCTTTAATTTGTCGAATAATCTCTTTAAATATATCAAAAATTATTAATTCGCTATACTTATTTCGAAATGTCGTAGAGTGTAAAACAATTCGTTAAATGGTGCTTCTTCATTACGCGCTCAGAAAGTAAGGTTTTCCTCGTATCAGCAAACCAATACATATTTTTATAGCCAACATTAGTAAAAATTATTTTAGGTATCGTTTCCAGAATATAAATCTATTAAAAGATCTATTTAGCCGAAGCAGCACTACTCCTCACTATCTTTTAATAATTTTTTGCGTGCTATGACTATTATGCTATGACCATTGTACCGCACTGTACGATATACATATAATAGCATTTAATATGTAGGATACGTAGATAGATGTGATACGTAAAGATGAAATATGCGTATGAGCTAAATCCTTCCAACTCTCAACATATTTACTTTCAAGGTTTAATACCTTTCCACTAAAAGCATTTCCTAGATCCCTTGTAATCCTGCTTCTTGGAAACCGGAATGAGAGCGGACATGAAACGTTATTACGAACAACGTGTAACGTACTTGATAGAAAATTAATGATCGAACTAAATTAAGGCAAGAAAACACCTAAGCACTGATCGACGCGCACAAGTCAAAGTATTACGTTACGTTTAACGAATACTTTAATCGATGATTGAAAATATGTCGATGAAAGGGATATAATACATGCGGGTCTCTCGTCGCACGATTCACTTTTACACAGTTCATTTTTTCCTACGGTTTCTTTTAACACGATTTATTTACTTTTGTCACTGTTTGGTCGCTGTTACGCGATTCTCGACCAATTGAAAATCGTCACAACGATTTGAATATTCGAACTAAATAAACTATCTCTGGGAAAAAGATAACATTTCAGTTTCGCTTAAAATACAGAAGCTTGCGACAGACATTCGGGATTATAACGATAGGTTACAGAAGGACGTAAGATATTTTTGACTGCCAATTAACCAACTGTGATGTGGGATTTCCGCAACCACAGCCAATTAGGTCAATGAGGGGAATCAAAGGAAAATGCCCTAACCGATGATAGATACTGGCATTACGCGCAGCCATACTGTGACGCAACGCCGGTGATTGGAGTATCCATTTTTTCTTTTATCCGTTTCGACGCATAATCAGAAATTTTACACTTGTTCCATAGAATCGTGCGTACATAAGTAAACGATTCAAATAAAAAATTATCTTCGTACTTCATTATAATTATAGCGCGACGTAAAAGCATAATATACTAAAAAAGAATACAGTTCGTACAGGATTATCGTCCAACTTACGTTCGGTAGCGATTAGTCGTATTCGCGAGCATTTCTTCGTCGTATTTACAACGTAATCGTATATACGTAGTCTTACATTGAAACTTCTCCTTCAAAGTTTAGTTATTAGAAGCTGTAGGTGACTAAGTGGGATGAAACAGGGTTAAAAGCAACAAGCTAAATATTCCAAAATGCATTATAGCAGCTGATGCAAACTTATAACGTATAACGAATAATTACGATCGAACAATTACACGTTCGCATTTCAATGACCTAAATACGCGATAAACGTGTAACGAACTAATTGACCGAAAGGCGTGACTTTTACAAAATTTGACGACGTTCGACTTTTACGAATTATCGTGAACTTTGAAACTGAGCAAAGAATATCCGCGATACTTTATTTTATTAATTTTATTTGAAAGCCGATTTTTCAGAGAACCGAAGCCAGAAAATTAATCTTGGATGAGAAAACTCGTTCTACGTTTTTGTTTCGTTCTTGCATAAGAAATCACCTCTTGCCTATTTGCGGTCATACTCTATATAAACAGAGCTCCGTCAAATCGAAATGTCAACTTCGTTCCCGCCGATAGAGTAGTCAAGTTGCCTGACACGAGTGCAAGCAATTCAAATCGGAGTAACTTGAAATCTCTTTACCAACGTGAAATTGTTATTTATTATCTCGTGTCTCGATGCTTATCCGTAATAGTCAAGACGTTTGATTCCAAATATATAATTCGAAATATTTTACCGCTATGAATCTGTTATTTTACTTGACTGGAAATATGTTCTCAACTTACAAACGAAGTTGAGATTTGTTAGGTTTTCGTACAAGCAACGCGGCAGAATGTGAGTTAGATTTACAGAAAGACGAATAAGGTGCGATTAATTCTGGTTATTCTAAGATATTCTCCCTTCTACACTTGCCTCGATCGCACTCCATAAACCATAAACCATAAACTTTGGTCGAAGCGAGAGACTCTCGTTCGTACATACCTACGTACGCGTGTATGATATGTACACACGTACGATATATATGTACACGCTGTCTATTTTCCAAAACCACGATTCAACCAGGTTCCTTCGGCTATTCCTTAACTCGAAGGGAATACGTAGTTTCTGAGTAATATAACGTTATTTCCAGTTCCGCACTTACCGATACAGATGCCCTAAACTAACATGACGTTTTCCAACTTTATATTCGATCAAATTCCTTATATTTCACGTTTCCGTTATATTCGTAATTATAATTACAATTTTACCTTCAAACGTGGCTATTTTTCTTTTATTCTCCATTGGATATGTCGCTGAAACGAGGCTACGCAAGTTCAAACAACTCGAATTAAAGCCACTAAACTAATCTGGTTTCTCTCAACAGCGAAATCCTATACGCAAAATCCTTGTCCTGCACTTTTATTCGAACAGAGGTAACATAAAACTTGGCCGTAAGTTCGCCGCAACTCTATTTCACGTTGTTAGCGAATCTTAGCAATGAACGATATAAGGAAACATATCGGGAAATATGCGCGAATGAGCGTAAAAAAGAAAGTTAAAATAAATTGCGAAGAGGAACATTTTCTTTGGCACGTTGAAACAAGATTTACATACGTGTCATTTAGTTATAACACGATACAGGATTATTATTTAATATAAATAAAAGTAAGATTCTAAAACTTTAGCACGTAGTTTTATGGGCATTGTCAAAGATTAGCGTACTCGTACTTTCACGTATAGGGTTAGACGATAAGGACTTAGAAATGTACGTGACCCGTATAATAGAATTATACGAGACGTTTATACATCAAAGATACGATTTTACATACGCGACGAATGTAGACTAAGAGCAAAGTTTTACTACGCTGTGTCGTTCTTAGGAACGCAAGTATAATACAAAGATGGATAATAACGAGTGAAGCGTTAATATAACATGTACTTACTTTGTATTGAGAAACAATCAAAGTATTGCATTGGCCGCGACAAAATCCAATCTATCTGTATAAATGCAAATGTCTGGATAAACTATAAGTTTATCGGGATATGGACGTGGTGAAAAATAACCTTTACGAAGAATACGTATGCATGTGAGAAAAAACTGAGGGATACGGTGGCAGGATGGGTAAGAGAAAAACAAAGGGATAAAGAGGTCATATGCTCTGTGAGGTGTAGTTGGAAAGGCGACCAGCCGTGCAGATTGAGCCACAGGATGTGAAGCCCATCAGGGTTTATTGAGTGTAAAGAGTAGAGAGACAAAACAAAGAGGAAAAAGGGCACTGTGCGTTTCTAGGAAAAATGAAATTTTATCAAAAAGCAACTTTAAATATAGAATATTGGAATTGCGTTTAGTTATTGGGTATAACGAATAAGGTGTATATGTGTGCGTTGGCCGTCGTATCGCGTATCCATTTGAGGGCAACTTCGAGAATTTTTATTCTCGAATAGGCGATAGAAAGCTTACCAAGCGCGTACTATCCGATCAGGGCTCGCAAAATCATGCAAGGCCAGGATTCGTATAAATTTAATGGATCCTATCGAGTTTTCCATTGCAGAAGCAGAAGGATTTCCGTTTTAGACAGACCGAATAAACGGGAAAAATCAAAGTAACATATACGCGTATCCGTTAGCAATGAAATTTTATTCTCAACAAAACCTTTCTTTACAGTTGATGTCCGCTCCACAAACAACAGATACGTACGACGAGAAAGGTTCGATAATCTTTCGTATAATCGTACGATCGAAACGTATCTTTATCCTTTCTTCTTCCCACGAATAAATACGAAATATACACGTTGAAAATATATACGAAGCGTATATCGAGAGACAAGAAGCGGCCTTACATCGCGACACAAAAGGACTACACAAGTAATCGCAAATGTGACCAAACGCATTGCACGCGTGCTAATTTGAAACGAAATACGTATTCATCGAGGTAGACGTTTAATAAAATTTGTAAAACAGGCTATGACCCAATGTTTGTTCGAACGGAAATTGTTAACAGATGCGCATGTGATTTCCGCAGGTACATGTATATCACATTAATTTGCTACTGTTTCAAATTTACCGAGTGTCTAGAGAATCGTCGAATTTGTAAAAATGTAGGTACAACGATACGATATCGAATCGAAATACGACTAACGATTATAAAACCGGCAAACACCCATCGTTATCATAGAAATTTATCAATGGGTAAGGAAAGAAGAACATTTCAAAAGTAAGAATAGCGTTCATTTTTATTCCCACAATCAGGAACGTATAAAATACAAATATAAATACGCAATACATACTCGGTAATTGTATCGAACAAAGAAACGTATGACGATATCAAATCAAGAGAACCGTCGAAAGCGCGCTGATCCAATATTTTTGACAGGAAAATTTTGAGAAACAACAGAATGTTACGAACGTAATGCTACACCCAATTATCTTTTTCGGTTTTACATCGATAACAGTCGAAGAAATATCGAAATAACCGTTTACTTGGAAAATAATTATAAGGGAAAATTAACGATTAAATGCAACGATCAACCTGTCTAACCGTGGCGATTATAATCGCGTAGTACATCAGTCGTGGCACGCTGAGTTTTGCTTTCCGATAGGGCAAAATGAGAATACGTTTTTCATACACGTAGTACTGTTTGCAATTTCCTAGAAATTTCAAATATCAATATTACATTAAACGTCGTTACGATGTACCGTTAGATTTCTTTACACGTAGCATTTTATTATAATCGTACAAGTTACTATTTACAAATTATGACGCTATCTAGTCTCACAATGTGCGATCACTTTGACAATTATCCTCTATAAATAGCGAATTGTAACATTATCGTCGCAGAATGAAGAGATATTTACATAGCAATGCGTGAAAATAATAACCGATAAAATACGTCGAAATTATAACACACTATCGTGTCGTACAGCGCGAACATAGACCAGTAAGTTAAGAATAGTGAATTACGATCGTCAATTTACAGCGGTGCTGTCCACGGTGTTCTTCTTCGCTATGCTAATCTCGTAATATTTTTCTCTTCTACGTATAGACTACGTGAAGACTACGGATGAAAGTACGATAAGTCGGATTTCCCGCCTCTGATAGAAGAGCAGTTTTAAAAATTCAATAGGTCGTCGATCAATTCCATGACAAAATTATCTTTGCGTTTGATTTTGGGAATACGTATTTACACACGTGTTTTCGCATCGTCTCGACGTGTCAAAGATATCGATGAACGTTAGTCACGCAAACTAGCGTCAATTAAGTTAAAGTAACGCAACGGCTAAACTAATATCGATCGTTTCTTACCAAACATCTTGGATATCTTCGATACCCGTTTTCGATAGGCTTGTATTCTCGAATCGATCGGGTTATGCCCTTTTTCGACCGTTTCGTATCGAGACACTTCTTAATCGTAAAGCCGCGTAAGAGTGTTTCTCAATTATAATCAAACGTGATCCAGCCCTTTAGAGGTTCTGTAAACAACCGATTATTCGAGATAAAAATTTCACGCGATAGAAACGGTACGTGTTATTCTGCGCCGCATAATTCGATAAATAAGACAAAGTATCGGTGTTACTCGTAAAACTCGGATAGCACTGATCTATAACGTAATACGTATATGTATATAATATTAATACAAGTACGTATTTCGAATATAACGAAACAACGATTCACACTTGCTTTGTGAGAAACGAGAAGGTGCACCTGATTCTGCTATAGTTTTTCTCTTCAATTTCCTAGCGCTTTGGTACGCTAGGATACGCTATTCTAATTTTGTACGTCAACAAATGGAAGAAAGATTCGCTCGAAAACAAAAGAAGAAAATTTTACCTATTCTATTGCGTTTTATGTATCATTTTCGGCCGCTAATTCTTACACGCTAAATCTCCATAACGAAAATACGTGGTCTACATATGGCGTACACCAGCACCGATTATCACAAACAGCACCAATAATCAATAAGTGGTAAAGAATGGATAAAGCACATATCACGATTTTCAAAGTACGCTTTGAATTCCATAGTTGTTATTCAAATTTCTACGATTCTATGGTATATTGATTATTTCACGAAATTTTCATGTGCCGCGCTAACAACAAGCATCGAAGCTCGATAATTTTGTCTAGACGGTCGCGTATAACCAACCTAGTTGCTAAACTAACTGTTAAATCGGTATATTATGTGCAGTTAAATAAAGTTAAAATATCGAACGTACGTGTAACATGATATATTTAAATAATTGGCAAACAAACAACGATAACTAACGGAAACGTCGGAAACGAAGGAATAAATAACTTAATTGGTTCTTGATTCGACATCGATATCTTTCTGAATTTTTCACCGTAGATACTTTTAAAATATATGTACATATATAGGTACTTATATAGAAAATATCGTCAACGTCGAAGCGAAATAATTCGTTACGCATAATAGAATCAAAGCTCTTTAGAACAATGGTACAACTCGCTTACGTTCGAGTTCGTAACGTACCTTTTAATTCCATATAATTTACCAAATGAATTCGCTAATTGCTCGAAAAAAGAAAGTGAAAGTTCAAATAATAAAAATGTCCCTAATTCGTGTTCGCGCGCGGACACGTATTCTCGAAACGATCAGTCGCGTGATCGGAGCCTTTCGTTCGATTCTGCAGCCGATCGTTCGATCTCTGTCGGGTTCGATCGATAAGTCGTTGCTTAATTATACGATTATCTAGCTTGGTTGTGCGCACTCTGAAAGATCGACATTACGTAGGAACCGATTAGAAGCTGTGGCAAAATCCACCGTGAAGTAATCCGCTTGTAGTACAGTTTTACGCGTGCATTCCATATCGTATTTGCGTTCGTGCGACGTTCCTACACTACAGAAACGACATTGCCTCGTATCGATTTTCTTTTCAGCCAACAAGAACGCTTTGAACTAAAACAACCGAACGTTTTGCATTTTTGAGCTATACGTTTTGAGCTGTGCTAATCTTGCGAGTAAGTTCTCTATATCCTCGCTAATTCGTCCGCATTTTGAACTTACATTTACCCTTACTTTACAGTAGGTATTTGGCATTAGCGTCTACCGTACGATCGAAACAGGTAACAAACAGGTAAAAGTTAATAAACGGATCTCGGCAATGGAACGTCTTACAATTAGTCGCGACAGG
Organism: Bombus picipes; assembly: GCA_014737485.1. NCBI lineage: Eukaryota > Metazoa > Arthropoda > Insecta > Hymenoptera > Apidae > Bombus > Bombus picipes. Next base: position 490,504 of record JACXIP010000011.1, on the reverse strand, counting down.
CTTTATCTTTTCACTGTACTTTAACTGTACGTAACTTTCTTCGCAATCATGCGTTCGATGTACACGAATACTTTTACAGTTTTAACGATATTTTATCGCATTTTTTGTTATCAACGTGCTAATCTCGACCAACTTTTGTCAACTTTTCTTTCACCGGACATCGAGGACTACGTACACCCGAAAGTTAACTATCGTTGATAAAAAGCGCACGATTCGTAGAGCATAGAACTCTGCAACGTGCATAAAAATAGAAATAATTTATCTAGGATCATTCGGTTTACAATCCCATGCTACCCCGTACAAGTTTTAACGACAACGAGTGGGAAATTATTCATTCGATCGAAATATCGCGATCTCGACTCTAAACGAACGGTTAAATAACGAGCAAAACGGATAAACCGAACAACATGACGATTTGCGTTACCACCGTATGCGAATATGTAGCGGTGTAGGATGGAAATCTTTAGCCGATACACCATCGTTTCGATATTCGTGCAACTGTGTTTTGTAGAAGAATGGAAGCGAGAAGTGACTTTCTCGCGCAATATGCGTACCTCTTCGTGCTCGTGCAACAACGAGATTCGTTTCAATAATCGTACTTGTCGTTCGCGAAACCTTACGTCGCGTAATAGCTGTTTATAATCTGTTTTCAACCGATGGTTAACGTTTAATTATTATTTATCGATCGATTGATATGTGCTTGATAGGAAATTGATCGTATTTGAAGTCAAATGGAAATTACGAGCGATCAAGTTGATTCAAACGCGATTCTTCTTCCGTTCAAATAAAATTTGTAGAAACGTATCAAGAAACGTCTAATATCTTTTCCAATTTTCTTCTGTCTTTCTCTTCTTGATCTCTGAAACGATATCGCATTTTACAAATTATCGTAGTTTACGAAAATATTCAAACGATACTACGAAAAGTACAATTTGAAAAAAGTTGCTCGACGTAAGCGATAAAACGTAAAATAGCAGAAATGATCCAAAAAGGAAGTTTGGTATTCTATAAGTAGTATCCTTTCGTGCAACGCACAAGAATTGCTTTCGCGTATCTACGCGCTTACGCGTCGGTAAACAACGAAACTGTTAAAACTTCTTGGCGAATAATTGCGTTATCGAAATAGTGTTTTGCAAATTAACGAATCTGGCAGATAGCGATCATAATACGCAACACACGGTACATTCGATATTTGAAATTGTTGTTCAGCACCGATGATAATTATATCGATAGCAAGTTTTATTCGTCGCGATAGTAATTACTATGGAGAGAAACGTATTCGAAACGTACACGTTCGAACGAAGTATAATGTAAAAGAATCGAAAAAGAATCAGACTGGTACGTTCTTTACAGAAAGTCGAGCGTGTTTAAAGAAACGTCTGTAAGTTAGAAATAAATCGATATAAATATTCGTGCCTTTAATTGTAATTATTATCGTGCGACGAATAAAGTTTGCTCGTGAAATAGTCGTGATCGTTGGAAAATTACCACGTACCTATGATTAATGGATAGAGCACGCAACGATTCGTTCGACGAACAACTATTTAAACAGCTATATAAATTAACTTAATATTACGTTAATTAAATTCAAAGTAAGTTATACTAGGACTCGTTTGAACAGGTACACGTTGCGTACGTAGCGACGAGAATGACTGGAAAAAGTTTCTCGATAAGGTCACGTTTGACTAGATCTCGCGAAAGTCTCGCGTACTTGATGCGATATTTTACAAATAACGACTGTACACGTATAACGTATCGAGTACGCATCGACGTTGAACGCGAATCGAAAATGATCGTTACTTAATGATACTAGTTGGTAACGTTGAACAACGAACGTTACCCGTTACAGATATTTAGCGGGACTCGCGTATAGAACCTGATTAACAGCGTACCCTATGTTACGGTATACGAATGTCGACGAAAAGATCTTCTCGACGGCTATTTCTTTTCCTCGCGCGACTCGCACAATGCTTCGATGAAGAAGAGGTGCAGATCTTTAGAAAATACGAGACACAGCTGTAACGTGTCTAATGATCGATTACGGTAGATCGCAGTTGTCAAACATCGATTTGCCTAACACGATACTTATCCGTGTAGGTTCGAATCTAATAAATTCCATACTGCCAACTAATGTAAATAGCTGTATACGTATGATACAAAGGGTAAACAACGTTCAGCTATGTGCAAACATTTTCTTACATTTACTACGCGTATATCAATTCCGCTCGTAAACTTCAATAATCTCAGAACTTGCGAAACTATTTTTTCACACGATTATGTTTCAAGTTTGAGAATATTCCAACAAATTATTATCCTGGTCGTAGCACATTGACTTTGATATTAATCCAAACTACTGCTATCTATTAACAAGTACGATCGTAAACATCACACCTCGAAAGACTTAATCTAGAGTTAATTTACAGATAATTCGTTCCACGCTATCTTTGTACGCGCTATGTAGATCATAGAAATGTACATACGCGAGGTACTACAGAGAATGCGCCAATGACACTATCCATTAAACGTACTTCGAACGACGCGACGATTCATCTTTGTCGCCATTTATACGATTTTATGTTACACTCGTTATACAATTATAAATACAATCGTAAATCCCTATATTCGACTTTTCCGATCCAACTTTAAAGTTAAGTTTTCATACGCGTACATAAGTCGATAAACTAATAAAGCAAATTTGCTAAAACAAGGAGTCCTTAGGTTCGACAGATTTATGCATATACCTATGCATAAATACGCAACAACATGTATTTGTAAAAGGCATCCGGTAGGTATCTATCAGCGAGAAAATGTGCGCGACAAACAGATTTTTAAAGCAACAGATTTTCGTAGCTACCTTGTGACGTATATAACGAACGTATAATCCGTATTCGAACCCACATGAATATTTATCCGAATACCGGGATAAAGATGAAATTGATATTGTGTCGTTACGAGGAACATTTAAAATTATATTAACCTACGCGTCATCGTCCAGCTTTGTATCGTCGTACAGATTTCGCATTTTCCATGTGTTAAGCGTAATGATAATCCAACACGTCCGTTGAGCGTGAGCTGCGAAAAAGTATTGCTCTCTTTCATTTTCAAAAGAATAATTGCCATCTTGTTACACTTTATTTACATATATATATATATATATATATATATATGTAATATATATATATATGTATATTTAGAAGAAATTAATCTCAAAAGTAACTTCGTGCAGTCATTATACGTATGTTTCGTGACTGCTTTGCTACGAAAATTAAATTAATTTCAAAACATACAGTTTTCCTCTTATTTCGATTCTTGCAAACAATTATAATTTACTTGCCAATTCTTTCATCGTTATATCGTTGAAATTTCGAAGATAAAAACAGCAAATTATTAATAGTCTGTCTGTATGTTATATCAAGAATACAGTCAAAGTAAAGTTACTTTTTCCGTTTAAACGAAATGCGCGTGCCGTGCTATTAAAGGCGAGTTTAGACACGGATTCGATGAGACGTATAGTTGACAACTATACAATTTGCGCTTTGCGAATCGACGAACGCGTATATTTCTTGAAATTTGAATCAAGAACGTGTTGCGTATAGTCGGCATTTCTTCAAATACGTTATTAATTTTCCACTAACTACGTCGATATTCGTAATTTATTAATAATCGTATAAAACATTGTCTCGTCAAATTACCACGATCGTGGTAATGCGCTTTACGAAAATAACGTTTTACAAACGTCTAATTTGAATATGAAATTTTCAAAACAATCCACAAAAGACTAGAACGAGAGTCTTACGTGTACCTATACGAATTTCGAAGGAACGTTCGAAAAATTGTCATTGTCGGTAAGCGATATGCCGAAGCAATTTACTCTGTGCGTAACTAATTTGATAATCGATACCAGTCAAAGAAGTTCCAAGATCGATGGTGATAAATTTCGAAAGAAGAGATTTTTTCCAATAGAAATTGCGATAAATATTCGACGAAGTAATCGACCAGAGTCTAGCCTCGGATCGTTACTGTCGCTAAAAAAGAAAGAACACCAGCGTTTTACGGTCACCGTAAAAACACGGGTAACCGTACCTCTAAAGTGGGGAATCGGTTGTCGATCGTTGCACGTAAAAGTCCGTGTTGCTCGTCGAAAAATACAAATTTTCGGTCTTTGCGTTTCATCAAATTCGTAGTCGGCAGTCTTTTTATCGATTAACGGACTAACCAGACGTCGGGTCGCGCGTCGGCGTCCTTTAACTTCGACTCGAACGTCTCGTTAACATCGGATTCCTCGGAATCCATGGGTAGTTTTTCTTTTTTCTTTCTTTTTTCTTTTTTTTCTGTTTTGAGCATCGCAACCGCAACCGCAACCGCAACAAATTCGTTACACGATCAAGGATAAGTGACAGAACGAATCGTTCTCGAACAAACTGCTTCTTAGCGATAAAACTTTCCACGTGGCCTTTGTAAATCCAGTGGATTCTCGCATATAGACATTCGGACGCACCGCGTCCTTTCACGTATATTAACGGAACTTTGCGAAGAACGTTTCAAGTGTTTTTCAAGTTTCCTGCGCGAACCGAATCGTGTTCGCGCCACGAAGTCGTCGTGCATATTCCATCGCCTCTCCACCATTCGTTCACGTCCTTGTAAAATTTCGGCGGCCGGTCGTCGTGCAACATGGCGCAAACACGGCACCAAAAGTACGTGTTGATAAACTCGCCGGTACCTTTCCAGCGAAAGTACGAATTGTACAATTCGTCGTCTCGGTCCAAACGATGAAGATACTCGGCAAGCTCTTTCGGTGACTCAAACTCATCCACGTGAATGTACGAGCGGTAAGGAGCGCTGCGAGCGTAATCCGTTGGATGCGCACCCATTACGATCGGCAGAACGTTGTGTCTGAATAAAAAACAGAAATTTATTTCAATAACGTGGCAAAATTGGACGAAATTTTACGATTACAATCTACAATTTACAATTGCATGGCATTTGCTTTATGGAAACGGTGTAGGTTCTTTAACGCAAATAGACCAAAAGGGTTTTCCATTTGATTGAAAGTTCTATACCGATTATTCTAGAAAGTAGGATGTATCGCGATAAATCGCCAACGTCGAAACATCTACGATATTATAACGCGAACAACGTATTAACGATACAAACCTAATTGACAGTAACATGTACCTATCGTATACGTATGTATGTACTTCGTATAAAACATTGCAAGAAAGCATTAAGTTCTGGCAAGAGTAACTTGTTATTCTCGGTTTTATTCCAAAATCTCGGTGAAGATAACACTCGAACATAGTAGGGCAGGAGGGAATCTTGAGGACCTCTACATACATCAAAGTGCGCTAAATAAGGGCGGGTAAGTAAGGTAACAACCGAGCGTGAAGCACACTCTAGCAATTATGGCAACAACCCAACGAAATTTTTTAAGTGGCACTCTAAACCTCGCGTATACCTTTGCGTACGTATATATTTCGTAAAAGATTATGCGCTTTATGTTGAAATTCATGTGTTTGTAATTCGCGTGTTTGTAATTGTAACTTGGATCGCGAGTACAAGCGTAAATTAAAATGTATCATACCCGAGACCATTGACGAAGAACTTTTCCGTGATATAATCCTTGCAGTTGGAATTCTCGAAAGCTAGATAAAATTTGTAGTCCTCGTCGAGCATATCGAAGCACGCTTGAGATTGCGAGCGTGGGCATCGCAAGGAGCCGCAGGTCCCATAGATGTCCACTTGGATGTATTTCGAAAGCTCTTTCGCGTAATGCATACGCTGATTTCGTGGATGACAATTAGAAACGAACCATGCTACCTGAAGCAACATCATCGATATACTTTGAATATTAAGCTTTCTAGAAATATCTCTCTTCCTATTCGATTTATCGTTCTATTGAATTTCGTTCGTGGAATATTCAAAAGGACGAAAACGATGGTCACAGCGATAACCGTAATGTAATGTAACGTTTTACGTCGTATATTTCAACGGTATGCCGTTTTTTCAAATAAGATATTATCATTTCTTCAAACTTTCATAAGAAGCAACTTGACCCGGCGCGTTTAAAATAAAACGATTTCAATGTCAAAAAGATATACGATTTAATCAAAAGTTTGATTATTTTCCATGATCTTTCAAGAAACTGTTTCAAGCATCTAGTAAATATAATCAACGAACGACTGTGGAATAAATAAGATAAGGACGTTGTTACCTTTTTAGTCTTGTTGGCTGCGTAATTAAAAGTCTGCGGTATTTGCGTGACACTAGAGTCGTAATATTGCCATCTTTCATAGGGCGCGACTATGTCGCTGTCACGACGATAAGTTGCCGTCCAATTGATGACAGCGTTCTTCACGCTCTGCGTGTGATAAGGGCACTCTAAAAAATACAGCATCCACACCTGCTGAAAATCGTATTAGTCTCATTCGACGTGTATAATTAAATTCCGTATGACATGGTATGACAGCGCAAACGTTGAACATTTTTTCGTGATTCGCGCAAAACGCATTATCAAATTTAACCAAGTTTAACGTATTACCGAGTTTCACGATCGCGAGCAATAACGTTTAATCGATTAAAAACCATCGAATACACGTAGGCGAGTAAACCTACAAAGCGTTTTGATTTCTCCTAAAAAGCTGAAGAAACGAATTTCTTAAAATAAGAAATACGACGATACGAACGTTGATAGGATATGTAACGAAAGAACACGAGACCTTAGATGGAAAGAAGTTTTTTTTTTTTTTTTTTCATTTTAATTCATATCGTTTTAAACGTAAGTAAAGAAAGAGAACTCGAATAGAAACTTATTTTACCCGTTACACTTACGTTACACATATATCGTAACCAACGCTCTACCTTGGAATCTAAATACTCTATACTGTATGTATGTACATATTATGTAGGTAATATACATATATTTGCATATTATACGCATTCTGTGAACTTTTCTGTACCTTTAAATCTCGTATAAAAGCATAAAAACCTACGATCTAGCTATTACACGATATAAACGTTGATCACGCTAAATTATAGAAACGACGATCTCTGCGTACGTTACTTTGCTCGTTGTTGTTACTTTACATATCACTTTTAGCAAAGATAGGACAAAATTTGAATTTCGTACTTGACTCGCAGATCTTCTTCCCACGTGCGTTATGTAGTCTTTAAATAAGATTAAATCGGCATCTTCGGCGTTATCTCTGACGATGGTACAAGTATTTACTGGACATCGATGCTGAAGAAATATGTCAGGACCGACTTTTGCCTCGGGCATACCATGTGGAACCATTATCTTTTTCAATGGACGATCGACACCAGTTTTATTATAATCAGTCGGTACATACATCAACTGCAAATAATTCATTTCAAAAATAGTTAATTACATTACGCATCACAGAACACGAGAGAGAGAGAGAGAGAGAGAGAGCAAGTATTTTAAATATAATTACGTGTACTCTTCATAAAAGAAAACAGCTAATTAAAAAACAAAATACGTATATACTAGTTGCACGTGGAATGAAATGGTACGAATAGTTTCGATAAACCGTATTGGATAAAATTAGTTGAAACGAGAGAGAGAAAGATATTTAGGAAACGTATAATAAACGAAAAAGTTATTTCGCACAGGTATTACGTATGCTTCTCCGGACGAGATACGTTAAAAAGACAATGAACAGCAGCGCGATAGAAATATATTAATAAAAATAATAGTAACAGAGAAAAAGAATCGTAATCGTGTAAAATTCATAATTGTGTACAATGCCTTTTTTAGAACGCTGCCCTATATACTCGTATAATAGACTGCACTGTGCCGCAGGCGTAGAAGAAAGGGTGAAAGACAAAGTATGTACCGCTACTACATGGCTATGCGCGATTTGAAAGAGAAGGTGGAACACAATGTTCCTATTTTCGTTTAGTAAAGTACGCTATGGACTGCTATACGACAAAGTCGTAAATAGGCAATTCGTTTCAAACTGCAAATTACAGTGCAGCTTCTTGTTCCAAGGAAAAAGACGACGCGCTACGATAAATTCTTGTTTCGAGTAGCAAATATTTAATATCGAATCCGATTACTCGATTACTTTTATCACCGTTCGAATAATATCGATTACGAAACTTTCCACCGGCAATCTCGCTCGCGAGGATATCAAATTTGATAAATTATCGTAAACTTATATTTACAACGGCTATCATCGATCAACCGTTGTACCGTGCTAAAGATATATGTACAGGATGTCCTGTAGATCAGCGTAGATGATGGGATTAACCGGGAAAGGAGTAGCGCTGCAACAAAAACTGAGTTCAAGGCGGAATAAAACGTTTTCGTAGCAACGTTTCTGTTCGAGTCAAAATTGGTACGCAAACGTGGATCTTTCGTGTCTTACGCGCCTCTCGATTGGTAACGCTCTTTCGGGAAATCTGGGAAAGGTCGCGTAGCCTCCTCGTACGTCCTAAATCAAGATGATTATAACATTTTCGGCAAACAAACGTAAAGCATATAAAATACCTACGGTTTCGTGTTACGAAAGATTCACGTCTACAGGGTAAAAGTTAAACTTATATCACGCCGATTCTACAAAAAGCGAATCATGGCAATCGCTGATTAAATTGTCGTTAACGCGATCAAATACAGATATCGTTGCTGCAAATCGATCGAAGCTTACTTGATTGGTGACACGATCGTCGTAAGCGTCTTCGTCGGGCCACAAACGCGCCAATCTGCGGCCAGTACGATGCGATTTTATGGCGGGATAAGGCCTCCTGGTCCCTCCTTTCATATACCAAGGTCTTTTCGATGGATCCATCAATTCTAGACTGTTGCGTGTTAAAATCGTCGTGCCGGTTAGGTTGGATACCTTTTTAACAGAAGAACCACGCAGTTGCACATCTTCCATTACAATTACGTGCTACAATTTCGTCGTTCGCACAATCCATTTGTAATTCCTAAACACGGCTACTGTTCGTTAAGCACAGGCATAATAGCATCTAATCTCTCTGCACTAAGGTTAATTCGTAAGATGCTGTTGAATTTGTTATCGCAACGGTAATTGAAATTGTACCTTATACGTAAACAAAATCTTTCGTTTTTAAATGATTTCTTCATTTTCCGCTCTCACTACATAAAACAAGATCGTAACGTTGTTTCTGCATAAACGATCGCCATTTTAAATACATTGTATCGCGTAAAACTATTCTCTCGCTATCTCTATCGATGAAAAAAGTATAATACGATTAAAAAGATTTATCGCTGAATCGTGTAAATCGATATGATATTCGCGATGATATCGAAGATTCATGTTTTCTCAACACTCTGACGTCGCCTAAAAATTATGCTGTTACGACTGCTTCGCTACGTTTAATCAGATTACGTTGAATATAACGCGTTAAAAAGCGGCAAAATATTTTCGAAAACTTGTTACTCTGTCGCTTCGTATATATAATATATAAGGGAATTTTGGTGACAAAAAGCGGCGATAAAACGTTCGTTCGATTTAACGAAATTTGTTATATTCTATGGCACAATTGTTTTTCCAAGTGCTTGTGAAATAGATCTTCGCTTTTATTCGATCAAATCGAAAAATCGAAGATTCCCAATTTCTTGAGGTAAACCGATTCTTAGCGTTATAAAAAAAAGATAAGTTATAGAATGCAAAAATTGAAAATGTGTAGCACGTACTGGAAAATTTCATCACCTACTGGACTTTTCTTCAGAAACTACAAGTATCTGTTACGATAGTATGATAGACGCGATAATTCTCAAGACTTTGCTATAGATACATAAATTGAACATCGCTTAAGAAAATCCATCACTCTTTAAGAAAATAAATAAATATTTAACGTAATATATACATATACATGTACGTTTTAGTAACATTTTCATTTTTATTTGTACTTGATACGGTCACTATGAACTTTTTATATCATACTGGTCAAGTGGATCCTTCTTGATTCCCAAACTATACGCAGAATTACGGCAAGCGATATTATCGTACTAGTACTCTTTGGCACGAACGAATAAAGGTAAATTAAAAAGACTTACGATTTATTTATATACTTACGAAATCATCGAAATCGTGGAAATTTACATGGTTTGCGTCTCACTGATCTACGTTAAAACAAACCACCGACGACATAAAAACGTTATTTGTTCGATGGATAAATTGGATGAAACTTCATGCGAAATATCGAAATATTAAATCCCGCTAAAAGATTGTATTTGTCAGTTATTTTCGGTATACTCGTACCTACGTATTTTACATAATATTACTGCTTATAAATAATGCTTGATACGTTTATGAATACGTAAATTACTCGTGTTAACGAATATTTGTCATACTTTTATACTGACGATAAGCGTAAAAGCAACTTTCCGTGTAATCACGGGTATTATATTATTTGTAACGATTATGAAGTACAACGATTGTAGCTGTACACCTACTCCTAAGTGTTAGCGATTGTGCGTTTTACATAGCTTTGAAAGTTGCACCTGCATGCTAATTCTATCGGATCACGCTTTAATCGTCAATAGTAAAAACTAATCTAATTACTCGTATGCGGTATTATGCTATATATGCATGTATGTATGCATGTATGTATGTATGTATGTATGTATGTACATATGTGTCGCAAGTCATACGGAACGAAGCAGTCTACATGAAGCTAACGTAACTAGTTGTGTATTAGCTGCGAGTATCTTAGAAACCACAGAGACAACCGTAATAAATCATTTAAACCTTGATCTTAGTAGCGTTCGAAATATGTTTATTAAATTGAGAAATACAATGATACAATCGGGGCAATTAAGCTTATCTATGAAAGCAATAAAGAGCGAGATAATACGTACTTCCGATTTTGTAACTTGGAATAAGAAAGAAAAATAACGAAGCTTCAAATTTATTCCGATTTTGCTATGTTTATTTTTTTGCTTCGCAAGACGGTCTTTTCATTTTGGGAAACATGGAAATCGTACGTGGCTTGATCTCTTGTACACAGATTAGACACGACTTGTCGTATTGCTTTATCAAAACTAAAAAAACAGCGTTCGGTATTTGATACTTTTCAAGCGTTACTTTCGAGAATTCTTGTACATGAGATTTAACTACGATTACCTATACGATAATAATAATAATAATGATGATAATAATAATAATAGGAATATCTATGTAATCATTTCCCTTGAAACACTTCTCCGGTTAGCATTAGTTAATACTTCAAAATTACGTTTACTTAATTACCGTATAAAAAGTTGTTCGATTATTTTACGACGATGTTTAATTAGTACGTTTCGATACATATCGATGGGAAGGTTGTCTCGGTTGTGTTTCACGCATATACCGTGTTACAGTCATCTATCGACAATGCAATTTAACAACTATACCTCGGATAGAAGCTTTTTCTCCATTTTTTCTCGAGTCTGCGAAACATGCATTGTCGGTTTCTTCAATTTTGCAGGCCAATTTCGCTTGATCTGCGATCGAAAGCCGATATTTAAACATTTTTAACGTTTTCAACATTTCAACGTGTAATGATTTTTCCTCCTCTATTCGTTAAGAACTCTAATCGTCTTTAAGAACTTCCATGTGTCTACAGCAACAAAATATTTATTTAACTACTATACATATATATATATATATACCATATATTTAACAGACTGAATCTCCTAGAGTTTGTATTTTTTGTAAAAATTCGTATGAGACGTGTATACGTATTACTCGTTAATTGACACAGATGCGCAAAATAATTTAAATTCAATAAATAATAAAATAGCTGGTTTTTTGATTTACCGCTAGCTTGAACTTCCACATACGCGGTATGTATTACCGATAAAATCAATCTAACAAGCGATATCTCATTGTTGTTAATTTTCAATTTCACGCGAAGTTATAATTAGAGTAAAATGTAAATCAAAAACTGTAACACATGTGATACTCGAACCGTTTTATTCAAAATACCTGCAGTGCTGTTGTTTCTATAAAAAAGAATCATCGATAATTAAATCGTGTCTTTGAAAAAATTTACCTCGAGGAACATAAAACTGAAATATCTGTCGCCTCTTCTGGATAGTTGGCACGGTTCGATTTAGAGGAAATATTGAAAATCGATATTTCATACGTACGTACAGGCAGTGAGAAATTTTATCTCTATTTAATTAATAGAATTCTAGCGACTTTTCGTAAATCTAATAGCATAATATAGTATTATACGTATAAGTAGATGTTGGTCACAGCGTATACCAACACCCGCGTTGAGTAAAAATTTGCCTACAGCGTATAGTAGAGATTATGGATACGCGAACGAATATTTTTCCGAATTAAATCTTAAACGTTAAGACGTACGATATTTAGGAAGCTTAATTTATTACCTTGGTATCGGAAACTCGAACCGGTTGAGATTGTCCAGAATGAGGACGCATACGATGCCATATTTCGTCCTGTAGTAGATTCAGGATAACTAGCAGCAAACCGGAGAAGAATAGCACGTAGAAAAAGTATCCCTTCAGGGAAGGACGCGGCAGACTCATGCCGCACGTTTCCTCTTTGTCAAAAATTATCTATCCATACGCTGTGTCTTGCCCGAACGGTGTCCATTCAGCTACTGAAAAGGAAAATGAAAAATGTAGAACATAAAGTATAAAGCTTAATTCTGACGAAATGGCGATACGTCCAATACGTTCGTACGTATTAATAACGTCCATAAATCGTAATACAGCGCTATATTATTCGAAATATATGATTTCCACGCCTTAAAGGAGCTGTTACAGATATACACTACCACTGAAAAGTATCCGGAAAACCTATTTACCGTTTTGCAGTATACACATATTTTGATTACAAAGATTATGGATAATATAATTATATACCAGTTAAATACTAAATATATTAGATACGGATAATGAATAATAGCTACGTACACATATACCGTCACCATATACTAATATATACCAATGGCATTATAGTGATTTCTAGATTGAATTTAGAATTGGCATTTTTGTATAGATTGTACGATTCTTTACAAACTCGGTTGTAGGGTTTAATTCGTTTCTGTGAAAATGTGACATTGGCACTTCTTACACCGAACCTTACGGATTTATATCGATATCATCAAAGGTGAGTTTACAATTTTCGAAGATTTTATTGCGGAAAACGGTTTGTAACTTTGGTGTCGCAACGGGGTAGAAACGAAATTAAGTTGAAAGAATATATCGATATATCGTGGAACTTGGTGGCATTAAACGGTGAATTGTCTTACACGGCGACATAGAGAGAGTCAAATCGATTTTCGAAAGCCAATATATATTACTAACGCTTATATATGCATCCTTTGTTACTTGACAAACTCTTTATCTTTGGATTTTTTCATTTTTTGACCGTAAGTTGGTTAAGGTGGCTGTTCTAAACTGACGGAAAGAATACCGATATTAACGCAACCAATTATGCTTAAAGTAGTAAATATTTGTACATAGATACGTACATACATATATGGTTATTTGCGATACGTTACGCCTATATAAAAATATTTAATCGCAAATATATACGTCGTTTCTCTTTTTTCTTCTTCTTTATACTTGCGTATTTAGTATGTGCATTTAGCATTGCCTGACCGTTACATTTGTGTACTAAACGTGGATTACTCGTGTACTAAACGCGGACGGAAAAGCTGTGATTTTATTCGTGGCGCTGGGTGAGTACAAAGATCAACGCGGATTAACTTTCGGTAATAGCAACCTATTGCCGGGTAAAATGTCAAACGTTTTAAGGATTCGGAAAGGTTAGGAAGAGAATGATGGTAGATAGGTCAAGATAGACCATTGTTAGGTACTGTCGGAAGACACGTAAATCGGAATAACGGAGAGTTTACGGGGCATGGATGAAATGGGTTACAAGACGAGATAGAGATGAATTCAATGTTTGAGAAAACTATATTACAGTCGTGCTTTCGTTTCTGTTTTTTACGATCTTTCTGATAGACATGGAACAACGTTCGAGAAGAAGTAAAATATACCGAATATAAACGGAGCGATTAGTTTGAATTTTAATAGGGCCTCTCGAAGACTTTGATGTAATCGATAACGACGATAAGATTACGATTATATCGATCTATGATTTGCAGTTTTGTATTGAAATGGAAACACCACGTATCGAATATCGTTGATATTACGATTCGCGTTATACGTATAAACTTTTGAAATCGTCTCACATCGTACCCTGTAATACATACGTATGCAGAGTGTGAAAAGAAACGAGCGATATTCGTAACACTCGATCAAGACGGTGAAACATTATTTTTCCAGTTAAATGGAATTTAATTTTACTCTAGAAATACATTGCTGACTGAGTAGATCGAAAAAAGACGTAGCCGATAAGTTTTTTTTCGCTATTTCACTCGCCCTTCTTGTTCAGACTGGCGTGAGACAAACGACGGAAATTAAATACGCATAGCAGTCGAAATTCTATGGGAAAACGTGAAACGTGAACGATCTTCGTCCGATTCGTTGATCTACGACAGCTGCTAGTCCGTCTATCGTATAGCGTGATTGTAAAAGTAAATAGATCGCAACTTGAAAGATAAATATCAAACGACACTTCCGTAGGTACGTATATATATAGGAATTTTCTTCTTCGTTTTCTCGATGGCTAAGATCACAGCTCGCAGACACCGCCTCTTCTGCTTTAACACTCCGTGTATAGAAATCAGAATTCTATGTATAACGGGGAAACACGCGTTACGCGTAAAGTGTTCGATCGCGACTATTGCCATTGTTAGCATGTTAATTTAATTCGACAAAACACTCTCGTTAAATAGCCGCGAGAGTATTTGCAAGATCGCGAAACAATAGCGAGAAAATAAAAAGAAGTCCGACGCGATCGCTGCAATTTTTCTTACCGTCCACTGAACTATAAAAGAGTATTAGGTATGCGGAATTATAGATTAGATCGATAGTAATGTAAAATATTCTCGCGATAATCAAGTATGCGTTAACTACTGCCGAATACGATTACCACTGAATACGGCTACTACGTACCACGTATATATACGTATATACGTTGTCATCCGAAAAATATCGTCTAAAAGAGAACGTAAAAGACTATAAACAGTACTTTTGGCATTATTTCTTATCTGATCTACGGTTGATCACATGCATGCAAGGTGGTGTATCCGATATTATCATTTGGATTCACATCGATAATGTTATCTCTAACGGAAAATGTTGGGCGGTTGCAAAAGTATTTTTCCCGTTATTCCTTATTTTATGCAGTTGATCGAATTTGCTTTTTCAATGGAATAGCATATTTTTCAATACGTTTAATACTCGATTCAGTTCGTCATTTCTTAAGAAAAAAAAAAAGTATTAATCCTTTCAGACAAAATCATTTATATTTTATATATTTCGATATATTTATTCCTTTCACCCGGAGAAGAAATTTAAAGATCGATAGGTAATTTGGATCGTCGACTCGACAGATAGAAGCCATTCGCAGTAAAATTCCGCGACATACAGATAATTATGTATAGAAAAAATTGAACGATCTACAAAATTAACACGAAGCAAAAGACAATACTTTCAGAAGAAGTAAGAGACACGCAACTACGCTCGAGCGTAACGCGAAACGCATATGTATATTCGTTGCGAGAGCAATCGATACATTTGACTCGTTAATACAATGTGCTTAACAACTTCGCGACAACATCAAGCACCGTTCGAAGTAACATGATTTTCATTTTACACGTTGCTTCGTAATTAACTTAGAACCTCCAGTACAAACAATTTCATGTAAATCTCCGACCCAAACGAAAGTTCAGTGACATTGAAAGACACGCACCGCATCGTATACCTTACAAAATTATCTACTTATCTGTACGGCTTAAAATCTTAAAATCAATGTTTTACAGTTATCGCTGTAAACGCGCAGAGACGAAAATATTCATCTGCGTTAAAGAGGTTATTCTCCTTAAGATAGTTAAACGTATTAGTATTTCGATCCACGTGCAAATAACAAAACTGGATCGATCCATTAATTATACAAACACTTTTTACCAAGAATTGCCTTTTAAACACGCTTAATGGTTAAATAACCGTTAAGTTAAATTATTTATCAATCAAGTAAGTCGTCAAGTAACGATACACATTCAGTTTGGAAGGTCTCGTCTCGTGGCTGTCAAAACACAGCTACAATAGACAGCTTACAATTAGGATAACTCGATGCTACAGAAGGACGAAAGCCGATCGAGAGGTGGATAAAAGAAGATGGGCAAAATTTCGGTCGAGTAATCTCGATCTTTGATACACCAGTCTTGCGCCGAAAAACAGCGAAAACACTTCGCAAATCTTGTGGTTCCTTTGCAACAAAACCAAATAGTCAAGAAGCAATTAGCACACGACATTGACACGAGACGTGTCGTTACGTATATTTATACTATGATTCCTCCTTCGTTAAAATAGATGCTTAATAAGTTTACCATAAATTTGTAATTTATTTTTCAGTAGTAGCAGTATCATTTTTTAAAAGCGAAGAAATTTGATAATATAGAATTACATTTATACGACAGTGGTGCTAAAAGTTATAAATGTAATTAAATGGGCTCAAAGGAACGACCTAAATGATGCAAAAAGCGCGGTAGACAACCTTTGGATTGTACGGTAAGTCTTGCGATTACACTCTTCCGCTTAATTTACAGCCTTCGAGAGCAAATAGAGTGGAAGAAGGTAATAACGAGAGAAGAACGAAAATTCGATTTTATTCAAACAGTGGAGAGCATCGAGACCAACCATCTCGTAACTCCGTTAACGTTTCAACATGGCGTACAGAAATTTATTACGATCTTTTAATTTTTTCTCGATATAACGCGAATAGTAAATTTAAAGAATTATATTAACTTAAATCTATTATTTTTCATTCAATACCGCATAAAGTATTAAAGTTATTTAAAGCAAATTCATCGTAGAAAATCATTTTCAATTTACGTAGAGCAAAGGTATATATACATATACTTTTATATATATGTAATTTTCTATTTATATTATATATATATATACCTTTGCTCGGCAAACGGCAAGAATCGATGGAAGATCGCAGCGTCGAGGAGAAGTTCCAGATCGTTGCGATTTCCAAAGAGTTCAACGATTCACGATTGTTACACCAGTTCCTCGCTGGACTATCCTCGTGTCCATTAGCGTAAGGAAGAGCAAAGTTATCGTTTCTACATAAACGTATCGATTCCTGTGTTTGCAAATAATAGCTTGTCGAGTAAAGATTTCGCACGAACCAGTGAGAAGAATAACACACGAACAGGGTCTACGCCCTCGCAAGGTTCGCCGTATGAAAGGATGGATCATGTCGCGTATGCGTTTAAATTTTAGACGATATAATAAAAATAGAGATTCGATACATAAGCGATATAACGCTCTAACCGTGAAATAATTTCTTTCGACGTTTCTGTAGATCGAGATCAATCCGTAGAGATATTATTATAATTTATAACTTATATCTATTATATTACATCGTTTATTTCGAAAACATTATGCATAATATAATGATCTTACTGGCGCAGTTCTACTTTCTTCGCTCTTGCTGTCAGTTGCCTTTTCACAGCGTTTTCCTTCGTTTCGAGTTCTTTGTAGCAATCTCGGAGCAAAGGATCGCAAAAGTGGTCGTAACGTAAAAGAAAACTGTCTACTGCAACTTACGTATGTCAGCTTTCTGAAAAACATACTTGAGTAGCATGCTATGTACATTTCAAGAATTATCTCAGTACGTTAATACGACACGTTTTATGGCCATTCCTACGTGCAATTCCAGCCGAACTATCACGCGCGATCCGTATGTGCGTATTTATATATAGAATTTTGTACGCATCGAAATGCATCAAATAACGCGATACTGCGTTTAAGTATTAAGCGACGAATCACGAAATTAACTTAATAGCGAAATAGTTACAATAGTTATTTACGTATATACGTATTGCTATGTATATATAGCTGGAAATATTTACCTTCGTAACAATCGTCTACGCTAAGTACGTTATTAAGGAAGTGAACCGGTTTCGGAAGACTAGCTCGACATTTAGGACATAGCAAACGTCCGAGCTTAAACACTAAGCACACAGTCGGTTCTAACACGTACTGAATAATCGCCGAGTAAACGATGCGACATTTGTAGGCTACATAATGAAAAATGCGTACACAAGGTGTTTCATATTAATCGCCAGCTTAAATAATCGACAATTTACCAGGTTAACCAAAGTTGCATAAATTACAGGAGAAATTTAGACGAACCGATTAATTAAGAAAATAAGGTGAGATCAAGGGATATAATTATTTGAAATATTTAATATTTGCTGGTTTTTACATATGCATTTACTTTCTTTACGACATTTAAGTTATATTATACAATTGGCAAATATGTAAAACATACGCAATTGGGAACATATACTGTACCAATTTACACAAATACCCAAAATTTGCTTACACAGTCATGTAGTCATTTGTATTTCACTTTCTAAGATTTATTAAATTAAGAAAATTAAATACAAAATGTATTATAGTAATACAATACATGCCAATACTTGCCCTGAATAGTTGGAAAATTTAACTTCAAATTCTACGATTCTAAAATTGTATTTTTCGATCATTTTGTCACAGTGGTAACGGCTGATTCTTATATTTTCGGCCAACAATCCAACGTTCCTCCAAAGTTAACAGAAATAAAAACAGTTACAATTTCATTGTATTAGGTTTAAAGGTATATTGGAACACGAGCCATCATTTTGTCACGGATTGTATGCGGCGAATGCGATCGATACGTCAAGTACACCTGTCAATGTCACATTTAATTTGTATCTATCTCTACAAATCTCAGATACAACTATCGATTTTTTCATCCCTTTATCTACAGCTTATCTGTTATTAATCTCCTTTTCATCGACTCTGCAATCGAAAAACGTACAATCTAGCTCTAACTTGAGTGAAAATGCCCAACTGCATCGGACATTTTCTATTAATTGAGCATGTACTATATTATATATAATTTAAAAACGAGTCAACTCTAAGAACTTTAATTTCATACAATATAGATACGGATGAGAACATGTTTACCCGAGTCACACTATGTAATTTTAAATCGCTATAACATTTATGACTGAATACTATTCGACGAGAATGACATCGAAAACACACGTTCAACCATAGACCACTTGTATATCGTTGATGGCCATTGGTAACACGCCACGATTATCAGTATGTTATCGCTAGTAATTGCAAGACTAACAAAACGAACCTAAAGGAGATGTGTAATATTTACTTACGGTTCTTTTCTTTTACATACATATGTAGAATGCATTCAAATATTGATTTAAATATCTTTGTCGAAGGGAACAGAAATTTGCCTTTTTCCGAATTACTTAGATATCTTTTCTTCTTATCGCATAATTTATAAGCTTTACAGAACGTTTCCAACAATTCAGTTCCTTGCCATCGCTTCAAACGATTTTCAACGTGCGCATATACATACATATGTATATGTATAAAATTTTAATATAAATAAATATAATGCATTAATGCGTCTAATAAATTAGATTACGTGAAAATAGCGTGCAAAGTTTAATATCGCGGAATATACTACAAATTGATGCATGATTTCCGCTTAACGGCTATATTACAAACATAAAAGCAAATGGTTTCTTTCCGATATAAAAGGTCGAAAATTCGACGTTATTTGTCACCGACATGCCGTACTTTTGATTTTAAACGATATTCAAACAATTTTATTTCAACGAAGTATGAATATGCATGTAAGTGACTTCAAAGTGATCAAATATGTGCGCTTTTTGTTTTGAATGTTTGAATTACGGAATTTCAGATATCCTTTAAAAAATGACATGTCACTGCGAAGGTTAAAGAAAATCATCTTCTTCGAATAAATTGATCGCTATTGAAAGTAATATCAAGTTGCTTACTGTAATCGCAAGATGAATCTCTCTTGCTCTATCAGGATCCTTTGTGCTTGAAATTTCACTTTTACGCTTGATTCTATTTACAAGATCGTGTATTTACTTCTTTTTATGGAAACGCGAAATGAACAATTCATGTTCACTAATGAACTATAGAGAAGTTGTCGAAAGATAGGCAAACCGTTTTGGTAAATTCGTACGGTGGAACTGAATTATTTCTGCGATTTAAGATAACGATAGTCTTTACTTTCAAACACTTTATAAAAACGTGATAGATATTTCTTATATATTAGACGAATATGATTCGATTAACACAAACGTGATTCATAGGCTTTTGATATCTGAATGTGCTAAAATATGGCGCGTTAAACGGCATTTATTAAATTACACATTTATCAAATATATGAAATGAACGTCATGCCCATAAAGTATTCTCCAGTTCTACGATTTCATTTCATTTCAGTCACTAATGCTTATTGAACAAAATCGCTCTAAATGATTTAATAATAAATCAGTCAAATATATATGTGTTGCTATTGATGTACGTATAAGTAGACGACTATGTAACCAATATTCGGTAATTAGTCGAAGCTGCTAGAAATATGTATGATATACCTATATCCACGCCATGTAAGATGTATAGGTATATATGTACTTACTTGCACGTCTCTGGCTAAATTTTCGTACTGCTATTGCGTAAAAATTTGTTTCCAAGAAATACGTTTGACATAAAAACGCAATAAAAATGATTATACGTATGCTATCGTGCGAAGAAACGTGATCAAGTTTCACTGATACTAGTAAGAATCGACCACAAAAACTAGACTGGACACGCTTACCTTATTACCTTATCGTCAAAGCTTCCAATCATATCCTAATCGACTGTCCTAACAATAAATACGGTATAAAAAGATTATAACGTGACTTACCTGCTATAAAAATGCTACAAAAAGAAGAACGCTACAAAAGAAGATATTGATTTTACTACCTATTGTATTGTAGACACGTGTTTATTCCGCTGACTATTTTCACTGTGGCTACCAATAACTTTGAAAGTTGCGTATCACCTTAAACTTGTAATTTAAAAAAGAAAAAAAAAAAAAGAAAAGGATTCGGTTCAAATACATATTACAGCGTTTTCACTTCGTACAGATTGTTTGCAAGCTTAATCGTATTTCTTGAATTTAAGTGTTATTGGCAACTACTCTTTCTTTCACGCTTCTTTTACAACGAGCAATTACGCGTTTGTATATTTTTACTTAACTCGTTATTATTTTGACACCGAAAGCTTTGCCTCTAACGACATAGCCCAGTTATCGCGAAAAATATCGATTATATTCTTAATGACCCTTTCGCAATTGGAACAGGCGTCCAATTACGTACCACATCCAATGACTCGACATCATGGGCCTCGCATGCATATTATCATTCACGTTACATGATAAATTAGCGCGATAAATATACGGAAATATAGTCGTATTGTGCTCTACAATCTCATTCGCAATTTAGCTAACGGTATTGACAGATAGATTTCTCAATGTACGAATGTTTTATCGAATACATAATTTTTGTTATTTTAAAAGTTATTGTTCGATCATTTATTGCGACAAGAGCCACCTAACGAATGCGTACGTTTCATAAAATATAGATTACAGTTCAATTCGTAATTTGTAATACCAATAATTAATCGATGCTCGATAGGATTTAATCAACATGATAGAAGCTATTACGTTATAGTATAGAGGTATAGATCGCATAATGTAAGCGCGCAGGAAACAAAACTTTACCTTACAAACCATAGACGTATATACATACTTCAATTATCCGAAATGTGAATAAAGAGTAGACCAAATGTAGATACTGTGTAAGTTTTATAAACGTTCAGATAACCTAAATAACGCGACACCTGAATATTTTCCAACTACCGTGTTCCCGGATGTAGGTACAAAGAGTTTTAACAGCGATACGTGTAACAGGAAACTAATAGATTTCACCTGTTTTGCATCGCTACGCGTCTGTGTTTCTGCGAGTTTTATTTTAACATAGGCCCGCATATTTAATCTTGACTGTCAGTTCGCCAAAAGTATCAACATACGAGTATGTGTACTTATTTAACTTATTGTTACATAACCATGTTAGATATCAATATGTGTACAGGGTGGGATAGATAAAGCGTTGCCAACTGTTCTCTCCGAAGCCATTGCAGATTGTAGATTTCAACATGAAATTTTCGGATTAACGCTTTTTAGGCTGTAAAGTTTCTTAAGTACCGTATACGGTATACTTTCCGAGTTTGAAGATATCCACTTGAAATGACAATCATTTCTACCAATCCTTTTGACGGTAATAATATCTTTGTTAACGTAAACGCAAAGTTTACTCCTTGTCGGATACGTATAGAAAACTTCATAAAATTCACTGACCGAGAAAGCAAACGCGACAACTCACTAAAGACTGGATATTACAGAGTCAAATGCTAAAAGCAATAATAAAGACAAAGGATATTTTCACATATTTTCAAACTTCGTTTACTTCTAATATTAATTAAGTCTTTGTAGTATATGCCTATATACGTATACCGTATCCGAAAAATAATGAATTACGCCGTTAGATACGAACGAATACCTTCGACGAAACAGCGAAATATGCTTAATTTGCGAAGTAAAGGTACATAGTGAAAATGCAAAGAATGATTACGTCATTTTATGAAAATTGCAATTTATAAACCGCATTTTTTTTTTTTTTTTTTTAGCAAAAATCACGATTTAAATAATCAAATACTATTCGCGACTCTATAAAAAATATGTTCAAACCAATATATATTGTTAATCGTGAGAACACGTGCGGTCGACTGTAACTCCTAATGTTCGAATCGCTTCGCACAGAATGTGTCAACATAGTACATAAATACATATATACGTATGTGACCCCTCCAAAACCATTCACTCTTTATCCGAACTATTGTTTTTAACAACGCATAGTAATCTGCGTTTATAGATTAAAGTTGATCACTCTGTATACGTAATATCTACCGTAGGACAATAAACAATCAGTAAGAAAACTCGAGCACCTTACTAGAACCCGTTCGGCCGATATATATAATATGTGGATATATCAAAGGACAACAGGCACAAAACAGATGAAACTTTTTACTTACGTTTGTCGATCCATTGATACATTTGACATAATTTTCACACAAACCAGCGTATTTTGAGTGCAGCTGCTTATTTCTAGTATACAATCGACGTTCTAGAAACCAGAATCTATTCCGAGTCTACCCTACAACGGGAGAGTGAAAGCGCCATGCCAAATTACATAGTGAAAATAGATTACTATCGAAATATTCGGTTCTAATGTTCGATTCCGACGAATTTCATTAATCCGCCTAGTAACCAGTTACGTGCACACGTATTGTCATTGGCTTGTCAATTGCTCGTTACAGAGGTCCGTACTGTTTCTAAACTTTATTTACTTGCACTGCATAATAATCGAAACAATCGCACGTTAGACACCGGAACTCTGGTTTCTCATCTTTCGTGATTCGTTATTCCCTCAATGTTATTACAAGTAGCAACCGTCGATTTCCACAAGATTTAATACCAGAAGCAAAAATTAGATTTTTGAAAGATATTTTTAGTCTCTAGTAAGTTTCTGTTAAGTCTGCAGTTTATTGTAAGTTATCTGACTTGTGATCTCTAACGGTTGCTATTTACGTATTGCATTAAATACACTCTGTGACAAAACTGTAAGACGTTTAAGATTTTGACGGATATTGTTACATAAATAATAGTAGGATCGCTAGGATAGGATCGAACTACTTCGGTAACGTTATATTTCGATCTAAATAGGGACTATTTACAATCGCAAATTCTTCAATGAAAATCAGTAGGACGATACGATGTACAGGGTGTGAAAAAAAGTAAGCGCGAAACGGTCATTTGCGAAACCTTTGTTCCTCGCGATGAATACTATACCATACGATAAAAAAGAAATTTGATCTTGAATCTCAAAATGAAGGTTATATTTACGCAAACTTTTCTTTACAAATCTTCGTCGATTCGAAGGTGTAGGATCGCTTTTAACGCCTACCTTTTTTACACTCGGTACATATAAGGCAGGGAATATGATAAATGTTGACTTTAAGGGTGGCATATCTTGACCTTGACGCATGTTGTCAAGCACACTCTCTCGAGCAACCCCGAGAAGGTTTTAGCCGTTGCTGGTTATTCCTTATAAAGTTAATAACTTTAGAGTTACTTTAACTTTGAGTTAACTTAGAGTTAGCTTTAAAGTTAATAAGAAAATTGCTGTCACCGTTACAGCGAACAAACTCTGCCTACAACTGCGCGTTCGTGGCGTACGCGTGTAGTACCGGTTGCCGATCGGCCGGCGCTGCGCGTAGAATCTTAGTTGCAAAGCGCTGGGGCATAATGGTAACGATAGTTTTTTACCGTTTGCGAATATCTCGACGACTAAGACAGTCCGGTGTGTGTAGCTATAGGAAAAACTTGTCGGAAACGTCGATTTCCACAACATATTTAAAGATCATGGAAATCGGTAATGCTATCCGCTTTCTAAATATCTAATTACTCTTTGCTCTTATCAACGATATGATTTTTTCAATCCGTATCGATCTCTCTTACTTCTACCGCTATAGATCCACCATCGTATATATACGTATATATCTGTTACTAAACGTTCTAACACAGCGACTAGGATGACATTACAAATCGTCGATGAACAATAGCCGCGATCCACGCAACATACATATTTAAGTACTCGTATTTAGGTAATTACGTTACGAAAAGATAGACCTTCGCGAGACCAATTTTATAACTGACAAAGTGTTGCCACGATTTGCATGGCATAAATTTATTTCTCTGATATATTCAGGTCAAAAACCATACGCATCTGCTAAATTATACAATATTATATAATACAATACATATATGTATGTATTTATTTCGCAAACATTTTTCTTGTTTCATTACACCAGGCTGAACTAAGGGAACCTTCAACGTATATCGTCAATATTTAAAGTTCTCGACTAAAAAGATCAATATATACGTACATTGTCAACACTATTTTGTCAATATTTATCGTCAAGCCACATTTTTATCGGCAACTTTAAGATATTGGCAATATTATGGATCGTCCGAGGACTCTCTAATACGTTTAATCACTTGCAAATTTAAAATACTATCGGGATTCTAATTAAAAATACGTACGAAGTGAAGCGATATCAGAGACATTACATCCCTCTTTCGGTTTATTCTATTCGGTACTTTTATACGCGGTGAGAAAACATATTTTTCTATAATCTTCATCGCATTTACCGTGTTATCGACAACGATGAGATCTCGCTAAGAAAGGAGAAGTTACGAAAATCTACTACAAACATTAATCATTTTGTGATTTTGAAAAAAAAAACAAAAAAAAAAAAACAAAAAAGCTAAGTTATATCGTGACAATCATAGTTCTCGTACATCGAAGAATATTTGAAATGTTTGTATTTTGATCGCGATACATAATGAGAGAAAGTGAAATGGCAAATTCATAGAAATATGAGATACCTGATTGGTAGCAATATGAGACAATCTCGCGTTACTACCACATTTAAAAATTGATCACTAAATAATAAAATGAAGTTCGATCGTTCCTTCGGATCTTACGAACGAAACTGAATAAAGAAAACAAAGGTTTAAAATTGTTCCGAGAAAAAAAAAAAAAAAAAAGGATACAAGCTATTAAAGCTGTGAAATTAAACAAATTTATGTACTCTAAAGCGGCAAAAGTATTTAACGTGCCACGGTCAACCGTAGCCCGTATGCGTTCTAGTCAATGAACGCGTTGCTTCTGAGAACGTAGCTTGCGCAAAATTAGCGTAAAAAACAATTTTAGAAAATGG
Organism: Bombus picipes; assembly: GCA_014737485.1. NCBI lineage: Eukaryota > Metazoa > Arthropoda > Insecta > Hymenoptera > Apidae > Bombus > Bombus picipes. The sequence goes on along the minus strand of JACXIP010000011.1, from coordinate 464,646 downwards.
CCTCGAAACCCATTTGGTTAATTATACGTATCTTCAAGATGAAGTCAAAATTCTTTGGAACGTCCACTAAACACATCCAACTAACCATCTATCAACTAGCGAACGTTTAGAAATAGTATCGAGCATCCTTTTCGGAATAGCGTGGCAGGAAAAGGCTGGATAGACCGTTTTTTAACCCGTTATCGAGACGAAGATCGTTTCACTGACACCAACAGACGCTTCAGCTGCCAGAACACTCGGCTTCAACGGAGAAAATGTAAATGCTTTTTTTTTCTTTTTTATATATATTCTTGATCAAGAGCGTGAGAAATATCGTTATACTCCCGATCGAATTCAGAATGCAGGCGAGATGGGGCTTTTACCGCTGTACAGTCGAAAGTATCGAAAGTTGTTGGTGTTGAGGGGAAAAAAGGCAAATGGCCAACTTAACGGCGGCAGAACGTGGTGCATCGATGACAGTTACGTGCTGTATGAAAGCGGCAGAAAACTTTGCGCCACTTATGATCATTTTTCCGAGGAAAAATGAGAATAAATTACTTACGAAGATGGCACTATGCGAATCGTTCGGTACGTGTCATCCATCTGGCTGGATTTAAACACCACCCTTCACACGATGGTTACCAACGCTTCGTTAATTTTATCAGACCTTCGGAAGAATCTTCTATCTCGTTGATATCGAATGGACGTTACAGCGACACGCCTAACGTAGACGTAATAATAAGCAATAATATATTTTAGGATAACGTAATATTTCTCATTATTTCTATATAACGCTATAACATAATATATGACTAACATAATATATGATTTTAAGCATTTAGTTTCGATCGAAATGCATCAGCGCTTCAAAGTACATCGCTGCTTCGAACAACGTTCTTTGTCGCTGTTTAATATCACTGTTCAATCGTTAATTTGCGATTATTAGTTATAAACGAATAATTCGTTATTTACGTTTAATAACCGTAATCGTATGTTGGATTAATTAGATTAAAACAGAGAGGCAACGATATACGTACGTAGATGGGTAGATACTCCAGTTCAAAGATGTGTATATCAAAGTTGCGTTACCAAAGAACTAAAAACGTTCTACTAACGCTAAACGCAAAATAAGATTATCGCCTTTCTCTTTTTTCCGCTCGTTTTTCTAGTGTACATAGATAGCCTATCGATATAATCGACTACATTCTTTCGTTATTGACAGAACTACAAATAGCTACAAATAGCTGTGTATAGCTACTCGTATAAATATCATTCGTAAATATTTAAGGATATACTTCTTTTGGCGAGAGAGATACGGTAAGGTTTAAGCAAAATAATATAAATTATATTCCGTAAAGTATTATACATACACACGATAAACGTATATACGCGTATGTATATGTACTGGTAATGCTAAAAATAGATAGAATTTTTACATAATAATATGCTTAATGGAACGAAACAATCGACCTTAGTCGAATCGAGCTTTCTTTACGAATATGATACTAAATCCGGCTGTAATGCGGCACTGATGCTATCGGTTCTTATTATCGAAATATAGCTAAAGAGGTAGTATAGAACACCGTACCAGCATGAATCAACCTTCACGCCCACTTCCCAATTCACCCCTCTCATATGTATGTACATACGTATAGTGCTTGCCATGGTAACCTCAACATTTCGTACTGAAATCATCGGACGAGTAAAAGCACAGATATAAAACTGGTATTTTACATATCGTACATATCGTATAATCGTTCAAAGTTGAACATTCGGAAATTACGATACACGTTAGAGACCACGCAATATAATTTTCTCGAAGAAAATAGGAAAACTTTATAACATCGTGTACGTAACTCCTTTTACATATCATAAGCGAATATAATCTTTACATATACACTCAACTTATCATCACGAAGTTGCAACGATCAGACCAAACTAATTTACTTTTTAAACGATTTAGCAATTATTTCCGTAGTGTTTTACTTCTTTGCTGTAATTCGTACTATAATTTTCAACAGTATCTATTTTTCTCAAAACCACGAATTCGGAAAGCATCAGACTTATTTACATATGTACATGTACGTACTTATGTATGTATTAAGTTTTTCCCGCGTAATGCTATATAGCGTTTCAATAAGCGCAAAATATTCACCACAAAATTGCTACTTCCATCATAGTCGTTACGACTATATACCTGTTGTAACTTTTTGCAACAGTTAATCACCTAAGCTTGTCCTCGATGATGATAAATCTTTCGGTATTTAAAATTTCCTTGTCTTAAACACTTACACTCAAAATCTTCGATCATGAACAATTTAAGAGTGTATCGTAAACTAAGTTATCTCTGTCGCGACTATACGCTGTTTGTATTTAATAAATATAAATATACATATAATTTATGTATTATTGTATTTTCTTGAAATTTTCTCGAAATCTTCTCGAAATCTTCTCGACGTAAAAGTGTTATAATATACATTCGATTCGTTATTTGTACAGTAACAGACTTTTCAACGTTCGTAGCATGTTGTTATAAATTAGAAAAACCGATACGTTTGTAAAGCGCAAACACAAAAGAAAAGTTTAAACGATCGAACAAGATGTTTGAATGTACATGTATACTTGACATTAATACCGTACATTATCGTATTGCGACGCTAATTACAAAGCATCAGGTACATCATACATATATACTAATATGTATTGTGTTATTTTGTTAAAATGTATCGTATTAAAATGAATACAAGAGCAATCCGGTACGGTAGTTACCTACTTCGAAATCCATACCAATGTTATCGATATAGAAAAATTGAATTATTTGAAATTAAGCGACAGGTTCAGATAGATATCGGATAGTAGCTTTTAATTTCAAAGTTTACGCGTGAAAGATAACGATAAGGCTAATTGCAATATTTTGAAAAAAGCATCCTATTGTACATAGATATATCTACTACTAAATGATCTTTGTATAACTGAGGAACTAGCAATTAAGGAAGTTCATTCAGAAAAACGGCGGATACGGAGGTAAGCGTAAGAAGCGTACCGCACCCGAAAATCTGACATCGATAGGAATTTTACAACGAATCGTAAAAATGCTTGATAGTTAGTTTAGAAGTTGCCAGTATACCATACAAGATCTTCATAGAGAAAACGATAAAACATCAAACAGATTTTGACAGATAGATAGACAGATAGATAGACAGTTGCAAGTTATTTCGCAAAATGAACAGCTGGTAACTCGCGCTTACGGAAAAAGTGATTATTATAGCCGTCAGAGCCGTATAGCGATAAAATATATGAACCGATTGTTAAATATCGTGCGAACGTTAACAGTTTCGCCGTTTCATGGCACCATGCGATACCGAGAGTGTAACGAATAGACAGCGAACGAACGTAAGGAAAAAAGACTTACCGTTCGAAAGATGCATCGGAGGACGGGACCACGTGTTTAACCGTGAAATACGAGTAGCAGTGCACCACGAAGATGCACCTCGATGATGCACTCACCCTTAGTCACATGTCCAAATGCTTCGCGTCGGGCACCACCTATGCGCGAGATTATTCATTCCCGATCGGGCGATTCACGGTGTAGACGGTTGGCCTAGCCCGTCGCTTCTGTCCTCTTGCTGTATCCTCCTCCTACCTACTCCTACTCCTCTACTCCTACTCTACCTCTTTTTCCAGCTCTTTCTCCTCCTCGTCCTCCTATTCCACCACCTCTCGGTGTGCGCAGTTCCTTTTCGCTTCCGTAGACGTTGCGCGTTCAACACGCGCCATCCCCTTTACTCCATCCTCGCAACCCCCGAGCTTTGTGTCGGTATTGCACGTACCAAGTTATGTAGCAAGGGGAAAATCTATAAGAGCCGCGACTGCGCCCTCGCTACGCTGCTCCACACGATTTCCCCGCTTAAGCCTCCTTCAGCATCGCGAACTTAATCGCACAGCTACTAGCATCCTGCTGCTCGAAATGATCGAAACGATGATCGAACTGACGATCGAACTGACGATCGAACTGACGATCGAAATCAACCCGCCGTACTAACCAGACATTCGACTAATATTTGGAAAACGGATAAACTAGATATATGTACTTGCCATACATACGCAAGCACTCTGACCGAATGATCCTTTATGCGTTGCCTCTATTAAAGACTAAAAGATTTTCAGAATAATCATACAATAATGAAGGAAAAATAAAATAGTGCAACGAAAAGAAATCGTCGACTGTAAAAAGCACGCGAAAGTTTACACGTCGTAGCCCACAAAAAAATACCGCGATAATCTACCGTTAAGGAGTTTTCCGCGCATTGTCAATTATCATTTACAAAATAGTTACATATGCATTTATGTATCTCAATATTTATTTTTAAGCACTGCACAATTACCATGTAAACGAAATCGAAGATTTAATAGTTTGTCTCCCACAAGTTTCCAGTTCAATTTAAAGCAGAAAAATTCGAATTTAAAGCAAAACCGCGATTTTCTTTTTTAGATTATATGTCAAATTACAAATATTACATATGTAATATTAGTATTAAAATTACTATACGAAACTTGGAAATTAAAATAAAATTTGGTCCACTTAATGCGTAGAAGATAAGATATTTTATATTCCACATTCTTTTTTATATTCATCCATAATCTTTTTCAAATTGGAATTAGTCGTAAAGTATTAAAAAGTATAAAACAGGTATGTAGAGAAATATTATTGCTCGTTCTGCTTTTCTAGTGACATAATTTATGTACATATTACGAATTTAGAAATAAAATTCATTTCATTTATAAAGATCTATTTACATCGATATCTGTGTTTTTATATATCTTCCCTCATCGCGTATTCTTTCACGCGATGTGTAGGAACCACGATCGTATAAACGGATGATACCGTGTATGATCATAGAAACGCGTTTCCATACTCGCTGCAGAAAACCGTTCGAAAATTGAATCCTGTCTAGTCAATGATCAACATAGAAGGTCAACGAAATCCACGTTCTTACGACTCAGACAGGGATGAGTCGAATGTCCCTGTCTTTATCCGAGACATTCGTAGCCTGTCACTTGTGCGCAAAACGAGAGTTTTCTTGTCTTCCATGTTGTTTCTTCTCGACTCAATTTTAGGACAGCTTTCTCTAGGCTTCGGTATATGAGCGTGGAAATCTGTTTGTAGGACCGTGATCTCGACTCTGAACTCTGGACACTTCTATACCGAAAGTATTAACGGAACCGCCCGTTTCTCGAGTCGAGAAAAATCAAGATGGAGAAGAAGGAAAGGTCTCGTTCTGCGCATGCGTGACACCTATATACATACGCATTATACATAGATACCATCAGAAGAAACGAAAGTGCTCGCGCTTATGAACCTAGTTGTTCCCGGAATAGTGCTGCACCATACGAACAAGTGCTGAGTTTAATTGACGTTAACATATACAAGAACCTATAAAATTAGGGATTTACCCTGTTTGGTTACATACTACCATCGACAAGAACCTATTGAGTTCCACGCAACAAAAACCTATTTAATTGTACGATTCTACGTTCATATCTACTATGATATGTACAAAAGTTCATATCCACTGTTTTATCCGAGATATACGAGTATAAGAATAACAAAATCGCGCAATGATCAAACTAATTGTAACTTGCCTAAGAAAGAGAAATTAATTGTTAACTATATTTTCGAACGATGACACATAAATATCAGTATAAAGCAAATTACTATGGAAGAGGGCATCTACTAATGATTTTTCATCTTCTGAATTATCCAGAGAATGGAAAGTCATTCTCGTTACCACTTTGTCACTGTTCTCGACTTCTGTATCTAAAGCAGTATTAGTTGTGATTTGTTTGTAGCCGATATGCCCATCGTAACATGTCGCCCCGACGTCGTATTGGGCTAATCGCGGTCTTTGCGATTAGCGTTGAGAGTTATTAATTACAGTTTGAACCAGAATTGCGAGTCTAAATTTCGCGTTATTAATTAGAATTGCGAAAAAGTATCGACTTCAGTTTGGTTTAGCGTTACGCTGGAAAGACGATCGCGTTTGTCGTCGTGATTTTTCGTAGTATTTTCTATCGTGAATAATTATTAGAATTTGTCGAAGAGTAGAGTTTGAATTTGTCGCGTCCGATTTTATTCAAAGGTAAATTAAAATGGCGTTAATTTTTAATTAATTTCGTAGCGTTGCGATTCGTGACTGTCGTGCATAATTGAAATAGTTTTTATTTTCATCTATAGATAGTAACTTTAAATTAAATTCGAACTTAAATACATAGGTTCTTGTATATATTAAGTTCCAACCGAATAGGGTAGATCCCTAATTTTATAGGTTCTTGTACATGCTAATGCCAATTAAACTCACCACTTGATCGCATGGTGCAGCACCTGTACTGTGAAACAACTAGAACTACGCGCGTGAACACTCTTATTTCCTCTCTGATACTATCTGTTACCATGATTGACTCAGACAGAGACAGAGACACTTTACTCATCTCTGTCTGTCTCGCGGAAACGCGAACTTTATTGTCTTTCATGTTGAGTCTAGTCACGACTCAATTATGGGACGGTTTTCCCTAGCGAGTGTCGAGATTTGTTTATGCGATCGTAGTAGGAATCACTAACTTTAACAATTTTCCGATTTTTTAAGATTTCATATAGTGAAATTTTCTTAGGCAAGATTTCTATACATATATTTTCCTAATTTACTAATATCACCCAATATCGTGTGTACAATAATACAAGAA